>JBBHKE010002994.1:13272-30021 GCA_037447655.1 Zygnema cylindricum | reverse complement strand
ATTGAAAAACATTCTCTCTCTCTCTCTCTCTCTCTTTCTCTCTGTCTCTCTCTCTCTAGTTCTACAAAAAGTTAATTTCTTTCATTGTTTTCTCTCTGTCACTTCCGTTTTTGAAACTACTTGTATTTTCAACTTCATTTTATTATTCTCTTTTTTCAAATGGTGGATAAAATAATAAAATCATTGATTGAATCCTCTTTTTTTTATGTTTTTTTTTTTTTTCTCCAGGAAAACTTGCATATCGTTTTCAAGGAGAAGGCATGAAAGTGAGTGAATTTTTTTCATAATTATTATTATTATTTTTTAATTATTATATATATTTTTCCTTCATCAGTTCTTTTTTTAAGCTGATAGCTCCAAAAGCATAAAATTTCGAATGGCAGTTCGAACGTTTTAATTTTAGTTGAAACGTTTTTGGAAGGTTAAACTCACTTTTTTTCCCATTTAAGTTTCAGGTAGATACCTAAGTGTATCTGGCTATTTTTGGCAAGATCTGTTCATTTTTATTGTTATTATATTTTCTTTTTTGTTGTTATTATTATTGATGTCCCAAAATTGAGCCAAAATTGTTAAAAACCTTGTGGTCTAAGTATAAATTTTATGATTTATGCCCGAGGTTAAAAACTTCAGGAGAGTTTTTTTTAAATAAATAGTTTTGATATTTTTTGCTCAAAATTTTGGACTGTTAATTTTAAATAAGTACATGTGCTTTATCTACTCCGTACGTTTGTACATGTATGACATTTTTGTACTTTAAATGTGTATGTACTTTTGTACTTTACAGTATTATCCGTTCACAGTTGAAACTCATGCACTGTTTAAACTTTGGAAATTGAGATAACCTTTTTGACTGTTTTAACAGGAGTTAAAACTGGGTTTCAACTTTATGTTCAAACAGAAAACAACTATTTCTGCGAACACTGCTTTCATTATTATTATTATCCTTATTGTTTTTACTATGATTATTATTATTCTTAACATTGATATTATGATAATTATTATACCGGCTTTTTTTTTCTTTTCAAATCTCATATGATAAAAAACCGCTCACAAACGCAAACAAAAACCCTTTATAAATGAAAAAAAAAAAAAACATAGAGAGATTGTGAAAAATAAAACCCATTTCATCACAAACGCAAATAAACACTTTTTTGACGGAAAGAAACGTAAAAAAAACGTAAAAAAACATAAAACTCCATTTAAACCGGTTAAAAAGCAGGTATTAATGGCGGCCGGAGACACATTCCGAGCCGCGGCGCGAGAGCAGTTGGAGGTGTGGGCCAAGAGGACAGATAGCACCTTTGTGGGGGCGGAGGGAGAGAAGTCGAGACCATCCACAGGTGAGGGAGAGAGGTAGGGAGAGGGAGAGAAGTCGAGACCGGCAACAAGTGAGGGAGGGAGGGAGAGGCAGAGAAGTCAAGACCGGCCACAGGTGAGGGAGAGGGGGATGTGAGGGGGAAGGAGAGGTGTGTCCATAGTGATGTAGGGGAGAGAAATAAACAGATGCCCGCTATGACAAGGGCGGAGGGAGAGAAAATTGGGAGCTACAGGTGAATAGAGGCAGAGAGAGGGAGAGGGAGAGGGAGAGGAAGAGGGAGAGGGAGAAAGAGAGGAAGCGGGAGGAAGAGAGGGAGGGAGCGGGAGAGGGAGGAAGATGGAGAGGGAGAGGGAGAGGTAGAGGGAGAGGGAGAGGGGGGAGAGGGAGAGGGAGGAGCGCGACAGGATAGGGAGAGGGAGAGAGAGAGAGGGAGAGGTTTGTGAGGGCGGATGGAGAGAAAAGTCCTGGCTTTCCATGTTATAATGTGCGTACATACGATATATTCACTCAATACTTAAATCAAAAAAGTTAATTTAAGTTAAAAACATTTCTGGGGAGGAAGAGAGAGAGGGAGACAAGGGGGGGGGGGTGGTTTCTGCGGAGGTTTTCTTGTTTTTTTATTTTTGTCAGGTTTGGGGTGTGGGCAGTGGTGGTGAAGTACATCAATATATTAGTATATGTTATAAATATGCATATTTTCATATGAACAATTTGTGGTTTTGGTGAGAGACAGTTCTGGTCCAGGGGGTCCGGAAGGCGATGGAGATGGGAGTGGATGTGGTTTTGGCTGACACTTCCGGAAGTAAGGTTTTTTCCACATTTTGTAGCCTCTCACCTTAAATAGTGTGGATGGAAGTAAATTTTTTTCCACATTTTGTAGCCTCTCACCTTAAATAGTGTGAACGAGTAAGGTTTTTTCCACATTTGACGGAAGTAAGGTTTTTTCCACATTTTGTAGCCTCTCACCTTAAATAGTGTGGACGGAAGTAAAGGTTTTTTTTTCCATAATTAGTTTTGACCTATCACGTGTGGATGGAAGTATTTGAAAAATAATAACAATGATAAGAATAGTGGAAAGAGTTTAATTTTTCTTGTATGTTTTGTATATTTGTTTCGCAGAACTGCACAAATGATATCTTTTTTTTTCTATTTTTATTCGAATTGTCTTTTTATAATTTTTTACAGATACTATATATATATATTGTATGTATATATATATACATATCGTATATATTATATATATTGTATCTATTATGTATATTATATTATAATATGTACGTTTCACGAACGACAAACAAACGGACTCTAATGGGGGATCTACGAGATGACAATTTAATTTTTGATAGTTTCTCATTCGTTTTTTTACATATTTTTCTTTTGTTTTGTTGTTTTCTTTTTAATTTCTCATAATATTTTGTCCATGTTTAATAGTAATAATTATTATATTTTTATTCCCAGGACTCCACACCAACGACCGACTAATGGGGGAGCTTCGAGGATGCAAAAAAGCTATTGAAAAACTCCTTCCCGGGGCTCCTCATGTCAGTTTTTTTTCCTTTTTATTTGGATTTTATTATAAAAAAAATGTTTTTTTTTTTTTTTTTTTTTTTTTTTTTGGTTTGGTTTTTTTTTTTTTTTTTTTGAGGGATTCTTTTGGTGTTTTTTGGGATTTCGAACCATTGGAAAACTCTCTTTTCCGTTTTTTGTTACAAGTTTTTTTTCATCTATTTTAGGTATTTTTGTGTAGTTTTTTTTTAAGTTTTTTTCAAGCCAATCATATGTTTTTTCGGAATTTATTTGGTAAAACAGCTTTTGTTGTGAGTTGTCTCCTTTCCCTTTTTTTTCCCTTTTTTTTGGAAAGTGTTTCAATTTAATTAAATTGAATTGAATTGAATTTTATATTATTTAATTGCATGAAGTCTATTTGATTTGAGTTGAATCAAATCAAATCAAATTATTTATTATTTATTATTTTTTGCTTCAGGAAATATTAATGGTTCTCGACGGTACGACCGGACTCAATATGCTCCCTCAGGCTCGCGAATTCAATCAGGTCAATTTTCTGTTCCTTTTATTTATTTTTTTCCCTTCTTTTTTCTGTTTTTTATTGGCTTTTGTTTTATTTTGTTTTTTTTTTTTCTTTTTTTTTCGAATAAATGAAAAAAAGAGCCACTTCACATTCACTACTTGTTTAATAGCTCAATAAATTCAGAACAGAACTGGGGGCAGGGGAAATTAATTTTTGCCACGGACATGTCACGTCTTCTGTGATGTCACGTGACGGCCAACCATATGGCCGTCGCCTCGTTCCATGTTGTTTCTGTTACTTATTCAATATTGACGGCGTTCTTGACGACTGATGTTTCTCGGAACAACCTTGAAAAACGATATTTTTTGGAACATCTTGACAATCGATATTTCTCGGAACATCTCGATGGGTGATCTGGGCCGTTGAACTTGCATTTTCGATTCGGGTATATCCCATATTTTGGACACGAGAAAATCCGCTTGCATGCTTTGAACTCCTATAGTGGTATAATCCAATCACATAAAGTGGTACAAACCGATTATATAAAGTGGTATAAACCAATCACATAAAGTTCTTTGAAGCAAACAAATAAAGTTACGCTCCTGGGACTATATGGGCGAATCGCATGGAAGTCAATTCTCCATGCGTACCATTACTGGAGGTCACTTTGTGTCATGTCCCGGCCCGTCACATTGTGGGACGTCCCGTCATGTCCTGTCATGACGCAAGTAAATTTTGTTTGTGCCACTTGACTTCAAATTTTTGCAAAGAGCGGCGCACTAGCAAAATTTTTGTACATAAAAATAATATCAAAAAGTTCTAACGGTCTTAAAATACAAAATTTTAGCAGTCGGCAAAACTGCTAGAAGAAGTAAACTCGGGTTAAATAACTCAAATTAATAGCTATCAGTGTGTTTTGGGTATTTTGAGTGTCATGTCATGTATCAAGATATTGCACACGATATGGAAATGGTACGGTATGGAAATGGTAACATTTTACATATGGAAAACATTTTCCCTCCCTCTCTCTCTCTCTCCCTCTCCTGCCTCTCCCTCTTCTCCTCACTCTCGCTCCCTCTCCCCCTAATGAAAACTGACGGTTCCTCCTCTCCCTCTGCCGCTCTCTCCCCCTCTCTCTCCCTCTCCTTCCCTCCCCCTTTCCTTTCCCTCTCCCTTTCCCTTTCCCTCTCCCTCTCCCTCTCCCACTCCCTCCCTCTCCCTCCCTCTCCCTCTCCCCCTCCAGGTGATGGGCGTGACGGGCTTCGTTTTGACAAAACTGGACGGCACTTCAAGGGGGGGATGTGTGGTAAGGAAAAATAAATAAATAAATAAAGAAATTAATTAGTTCATAATAAAATAAATATACAGAAGTAAATTAGTAAAGAAGAAAATAAATAAATTGATTAGTTAATAGCTAGACTAGATAAATAAGTTAATAGATAATCGGGAAGATGCACATTATAATCAAATAAAATTAGGGACAGGGAGAGTGGCAAAGAGCGAGGGGGAGGGAGAGGGAGAGGGAGAGGAAGGGAAAGAAGGAAAGTGAGAGGGAGAGAGAGGGAAAATAATGGGAGAGGGAGAGGGGATGAACGTATTGAAGAAAAAAATCGCTTTTATTTTTCGGGTTTCAAGAAAGGAGAGTAAATGAAAGGGAGACATGATTAGGGTTTTTGACAGGCCCTAAAAAGAATAATATAACCTAAAATTTAAGAAGAACCCTAAAAACGGTAAAAACCTTAAAAACCTTAAAATCCCGTTTTACTAGTCGCGTGCATTGGCAGGCTCTTACCGATACTCGAATTATGACCCATTATTTTAAAGGTTTTCTTAGGGTTTTAGTTGTAAATTGCTTTTAGTTATTATAAACAACAACGAACCAATAGAGAACAGTACTATAGTACACCGCCCATTGCTATTAAAGTCAATCACTCTAATTCTAGGTACTGTTATTTCGACCTAAAATCATCAATTACTGTTAATGATACTAATTAGTAACACTAATAACACTACTTAGTTAAGTGGCACATAATGAGCCTCCTTGCTAACATAATTTAGTGTAGTTAATTCCAATAAAATGGTAGCTCTAATAATTCACTAAATCTTATAGTGATGGGCTGTTTATAGTACTAAAGTACACCGAATATCGCTATTAGCGCTAATGGTACTTTCCCCATTTGAATGAGCTTTTCTCCGTACAAGTATACTCTTGTCCAAATTTCATTTGGACACCATCAAGAGGAATGTAAGTTTTTTGCCTTTCATCTTGACCATCGGATTATGTGTGCACGTAAGTTTCATTAAAGGGGAAAAAACCATTAACACTAATAGCGATACACGGTGTATTGTATTAAAGTACAAAGTACTAAAGTACAATACTGAAGTATTTTACCAAAGTAATGTACTTTAGTGCTACAGAATTCGAACCAAATTGTGGTACATGACAGTACATACTATATGGTATTATTTTATATACTATATTCTATATAGTTTTTATACTAAATCGTCTATAGCTAATACTCGATATCAAATCTAAAAATAATCCTAAGAAAAATGTAAAATCCTGAAAATTTTGAAAAATAAATTTAAAAGTAATCTCTAAGAATAATCGCAAATACTCTAAAAACTAGTGTTGGGTATCGGGTAAATTCATATCGCGATAATCTCAATATTCGATATATCGAATATCGATCGAGCAGAATCCTCGATATATCGTACCGAGACCAACAGAAATTATCGCGATATATATTATTTTTTATATTTAATATTTTATATTTTAATATAATATGCTATTTTAGCGAAAAAGACAAAATGTCTGATACGTCACGTACGACGTGATTTTTGTTCCGAGACGCCACAAAATGTAACCGACAAAAAAGTACTAATTCTGTAATTCATATAATTACTTATTTGGGGTATGGTTACATGAGGAGGTCTCTGTAATAGTACGGACAACGAAATTTTTGTATTACAGAGGCCTCGGTTAACATCGTGTATCTTCTGTAATTAAGTTTTTACATACGTGTTCTGATTTGAGTGGTTCCTTGTAAGTTGACGATCAAATCTCTAAAATCGTCAAAGATTTGGAAACCGACCATTTTCGTATGGAATTCCGTACTTGCGTATTACGTACTTGTACTTCGCAAGTGTACCGCGTTAATGTACCTCAGAGATCTCGTTCACTCTGCTGACTTTCAGGAAAAAACCGTATTTCTTTTCAGCAAAGATTTTACGGTAGCACGTGACTTTGGAGACCTGTGAAAATTTTCATTTTTTAAATGCCTCGATTTATCGCCGATACGATATATCACGATATTTTGATTTTCGATATATCGATATCGGGTACCTGAAATTCGACATATATCGAATATCGGCAAAAGGTCCTCGATACCCAACACTACTAAAAACCTTAAAAACCTAAAAAATTATCCTAGAAGTAATCCTAAAAATAACCCTAAAACCTTAAAAGCCATTTTAAAAATATAGCTAGAAGGATTCCTAAAAATCCTAAAACGAAATCATGGAGGCATTTTTTTGTTTTTTTATTCGTGACTCTGAAGTTCTCCAAAAAGAAAAACAAATCCAAGTTGTAAAACAATCTCCAGAACGATAAAAAGAGTAACCAGAAAATCTTGTAAGTTTTAGCACATTTCCAAAATACTAATGTCAAATAAACCTCCAAAACGTTGGAAAAAGTTGAGCATGTGGAAAACCTCCAAAACTTGTTTTTAATGATATCTATTATGATGTTTAACATAATGTTTATTTTTATGTTTATTATAATGATTATTATGATGCTTATTATGAGGTTTATTATGATATCTATTATGATATCTATTATAATGTTTATTATGATGTTTATTACAATGTTTATCATAGTGTTTATTTTGATGTTTATTGTAATGTTTATTATGATGTCTATTATAGTGTTTATTACGATGTTTATTTTAGTGTTTATTACGATGTTCACTATGACGTCTATTATATCTTTTATTATATTGTTGACAATGATGTTTATTATGAAGTCTATTATTAATTATTATGATGTTTATTGTAATGTTTAGTGTAATGTTTATTATGATGTCTATTATGATATTTATTATGATCTCTATTATGAGGTTTATTACGATGCTTATGTTTATACGACGGTTTTTGGGGCGGTAGGCGAGTGTGGTGGACGAGTTGGGGATTCCGGTGAAGTTTGTTGGAGTGGGAGAGGGAATTCAAGACTTGCAACCCTTCGATGCCGAGGCTTTCGTCAACGCACTTTTCCCAACTTAAATTAAAAAAATACGTAGAAAAAATAATAGTTCAGTTAGTTTCATTTTTATATATTTTTCTCGATTGTTTCTTTTTGAATTTGGTTAGTTTTTGTGCGAAAATTGGAAAGCGCCAACTGTCTGATGTCAAATTTTGCCGCCCAAATTGAAAAAAATGCCTTCACTTTGAACCTGTGATTTTGTCTTTTTCTGTTTGGTTTTTGTTCGACTTCTTTGCTTTTTTTTGTGAAATAGGTGAAAAGTTGCATTGACATTTTAGTTTGCTATTTCCTTGTGGTGTTTTATGACTCAAGAAAAAAAAGAGGTAGGAATTATATGTAAAGCTGAGAATTTGAAAGGATGCAGTCATTTTTTGTAGTCCAATGTGTTGTACACCGAAATGGTTTAATAGTTTAACCACTTAATCGTTTAATCGTGTGTGAAAACGAGTGAATAGAATATATGTGGCGACTCCGTATCATAATCATCTTTTGACCGTGAAACACACTTATAATACCCAATATTATTTTATACGTTGTCACACATTAAAAGTACAAGAAGGCTTTATTAAGAAAGTACGATGGTAAACCATCAGAGTACACAGGAAAAAAAAAAGGCTAAGATGAAACTGGATAAATGAAAGGTAGATTAAACAATTTCGGTGTAATACACTGGCCTAGAAAAACTGACCATTTTGTCTTTCAACTCTATGAACAAAGAAAAAATATGTAAGCTCCCACGTTTTTTATTTTTTTAAAACGTACAACACCACAGGGAATCTACTTTTGGCATAGTGAAAGAGTATTTGGTTTTCCAATGAGTATTTGATTTTTTACACTATTAAACCAAAGGCTAATTGAATAAGGTTTGCGGTTTAACCGTATACGGTTTGAGATTCAACCGATACCAAGTTTT
This sequence comes from Zygnema cylindricum, assembly GCA_037447655.1. NCBI lineage: Eukaryota > Viridiplantae > Streptophyta > Zygnematophyceae > Zygnematales > Zygnemataceae > Zygnema > Zygnema cylindricum. Next base: position 21,500 of record JBBHKE010002994.1, on the reverse strand, counting down.
GTATATGGTTTGCAACTTTAAATGTTCCATCTTTGGAAACATTGAAAGTTGATAGGACAAGAGGAGAAAGACGAGAGAAATCGGGGCACATGAATAGAAAGCATTTATAGTTGAAGTTTTTAGCTACAAATGACTTAATAAAAAGTTAAAACGTTACGAAACTACATAGAAATCCCTCTGGTGCTCTCTCGAGGTACGTATTCCCTCAATGTTTAATATCACTTACATTGTGGTGACGTAATCTCTATAATTAATAGTATAACATAATGGTTATATCACCACTAAGAATAATAGGATTTTAGGGTGACTAAAATCGGCCAGATGAACTGTCCCTAATAAGTATAATTGACACTGTTACAAAATGTTGATAAATTTGTATGTAATATCAAATCGAATGGTCATAAATCACTATCTAATGTGACATCAAAATGTTGATTAATTTATACCTAATGTCAAACCAAAGGCGTCATTAATCATTGCCTAATGCCCAGGTTACGATGTCTACCAACAAAAACGTCTACCAATATAAACGCCTACCAATTAAAACGTCTACCAATAAACGTTACACTCGGCTAAACAGTGGTCAGGCAAAAATCTCTACTGTCATCTACCTTGAGAGAAGCTATGTTCTTTTCTATTTTACTTCTTGGCAAGTATATATCCATTAAGAGAAAAATCACGAATTGAATCAAAGAAGAAATTACCAAACAAAATTATTAAAATCAAGGAAACAATAATGTTTTTGTTTTCAACGAACCTCCAACTTTAACCACATGGATACATCACTATGGTCGAAGCATTGTACAAGGTTGAGAGCTCATATGGGTCGCGTTTCATGGCATAATGAAACAAATAACCAATATATGCATAAATTTACTTTACATACATTTGAAGCAAAATGCTTTACAAATTTCTATGTGAAGCATTCGCCGCGTCATAGTATTACTATGGCATTTGGCGTTTTTGCATTAAAGGGGTGTATTGCATATGGTACACCGCCAACCGTTATTAGCGTTGTGTACGCTAATTCCGTCCCGCTTTTTTTATTTTTTATTATCAAATAGAGTTATCCACAATATTTAAGAAAAACCCTAATTCCTAATTAGAATAGACGATTTCTTCGAAATTTTCCAAATTCCCAATTAGCGTAAACCACGCTAATTATTCGTATACGCTAAAAAAACTTGCACGCTAATAACGATTGGCGGTGTACAGTACTGTAGTATTTGTACGATTTAATTTGTGTCAAAAAGACTATTTCAGACGTACTTAAATAGTATACTGTACGGACTACCCCAGTTTGTACCTTAATTGCTCGTTAGCGGCGTTAACATAGGAAAGTGAGAGGCGTCGACACGGGAAAGAGGCATTCAGATTTGATCCATAGTACAGTACTGTGGTATAGACAACGGATGTCCCGTATCGTACTTTCATTTCAGCAATTATGTCAGAGGTCGCAAAAGTCAAAATTTTAGATAACTGACACCCACCGTTTTTTTTTTTCAAAATCTGGGTACCCGACGCCCGACCGGGTTATGTCACGCTCCTAAATTGTTAACTGTTACCCGAAACGCTTTCACGAAAATAAAAGTTAACCGAAACTCGATTTCTCGCGACTACCCGTACCCGCCCGTACCCGCCCGTACCCGCCCGTACCCGAATAAGTACAAAATTAGTGGTGTATCTCCCTCATACCTTCCACGATACCGTGTACAAAGTACAATAATGTTGGAATAGTATATCAAGAGAACAAAGTACAATAATGTTGGATAGTATTGACAGTACAAAAACTTCAATTTTTTCGTTTTTTGATTAACCGACCGTAACCGTTTTTTTTTTTTTTCGTGAATCACCCGCCCGAATCCGCCCGACCCCCCAAATTTGGCAACCGAATCCATTCCGGATCCGGCGCGGGCGGTCGGTTAACGTTCGGTTACGGTTTCGGTTGACCGTTTGGGACCTTTGAATTATGTCACTAGCATTTCCGATTTTTCTACTTAGTTTTGTACTGCATTGGCACAGCACGTATCGAAAAAGTATAGATTTCGTATCGGAACCTCTAAGACATATCGGTGAATATCTAAAAAAGAGAAGTGCGCGTCATAACATGAAGATCGAGACTTCTCATCGATATGTAAAATTGAAAGACATTAATCTTTATAAAAATTTGAGAAAAATTCTAACTTACTGAATTCTTAAACATCGGGGGTGTAGCTCATATGGTAGAGCGCTCGCTTTGCATGCGAGAGGTACGGGGATCGATGCCCCGCGTCTCCATCTTTTTGATGGTTGTATTTTTATAATTTTCTATGTTCCGCCATACCATTTTCTCATCTGTCTTTTTCTCTTGATGTGATAACATCTCCCCACAACTAATGTCTTTCGGTTTTATAGGTTATTTTCTTATCAAAATGTGGAAGTTTGTAAAGATTTAGCAGACCTCAAATCAATGTGAAGGTTTAACATTTCCAGAGTTTGTACGTAAGTTTTCATTTCCTTCCTTGACATTGTTTTTTTTTTTGCTTGTTTTTTGTTTGCTTGTTTGCTTGTTTTTTGTTTGCTTGTTTTTTGTTTGCTTGTTTTTTGTTTGCTTGTTTTTTGTTTGTTTGTTTTTGTTTTAGTATTTTGTTTTTTTCGTCGTCGTTGTTGTTCGAAGACGCGATAGTTCGGAATTCCTTTTCAATTTTCAGGAATGATGGATTTATAATTTTATTGCTGTTTGTTTTCGGTTTTTGTAAATATCCAAGGTTCTTGTCTGTCTTTTCTACCATCGTTTTTTCGTCTTTTTCTTTCCTTTTTTTTTTTTTTGGTTTGTTTGTTTCTGCTTTACTTCTTTTTTGTCTTTTTTTACTTACCCAATCGTTTTTTTTTTTTTTTTTTTTTTTTTTTTTTTTTTTCCTTTTTTTTTTTATGAAATTTATTTTCTGTGCAGATGAACGAGATTAACATTCTCAGTGATGTCACTTTTTTGTCCTTGTTTCTACTTTCTAGGGTTTCAGATTAGGGTTAAGATTCAGGGTTTGTTCAAGGGTTAGGGCTAGAGTTAGGATTCTACAAATTTAGGTCTCAGACGATTTGGTGTTTTAGGGTTGATAGTTAATCCTAAAAACACCATTAAAAGAGTTAAGAGTTTTTAGTTTTTTTAACCATAAGCTTGAGAGTTAAAAGAGTTTTTTAAAAACCATAAGAGTTTCTTAAACTTGATGGACACTGTCCCTTTCCAGTTTTCTCCAGATGGACGTTTAAACTCTTCTCTTCTTAACTATTCTCAGCCAATCAGAGGCCAATTGTGGCAGCCGGAGCTTATAAACCCCCTTTATCCTCCTCAATTTAACATTTTTCAAACTCAGCCTCCTTTTGTAGTCCCTCTAGTGGAGAGATTTGAAGAAGGGGCACTAGAGGAGACAAGTTTTGGGGTAGGAGTTGGAGTAGTAGGAGCAGGAGGTGGAGGAGGAGGAGGTGGAGGAGGAGGAGGTGGAGGAGGAGGAGGAGGGGGAGGAGGAGGAGGGGGAGGAGGAGGAGGGGGAGGAGGAGGAGGGGGAGGAGGAGGAGGGGGAGGAGGAGGAGGAGATGGAGATGGAGATGGAGGAGGAGGAGGAGGAGGAGGAGGAGGAGGAGGAGGAGGAGTGGTAGTAAAAGCAAATGAAAACGAAAAGAAAGAAGGGAAGTGGCCCAGGAAAGACGGGAGATTAGAATGGCCGAGAAAGAGAGTTATTCAATTGTTGAAATTGATATATGAATTGGAGGGAGAGAGTGCGGGAGTAAACGAAGATGGTAGTAGAAAAAAACCCCTTTTAAATAAGGTAAAAAAGTCAACTAATCGGGCGGCATCGGCCGTCTTATCTGCCGATGCTTTTCCGGTGACTGAGGATCAAGTTTGGAATAAGACGAAAAATGTTTTCGGAACCTGGAGGAAAATAAAAAGTTTGGCATGTGGACTTCCTGATATCGGAGAAGAACGTTTGTATAAGGAGAGGAGGGAGAGAGTGAGAGCCGCAAAACAGTGTGAAGTCGACAAAGCTTTAAGATCGAAAATCGTAAATTTCGATATTGGACCGGAAATGGAATTTTATTTTGGGGAGGGTCCGGCAATAATTGAACCATCATCCACATTTAAGTCAGTGGGGGAGGGGGAGGGGGAGGGGGAGGGGGAGGGGGAGGGAGAGGAAGACGGATTTTTTAAACACGTGGTAAAGAGAGTGAAGGAGAGGTATATGGCGGGAATGTATGATACAGAGGAAGAGGAACTGAGAGGGAGTGAGGAGGAAGAGGAGGAGGAAGAGGAGGAACAGGGAGGAGGAGGAGGTGGAGAAATGGTAGGAGGAGGAGGTTCAGAAGGAGGAGAGGTTAAAGAGACAATTAGACACTTGGGCGGAGGGAGAAAGAAGCTGGGCAAAAGGAGGCGAGGGAGTGGGGGTAAGGGAAGCAGTAGAGTTGTGAGGAGAGAGAGGAAAGAGAGTAGAATGGAACAAGTTATAGGCTTAGAATCTAATAATTCTTTTCTTGGAAATGGTAATAATGGAGTAATCGGGAGTCTCGAGTGTACTAATGGGGTTGGTGGGATAAATGGCAGTAATGGGATTAATAATGGGATTGATGGAGTTAATGGGTTTAATGGAATATGGAATGGGGGAGAAGACGAATATAGGGAGGATTACGAGCTTAAGGAAACGAGAAAAGATGGGAGATTAGAGTGGCCGAGAGGGAGAGTTATTCAACTTTTAAAGTTAATTCATGAATTGGAGGGAGAGAGATTGGTGGTAATTGAAAATGCAAATACGAGTCGTACTCGTTTGAATAAAGTAAAAAAGGCGACATTTAGGGCATCGGCCACCGTGTTATCTGCGGACGGATTTAGAGTTACCGAGGATCAAGTTTGGAATAAGACGAAAAACGTGTTTAGTACTTGGAGAAAAGTAAAAGTGTTAGCGAAAGACTTTCCGGAAATAGGGGAAGAAAAATTGTATACGGATAGGAGAGAGAGACTGACAGCCGTAAAACAATGTGATTTCGATAAAGCTCTTCGATCTCGAATCGTGAATTTTGACCTTGGACCGGAGATGGAGTATTTTTTTGGAGGAGGAGGAGGAGGAGGAGGAGGAGGAGAAGAAGATGACTTTTTGAGGCACATTGTGAATAGAGTGAAGGAAGCTTATATGGCAGGAATGTACGATACAGAAGAGGACGAATCTGATGGGACGGAAGAGGGAGAGAATGAGACAGGTGGGAGTTTGATGCCTTCAGTTGGGACAAATGGACATATTAAGTCAAATAAAAAAAGGAAGTTTTATTCAGGTGTAAGGTTTGGAAAATGGGAGAGAGAGAATGGGGGAGTGGAGAAAGAGATCAATGGTTGGGATGATATCGATAGGGCTTTAGGAGCTGCAACGGAAAAATTGAACCATGTTCCATGTATGCAGTTAGTGGAACCAGAGGGAGTAGTTACATCTCTTGGGGGAAATTTACCGTCCCCGAAAACAATAAATCACGTGGATGAGGACAAAAGACGGGAAAAAAAAGCGAAAGGAGAATCGGGTCGAGTTTTGTTCGACGCGACGATTCAGTTACAGTTACAATTACGGCGAGAAAGATTGGCTTTAGAAAAAGTAAAGGCGGAAAATGAGGCGTTGAAAATGAGACGGGCAGGAAAAGTAGAAACAAATAATTTTGAATTACAAATGCAACTTCGGAGAGACCAACTTACTTTAGAAAGAATGAAGGCAGAAAACGAAGCCTTAAAATTAAAAAACGACGCGACGAAGTTGTCGAGTGAAGCGGAAGCAATTCAATTAAAGAGAGAAGAATTACAAGCCCAAAATTTGAGACATCATAACCTCATGAATTTTTACTTACGAATGTATCAAACGCAAATGGGCTCTCCTTCTCCTCCTGCTCTCGCTCTCCCTCTCCCTCTCCCTCTCCCAAACACTCCTGTTTCAAATATACAACCTCAGAGTGGACAATTTGGGGGTTCTCCTGGGCCTTTTCCTCAATACCAATACCTTTTAGGAACAGAAATCCTGAGAGAATCTAATTTTGGGAATACCGGAAGTCAACCTTTTGGAATCTCTCCCTCTCCTTACTCTCCTTACTCTCCTCAAACCCAAACTCAGTCACAAAAAAATCAATCTTCTGTAAAACCAAAATCTTCGGGTGTCCGGACAACCAAGGGAGGAGGAACAACACCTCAGTTGCAGTCTCCCTCTCCCCCTCTTCCTCCTCCTCCTCCCTCTCTCTCTCACTCTCTCAATCTAAACGCAACACCAGCTCAAGGTAAAAAAGGCAAAAAACAAAAACAAGAGACACTTAATTCTTCACTTGGGAATCTCTCCTTTTCTTCGTCCGCACCTGACTCTCTGTCTCTCCCTTTTTCACATCCTCTCCCTCTGCCTCTCCCTCTCTCTGTCCCTCTCTCTGTCCCTCTCTCTATCCCTCTCCCTGTCCCTACCTCTTTGTCATTACATAATAAAGGTTTAGAAACCCAAATAAATGTCCAAGGGGAGGTTTTAGAAGGGGAAACAGATGACCAAGAGGGGATAGAGGTAGAGAGAGACGAGGGAGTGGAGGGACAGGAAGGAGTGGAGGGAGAGGAGGGAGTAGGAGGAGTAGGAGTAGGAGGAGTAGGAGTAGGAGTAGTAGTAGTAGTAGGAGGAGGAGGAGGAAGAGGAGGAGGAGGAGGAGGAGGAGACAGGAGAGGTGAAGGGCCTTTCCATTTGGAAAATGGCCACAATCCAAATCCTCTATTAGGGTTTCAAGTTTCCCTTTCGCACTCCTCGAATTAGTAAAATATGTTCCTTTTTTTTTGGCGTGTGGTGGAAGTAATAAGGAAGGAAAGTAGAGATTTTTCTTTGCGTACATGTGTTTTCTCCTCTCTCCTCTCTCCTCTCCTCTTTCTCCCTCCCTCACCCGTCTTGTTAAGGTATAGTATGTAAGCATTGTTGTACTATTGTGGAGTGAAAGGAAATCTCCAATTAAGGATGTGAAGAAGTCTCTCCCCTTTTTTCTTTTTTTTCTAATAAGATTTCGTAGGCTTGAATGTTTCTTTACAATTTGTATACGAAGGCAAAAAAGAGCTATGCTTTTTTTTTATGAAGCTCTTATTAATCTCCAACCATTGATCATAGTTTTTTGTGATTTTTAAAATGTTTATTTTTTTTTACGAATCTTATTGTGATTTGTGACATTTCTCATGTTTTTTGGGTATTTTCGTTTATGTAAAAATATTGTTGCGAGTACGAAACGTGACAAAAAAGTGGCGATTATAAATATGCTCTCTTTGACTTCATTTTTTTCTTGAATTTCTACTTTTGAGACTTCATATTTTTTATGGTCTTTTGATTTACATTGGGCATAGTACATTGTGTGACAATATTAGCGCTAAAATTATTTTCAACATTTTTAATCAACTTTTCTCTGCACACACTGGCCCTTTTTTTTTTCCAAGGAGTCGACCAGTTGGAAATTATGAATCAGATTAGAGATTGAGAAAAAACGGAGATTGAGAAAAAACGGAGGTTGAGAAAAAACGGAGGTTGAGAAAAAACGGAGGTTGAGAAAAAACGGAGGTTGAGAAAAAACGGAGGTTGAGAGAAAACCGGAGGTTGAGAAAAAACGGAGATTGAGAAAAAACGGAGATTGAGAAAAAACGGAGATTGAGAAAAAACGGAGATTGAGAAAAAACGGAGATTGAGAAAAAACGGAGATTGAGAAAAACCGGAGATTGAGAAAAAACGGAGATTGAGAAAAAACGGAGATTGAGAAAAAACGGAGATTGAGAAAAAACGGAGATTGAGAAAAAACGGAGATTGAGAAAAAACGGAGATTGAGAAAAAACAGAGATTGAGAAAAAACGGAGATTGAGAAAAAACGGCGATTGAGAAAAAAGGGCAATCAGAAAAAACGGAGATTGAGAAAAAAAGGCAATCAGAAAAAACGGAAATTGAGAAGGAGGGCGATCAGAAAAAACGGAGATTGAGAAAAAAGGGCTATCAGAAAAAACGGAGATTGAGAAAAAAGGGCGATCAGAAAAAACGGAGATTGAGAAAAAAGGGCGATCAGAAAAAACGGAAATTGAGAAGGAGGGCGATCAGAAAAAACGGAGATTGAGAAAAAAGGGCTATCAGAAAAAAACGGAGATGGAGAAAAAAGGGCGATCAGAAAAAACGGTAGCGGGAAAAAAGAGTTAGAGGCAAAAAAGACTAGCGGGAAAAAAGAGTTAGAGGCAAAAA
>JBBHKE010002994.1:0-13262 GCA_037447655.1 Zygnema cylindricum | reverse complement strand
AGGAGGAGGAAAGATAGTGGACGGAGAGGGAGCTTCTACCGGAGGGAGAGGAGGTGGGGGAAGCAAAGGAGACGGAGCATCTACAGGAGAAAGAGGTGTAGGAGAGGTAGGAGAAGGGGAGGGAGCTTCAACAGGAGGGAGCAGAGAAGGATGCGGAGGAGGAGGAGGAAAGATAGGGGAAGAAGAGGGAGGTTGTACTGGAGAGAGAGGAGGTGTAGGAGGCGAAGGAGAGGGAGCTTCTACAGGAGGAAGGGGAGGAGTAGGTGAGGCAGGAGAAGGAGAGGGAGCTTCAACTGGAGAGAGCAGAGGAGGAGGAGGAGGAGGAGAGGTAAGTGAAGGAGTGGGAGCTTCTACTGATGATAGAGGAAGAGGAGGAGGAGGAAAGATAGTGGACGGAGAGGGAGCTTCTACTGGAGGGAGAGGAGGTGGGGGAAGCAAAGGAGATGGAGCTTCTACAGGAGAAAGAGGAGTAGGAGAGGTAGGAGAAGGAGAGGGAGCTTCAACGGGAGAGAGCAGAGGAGGAGGAGGAGGAGGAGGGAGGTAAATGAAGGAGTGGGAGCTTCTACTGGTGATGGAGGAGGAGGAGGAAGAAGGGACGGAGAGGGAGCTTCTCTTGGAGAGAGAGGAGAGGGAGGAGGAGGAGTGGGAGTTTCTACAGGAGAAAGGGGAGGAGTAGGAGAGGTAGGAGAAGGAGAGGGAGCTTCAACGGGAGAGAGCAGAGGAGGTGGAGGAGGAGAGGTAGTTAAAGGAGTGGGAGCTTCTACTGGAGATAGAGAAGGAAAAGGAGGAGGTGGAAAAATAGGGGATGGAGAGGGAGCTTCCAGTGGAGAGAGAGGAGGAGGATGAGGCAAAGGAGAGGGAGCTTCTACTGGAGACACCGGAGGAGGGAAGATAGTGGACGGAGAGGGAGCTTCTACTGGAGAGAGAGGAGAAGAGGGAGGCGAAGGAGAGGGAGCTTCTACAGGAGAAAGGGGGGGAGTAGGAGAGGTAGGAGGAGAGGGAGCTTCAACGGGAGAGAGCAGAGGAGGAGGAGAAGAGGTAAGTGAAGGAGTGGGAGCTTCTACCGGAGATAGAGGATGAGAAGGAGGAGGAAAAATAGGGGACGGAGAGGGAGCTTCTGCAGGAGAAAGGGGTGGAGGAGGAGAGTTAGGTGAAGTAGTGGGAGCTTCTAATGGAGATAGAGGAGGAGGAGGAGAAGGAAAGATAGGGGACGGAGAGGGAGCTTCGACTGGAGTGAGAGGAGGAGGGGGAGGCGAAAGAGAGGGAGCTTCAGCAGGAGAGAGAGGAGTAGTAGGAGATGTAGGGGAAGGAGAGGGAGCTTCTGCAGGAGAACCGGGAGGAGTAGGAGAGGTAGGAGAAGGAGAGGGAGGTTCTACAGGAAAGAGAGGAGAAGGAGATGTAGGGGAAGGAGAGGGAGCTCCTATAGGAGGAAGAGATGGAGGAAAGAGAGGGGAAAGTGATGGAGCTTCTACAGGAGGAGGAAATCGATAAGCAGGAGAAAGAGACGGAGATTCTATGGGAGGTATTGGAGGGGCAGAGGTAGGTGAAGTAGAAGGAGCTTCCACAGGAGAAAGAGGAGGGGTAGAGGACGGAGAGGGAGCTTCTACGGGTGAAAGCGGAGGTGGAGGAGAGGCAGGGGAAGGGAAGGGAGCTTCTAGAGGAGTAAGCGGAGGAGGAGGAGGAGAGGTAGGGGGACGAGAAGGAAATTCTGAGGGAGATGGAGAGGAAGGAGAGAGAGCTTCAATTGGAGACAGCGGAGGAGAGGTAGGGGGAAGCGGCACAGGAGAAAGAGGAGGAAGAGAAGTGGGGTGAGAAGATGGAGCTTCTATGGGAGAATCTGGAGGAGAAAGAGGGGTAGTGGAAGGAGCGGGAGCTTCACTGGGAAAGAGAGGAGAGAGAGGTGGAGGAGGAGACAGGGAAGAAGGAGAGGGAGATTCTACAGGAGAAAGAGGAGGAGATGTGGGGGGAGGAGTGGGAGCTTGTACTGGAGTAAAGGGAGGAGAAGGAGGGTTAGGGGAAGGAGAGGGGGCTTCAACGGGAGCGATTAGAGGAGGACGAGAGGTAGGTGAAGGCGTGGGAGCTTCTATTGGAGATGGAGCAGGAGATAGACGGGATAGAGAGGGAATTTCTACAGGAGTAAGAGGAGGAGGAAGAGAGGTGTGGGAAGGAGAGGGAGCTACTACAGGCAAAAGGGGAGGAGAAGAGTTAAGGGAGGGAGAGGGAGCTTCAATAGGAGTGAGAGGAGGAGAGGTAGGTAAAGGAGTGGGAGCTTCTACTGGCGATAGAGGAGTGGAAGGGGAAGGAGAGGGATGCTCTACTGGTGAAAGATGAGGAGAGGTAGGGGAAAGGGAGGGAGTTTCAACTGGAGACAGAGGAGAGGAATGGGTGGGAGAGGGAGCTTCTACAGGAGATAGAGGAGAGGTAGGGGAATGAGAGGGTGCTTGAACTGGAGAGAGAGGATGAGGTAAGGTAGGGGAAGAAGAGGGAGGTTCGACTGGAGAACGTGGAGGAGAGGTAGGGGAAAGGGAGGGAGTTCCAACGGGAGAAAGAGGAGGAGAGAGATGGGAAGGAGAGGGAGCTTCTACAGGAGGCAGAGGAGGAGAGGTAGGAGAAAGAGAGGGCGTTTCTACAGGCGAATGGGGAGGAGGAGGAGAGGTGGGAAAAGGAGAGGGAGCTTCAACAGGAGAGAGAAGCGGAGGAGGAAGAGAGGTAGGGGAATGAGAGGGTGCTTGAACTGGAGAGAGAGGAGGAGGAAAGGTAGGGGAAAAAGAGGGAGGTTCGACTGGAGAAAGTGGAGGAGAGGTAGGGGAAAGGGAGGGAGTTTCGACGGGAGACAGAGGAGGAGAGGGATGGGAAGGAGAGGGAGCTTCTACAGGAGGCAGAGGAGGAGAGGTAGGAGAAAGAGAAGGGGATTCTACAGGTGAATGGGCAGGAGGAGGAGAGGTGGGAAAAGGAGAGGGAGCTTGAACAGGAGAGAGAAGCGGAGGAGGAGGAGAGGTAGGAGTAGTGGGAGCTTCTACTGGAGATTGAGGAGCGGTAGGGGAAAGAGATGGAGTTTCTACAGGAGAAAGATGAGAAGGAAAGTTAGGGGACGGAGAGGGAGCTTCAATAGGAGAGAGAGGAGGAGGAGGAGAGGTAGGTAAAGGAGTGGGAGAGAGAGGAGAAGGAGAGGTAGGTAAAGGAGTGGGAGCCTCTACTGGAGATGGAGGAGGAGGAGAGGTAGGGGAAAGAGAGGGCGTTTCTACAGGAGAACGGGGAGGATGAGGAGGGCTGGGAGAAGGAGAGGGAGCTTCATCAGGAGAGAGAGGAGGAATAGAAGAGGTAGGTAAAATAGTGGGGGCTTCTACTGGAGATAGAGGAGGAGGAGAGGTAGGGGGAAGAGAGGGAGCTTCAACGGGAGAGAGAGGAGGAGGAGGAGAGGTAGGTGGAAGAGAAGGAGCTTCTACAGGCGGAAGTGGAGGGGGGAGAGAAGTGGGGGGAGGAGAGGAAGCTTCTACAGGAGAGAGAGGAGGAGCTGGAGAAGCAGGGGAAGGAGACGGGGCTTCTACTGGAGGAAGAGGAGGATAGGTAGGGGAAGATGAAGGAGCTTGTGCGGGAGAAATGGATGGAGGAGAGGTAGGGGTAGGAGAGGGAGCTTTTACAGGAGAAAGTGGAGGGGGGAAAGTACGGGAATAAGAGGGAGGTTCTACTGGAGAAAGTGGAGAAGAGGTAGGGGAGGGGACTCCAAGGGGAGAGAGAGCAGGAGAGGGAGGAGAAGGAGAGGGAGCTTCTACAGGAGGAAGAGGAGGAGAGGTAGAGGAAGTAGGGGTTTCTATGGGAGACCCAGGAGGAGGATAAATGGGAGGGGAGGAAGAGGGAAGAGTGGGAATTTTTACGGGAGAAACAGAAGGAGAGGTAGGAGAAAGAGAGGGAGTTTCTATTGGAGAAAGTGGAGGAGAGGGAGGGGAATTAGTGGGAGTTTTTATGGGAGACACAACAGGAGGAGAGGTAAGGGAAGGAGATGGAGCTTTTGCTTGAGGCACAGGAAGAGATGTAGGGGAAGGAGATGGAGCGTCTACTAGAGAGGGAGGAGGAGGAGGAGAGGAAGGGAAAGAAGAGGGAGCTTTTATGGGAGACGCAGGAAGAGGAGAGGTAGGTGAAGGAGTGGGAACTTTTAATGGAGAGAGAGGAGGAAGAGGGCCGGGGGAAGGAGAGGGAGTTTTTGCTGAGGACAGGGGAGGAGAGGTTGTGGACGTAGAGGGAACTTGTTTGGAAGAGAGAGGAGGAAGTGAAGGAGGAGAAGAGGGAGTTGAAGAAGAGGGAACTTCCACTGGAGCCAAAAGAGGAAGAAAGGAGGTTGGGGAAGAAGAAGGAACTTGTTGGAGGGATAAAGGAGGAGGAGAAGGAGAGGATGATGGGGAGGAAGGAGAGGAAATATCGACAAAAGGAGGCGAAGGTGCGATTTCCGGTTGGGATGGAGAGAAAGAAGAGGGAGAGGAAGGAGTCAGTGAATTGATTCGTAGGAGATTTCTAGATTTGCCTTGTATATCAAGAAAACTTTCGATTTTTTTATCAGAGAAGCTGTTTTCTGATATGGATTGTCCAGTATCAAGTGTTTTTGAGATACGAAATATCAATCTCTCCTTATTTGAGCGATGAACTTCCATTGGATTAGCTGCAAACACATTAAAAATGCAAATAAAAAAATAAAAATTCGCACAAAGTATGAAGAAAACACGACTTAAACACAGACAAAAAAGAATTAAACACATAAAACACACAACAATTACAAATAAAAGAGGACCAAAAGGTAGATATGATACTAATCTAGGTTGTCCATACAGATAAAAAAAAATGATAAAAAATAAAAGGTTTCTGAATGGTCTGTGAAAGTCTTAAAACATGGGTTTTTGCGGACCATGGATTAATCAAAACATGACGTTGTTGAAGACAAAAATGGCAAATTGCTTTAGATTGTTGATAAAACTTAATAGATAAATTCAAATTTACAAATTTATAGACAATAGTGGTATGTTTTCTAATAAATGGGCTGCCTTAGAACAAGGGTAGATTTGAAAAGTGGGATTTTATGTCACTTTAGTTATTTAAATCGTGGGTAGTTTCAGTCAATGGATATCATTCTAAAGATTTCTTTTGGCATGTGGACCTGATTTACAGGTAGTTTTAGAACACAGTATATACATGGGATTTTGATCCACAGATTTCCACAAAAACAGAAATTGAGTCTAGTAGTGGGAAAAGGTTTGAAACAAAAAAAGATAACACTTTTAAGATTAATTTTGAGATAAGCTTGAAAACAAGAGCGCTCGATCTTAAAAACTAATTTCAAAACAATTATAAAAGCATGGAAACCTGATTTTACAAAGCTACTTTTTAGATAGTCTTCAAAAATAATATAAGGATAATCTTAAAAACATAGAAATCTAATCTTAATTTCAAAGCTACTGTTGCGATAATTTCAAAGGCACAGAACATTGTACACAAGAATCTTTAGAGTTTTCTTTCTAAAGACAAGGGAGGAATTATACCATACACATACCATAATTTTGGAGGCCTTCGATACAAAAAATGTGGTTCAAGGTGAGCATCAAAAATAGTGTCCAAAAAGTAAATGTCATTCCAGATCCACCTGAAATTTGAGCGAGATACGAATTCCCCAAATAAAACAAAAAAATTGGTGCATATACATCACTTTCCTTCTTTTTCTTGCCCGGATAGTTCTCTTACTTCCCGACATAATTTATTCAATAGTGAGTTTTTTTCCAGAAGATCAAAAGCTTGTATGCAATGATTTTTTATTTTACATGCGTTTTTAATTTCACATTTGACAACAAATCAGATTATTCAGGTTTTTAGTCCAGAGAAAACTGTTTTAAATTCACAATTTTAGGATGAATAGATCCAATTTACAGAATATTATCAATCTTATTAGTTATTACTTACTATGTAATGTTTACTGTTTACTATTTACTGTTCATGATTTACAATTCACAATTTACGATCTACAATCTACAATTTACTATCTACGATGTATAATGGACGATTTGCTATGTAATATTCAGTACTTACTGTTTACTGTTTCTTTAACAGTTACAATTACTTTCATCATCCACGTTGTACAATTTCGTTTACTACCTACTATAACCAAAAGAGGTGCGGATTACAAAATCTTTTTCATGCATGCAATTTGATGTGACCCATATCAACTGCAAAGCCACAATTTATTTTTTACAATAAAGAAAAAAAAGTTGAGTGACATGTACAGAAAAATAAGACTTTGGCTGTGGTTACTAATTCAAGGGTTCTGGGAGACCAAAAATCAGTTATTTTTCCACAATATTTTTCGAATAATTTGCATGGTTGTAAAAAACCCACAATAAAACATGAAAACAAACAGAAAAGAATTACCTTTTTTCCCATTTTCTTATTTCCCCACATCCCCATTCTCCCTATTTCACCTGTTTTCCCTTTTTATCCATTTTTCAATTTCCCCATTCCCCACTATTCCTATTTCCCTACTTCCCATATTTCCTCTAATTCCCTGCTTTCCCAGTTTAAATTCCCAGTTTCCTCATTTTTTTCCCCCAATTTTTCGTTCCCCGTATTTCCCATTTTCCAAAAAATACCCATTTTCCCCATTCTTCCTCATTTGTTTCCCCCAATTTTTCATTTTCCGTATTTCACATTTCCCAATTTTACCCATTTTTCCCATTCTTTCCTATTAATACCCCATTTATTCCCCATTTATTCCCCATTTATTGCCCCAATTTCTGACCTTTTAATGACAAAAATAGCTTCCAGCGATTTCGCGGGCGACATACACTATGTGTAAACGACATGTCTCTTTCTCTCTCTCTCTCTCTCTCTCTCTCTCTCTCTCTCTCTATCTCTCTCTCTCTCTCTCTCTCTCTCTCTCTCTCTCTCGCTCTCCCTCCCTCTCCCTCCCTCTCTCTCGCTCTCTCACTTTCTAAAACACTTTTACCTCTCTCCTCTGTCAACTCTTCCTCTCCTCTCCCAACTGTCTTTAGTCTCTCTCTCCCCTCCCCTCCCCTCTCTCTCCTCCCCTCTCCTCCCCTCTCCTCCCCTCTCCTCCCCTCTCCTCCCCTCTCCTCCCCTCTCCTCCCCTCTCTCTACTCTCGTTTTTTATTTCCTTTCTTCCTTCCTTTTTCTCACTCTTCTCAATCTTCTATCTTATCTCTCCTCTCTCTCTCCCTCGAGTCAAACTATAACTTCACGCTGACTCTCTCTCTCTCTCTCTCTCTCTCTCTCTCTTCTCTCTCTCTTCTCTCTCTCTCTCTTCCCCTCTCCCGCGTCCTTCGCGCGTACGTCTCCGTACCTCTCCCTCTCCCTCCCTCCAGTTCCCTCCGTATCCTTTTCGCGTCACGTCACGTAGTAATTTGAAACAGAAACGAGTCAAAACGTGCCACGTCATCACGCGGAATGCTTGTTGGCCTCCGCGACCCACTCGGCGACGAAATAATTGGGACAAACTGTACGGAAAATCAATTTTTTGTACGGAAAATCGTACAGAAATCCGTACAATTGCTCCGCTACAAAGTACAGTAGTGCGCCGAAAGTGGGGACCTCGAAACATGTTTGCGGACTTCACGCGCGAATTATGGAGGGAAAACGAATTATTTTACGGAATGTACGGAATGTACGAAATGTACGAAATGTACGAATTTCAAACATGAGGCTCAGCCTCTCAGGTCGGCATGTTTGTCGTTTTGTGACCAAGGATCGGTCGGCCAGGGTGGAAAGAAGCGACAAGAATTGAGTAAATGTCGTACACAAAGCGACAAATGTTTCAGGCCCCTGGCTTGGAATGGAATAGAAAAAAAAAAAAACAAGTCAAATTGAGAGATATTTTTTTGAGGAACGGTATCATACCTTTTTCTTTTTTTTTTTCCTTTTTGGTTTTCTGTGTTTCTTTTACTTTTGTTTTATCTTTTTTTTTTTTTTTTCTTTTTTTGTTTTCTGTTTTTTTTTTATTTTTTTTTTTTTTTTTTTTTTTTTTTTTTGGGGGGCAAAAAGCTGTTGTGTTTAAGGAGCTTACGTAAGCGAGTAGGGACCTAAAATGTTTTAGTGGTCATTTTTTTAATTTTAAATATCGACCCACATCTCAAACCGATACATTGGTCAACCAATGAGCTTTGGAGATGTATAAAAACATTTATAGTTAATCCTTAGTTGTTAAAATGTTGGGTTCGAACCGATTCCCCAAAAAGTATTTTATATTACTATAAGCATTATTAGCCCTTAATAAAACATTGTCTTTTGAAACTGTTGTTGTGTGGTTATAACATGGAACTTCATGGGTTAGATCACGTGTAATTTTTTAATTTTCCACTCCTCTAAACCCTCGTCATAAGTCATAATGAAACTGGTATCCTTGAATCAGTTCAAATTTCTAACAATTTACACATTTTGCTCTTGACCTAACGTTTACTTACCACATGACAAAAACATTAAAGACAATAACTATTGAATAACAGTAGAAAGGAATTACAAATCATTTATAATAAGTATAGGGAAATGATGTTTGTGCTTTTGATAATTAGTTACAAGTAAAAATTGGACACGTGGATATTATCAGGAATTGCATGTGCACAAACTTGCATCTTTGTAATCCCTCACACCGTCAACGTGTTTTGGTTGACCATATAAAGTAACCTTTATTATTAAAGTTTTTTAACAAATTTTTCTATTCATTGGTTTGAGTTTTTGTTTTATCGCTCTTACTCTAAGGTCAACAAACATATATTTAGTGTTTTTATTATAAGAGGGTGAAATTGGATACTTTTCGACCTGTGTATTAGCCAATCACTTTGGTAACGGTACAATATGATAGCTTAATAATCAAATAACATTGAACATTTGGCAATTTATTTTCAAAGATGATTTTAAATTATTCCCATGGTTGGGTAGAATGTAGCATATCAAAAGATGTAAAAATGTGGTGGAATGAAGGGTTGACCAATACATCTGATATTGATGATGGAAAACTTGTCGTTCGGGCGGATTATTAATCAGCCCACGCAATATCAATGGTTTTTACATCTATATTACGTCATTGACATATCACTTTTAAAGAATTTTATAGTTCTTACTTTTAAACACTTTTATAGTGATAGGGTATACTGGTGTTAAACCATATAAGTAAGTGAGAAGGCTAATGTGTACTATATAATACATTACTTTATCCATAAAGGCAAACTTCTTTCATCCACAGTACTAGACCACGTTGAGTTTTGTTACATGGTTAGAATTACCCGATGTTTTTTATATAAAATCACTATATATATATATATTATATTCATTCATATGGGTGATTTTATAGATATATTTTATCGTATGACACCATCCAATTAATCGCCGATCGGCATGCGAAGGGCGGAAAAAAGGATTTACAAAAGAAAATAAAAATGTCCTGAAACATTTTTTTAGGTCTCCCTTTTTGTAATCTTTTTGCTTAACATTTTTTTTCCTTGCCCGGCGGGGGCATAATGTTTTTAAAGTCCCCTTTTTCTGTTTTTAATGATCTAACTCCACCAGCCTGTCAAAAATTTTATATCTCAGATGGAACCAAAAACATTTCCTTCAGGAAATAGTTCCAACTTTTGTCGCTTCCTTCCAACGGTATAAAATTCCGTACATATGTCAAAAAATTCAAAAGTACGGCAAGCGCTACAGTACCGTCCGATCCTTTGAAAGGCATAACTGCGGACACGAAGAGATTTAATAGGGGGACACGAATACAGCTCACACGTATCTTTGTCTAATACGACAAAAGTACTAACTACACATCTGCCGGAAACGGCTAAAAATTGACCGTTACACTCTTGCCGCCTAATTTCAACAGACGTCATTTTTTTCGAGTTAGCAGTTAGGAGTTTTAGCCTACGGTAAAAAAACCCTAACAAACCCAAAAAAAACCCCCTAAAAAAACCTAAAAATGTCCATTTTACGACCTTTAATCTTCCAAAAAAAATAGACGACTCTCATTGGCCGATACTATTATGGAAATGAATTTATCTGATTTTATTTTCCATGAAATAAATATGATTGGTTTATAATACAACTACAGAATCTTCCTGCGCCGAGAATATAAGATATCGATCGAAAATTATGAGAACGGACGGCCCAGATGACATATCAAAGTTGCCGGGGGAAAAAACCTCGAATTTTAGCCGTTAGTTTTTGGACTAACGGTCGTCCGGAACGTTTGTCCTAACCGACGTCAACAATTTACAGTGGATACAAAAGATGACGGCGGCCTGCCCGACGGCCGTCTTATTCGCCGTCACAAAATACCCTGGTATCTCAAGCAATTGGAAATTTCCATAGTAATAAGGATTTTTGGGTTTTTTAGTGTTTTTGAGGGTTTTTAATTTTTTATGTGTTACGTTGTGTACTTAAAATAGTTAAGGGTCATGTCAGAAAAGCTAAGTGTTTTTTTGTTTTTTCTGCAAAGTTAACACGTAGCAAAATATTGAATTTATGTTCCGATGAAAATTTCAAATTTGACCAAATATCCGTACATTCTGGCACCTTCCATTTTCGTTCGTGTTCGTAAGATTTCCCGTCTTAGAATATTCGTAATGTGCAGATAGGACAAAAAAATCATATCTAGGACAGCAAATCCGAGTCAGTCAACCTAATAGTCAATTTTGCCTCTGGCTCTAGTAGCACTATAATAAGACAAAAAGACCGGACGGTCCCGATCGTCTCCTTCTTTGAAGGTGGACATCATATGTAGATTGTTTATCGTTTTTCTCCCTGTACGGATTCGTTGTACGAACGGAAACCAAAGTATATAATTTTTTATTTGTCAAAGGCCTCAAACGTACGGCTGACGTCAACTAGGGTTTCGGGGTTCAGAACTGTTTGTTTACTGTTTGAAATATTCTAAATTTCTGTTGTGTGACGTGGCACCTGTGACCTAATCTTGAATATTTGTCAAATTTTCATTAAGCATTTGGGAACAAAATAGTGTACGGAAAATGTGTACGAAACAGCTCATTACGACTTTCCGAGTCTACGATCCAGCTATGTACGGCAGTGACACGAATTTTGTCGTTTTGCCAAGTGAAAATTGGTGGACGACCGGAGTCGCTTGTCTCCGAATAATTTTTTTAGGGTTGACCATGAAATACTAAAGTAGTCTGATGGGAAAATACATATTATATATATTATTATATTATATACTAAGTTACTAACAGAGGACCTTATGACTTCCGATACCGGTAACGTCACATCACGCATATTCTCCACCTTTCCGTACAAAGTTAACTGAGAAATTGTGCGACAGAAAGTGATTGACCGAACCAATAGTCGCCATTAGGGTTTTGTCGTTAGGTTTGTGCCAGTTGTCAACCAGATTACCGTACAAATCGGTTCGAGAACCTACAGTACATGTCGGCGTCACTATGCCGTACCTTTTTTTCCGTATGTACACGTCGGCATCACTATCCAGTAACATGTTTCCGTAGGTCTAGGAAGTTTCCAGGAAATTATTTTTAAAGACAGTCGTCCCTCCCGCGCTTCTACAATCTACACCGTGAATCGCTATTAGGGTTAATAATTTTTTCGCCACTTAAAACATCTTTAATCCGTACACTATTGTCCGATTTTTAATTTGAGACCGTCAATCGGAAGCTGGGAATCTTACCTTTCAATCTCAACCGTCAGATTTAAAAACCGATATGTGTGTACGGATAAAAGATGTTTAAAGAGACGGAAAAAAGCATTAACCCTAATTGCGATACACGGTCTACATGTGCTGTAAACGAAAAAAGGGGTCCAAAAATTTCCGGAGCTGACCGTTGCACCGACAATTTTTTTGTCGGTGCCACCTAATGGTCTCCGCCATTCGTGCGAATTTTGGAATCCGCCAGTCATGCTACGCGAATGAAAATCTTATTTTTTGACAGTCGTACTATCTAACAGATACACGACAAAACATTTTTTAACTTTTCTGGACTTTTGCAGGCTGTGTGAAAAAGATTGGAAAAGGACAAGTCATCATTAAAGCGGAGTGTGTACGGAAAAGTAAAAGTTTCAATATGAAAGGATGAAAGTCCTCGATCATCTATTGCCACGTGGCAGATATTTACTGGAGGAATTAACGGTTTGGTGACCCGAAGGTGGAGCTAAAACTGTACGAACGATTCCATGATGCCGTACCACAGTTGAAGAAAATCTTTTTTTTCGTGCGAAAAAAAGCACTTGGAGGATTCTTCCCGAATGTCGTGAAGTCGTCCTACTATTTTGTCTTTTTTTGTTATTTTGTACATATGTACGAACAGGGCTACGTGTAACCAGTTTTTTGTCCGCTTCTCAACTTTCGAACTTTTCGTGAACCGCCAATCGCGCTCGACGTCACATTTTTTTGCGTGGAGGGATAAAACGTATAAGACAAATAAGACATAATACGACAAAATAATATCGTACGGAAAGGAATCGAGCTTCAAATTGTACGATGGACGGCAGAGATGCGTCTTGCGGATGTACGGATACGTCGGACGTAATCCAATCCGTACGATTCAGAAGAAAAAACGAAACAAATTAAAAAAAAAAAGAAAAGAGAGGGAATTAAAATGGCGGGAAAACTACAGTACAGTACTAAAAACTACACCGTGAATCGTTATTACTTATTAGCCTTCTGTACGCTATATCGGCACCCCAAAATTTTGACATTGATACCTTAAATATAATTAACTACACTATTTAAGGACATGGACCATAATCTGCCACGTCTCCTGGCACTAAAATAGAATGAATGACGCTAATTTTATCTTTACACTAATAATTTCTATACGCTAATAACGATTCAAGGTGTAGTGTCGTGTATCGGTAAGGATTTGCCGATAACCGATATGGGCCATTTTTCGTGTAGCCCATAATCGATATATCGGTACGGAGATACATGTACGGACATTACATATAAACGTACGGCAACTTCACCCAACTGTACGTGTTTACCCCATAGTTCAAAAGTAGGCGTTTTTATGGTAGGCCTTTGGTCGGCGCCTTTATCGTAAGTTGTGTTATGGGCTTTTCATGTGATCTTCTTAGATCGCTACTTTAATCGGAGACCGTCCGATCGTCTGAATCTGACGGTGTAAATAAAACAATTTGGTCCGAATGTTTTAATTGGTCCGAATAGGTCCGAATACAATATGGGTCTTAAGGTCATATTGTATGTTTTGCATACAATAGGCATATTGTATGGGCCTACTTTCACCTACTTTTGAACTATG
>JBBHKE010002992.1:0-16863 GCA_037447655.1 Zygnema cylindricum | reverse complement strand
TTGAAACTCCATAGACATTGATAAAGTTGTCCACATCACTTTCATTCAGTGGAACTCAAGCAATAAATTTCAACATTAATATTTGTATCTGTGGAATTTCGGGTTTGGCTTCAAAATTCAATGACATATTAAATTCCACATTTCAATGGATCTTGAACTTCACCATCGACTGCTGAATATCCAAAAGCTCAATATTGGACACGTTAAGACGCTGGAATTGAACAGTCATTCTGTAAAAATTCCATCTGATCGAAAAACATAAAATAAATATTGCATGGCGTTTGACAAGAACAACAAAAAAAGTGGCTTGGAATTCAAAAGCTCCAATTTAGCGTTAGTAATTTTTCTTTGCAAATTATCTATCATCCAATAGAAATTTTAAATTAAAGAGGAGAAAAAAATGAAAATTGAAGATAAAAACCAATTAAAATGCTTTCCAAAGGTTTTGCGCCAACTATCTGATTGAAACTTGATGAAAAGAAGAAAAACGAAACAAAACACATGTTTGAAACTTTTGGAAATATAGACGTTCAAACGAAAAATAAATGCCGTTTAACTTTTTCAACATCAATTTAGTTTAACCACAAAGCACATGAAGTTCACCTTGATGAATTGGTTTATCCTTATTGATCAGCGTTACCTTTCAAAAAATATTTGTTATGCTACCCAGTAAACATTGCATATTTATTGTCTTTGATCTAAAACATAGCGCTATCATGCGTCACTTTTCTTATTTTTTTATGAATATGCATTATTTTTTCATGATTTTGAACTTTTCGTAAATTTCGTATTCTTTTTGGAATAAATTTGAAAAAGTGACGTTGCACCACTTTTTTGCGCGAAATTCGACAAGGTACTTTCCGCAAACCTCCAAAAATTTGAAAAAGTGACGTTGGGAGACTTTTTCGCGCAAAATTTAACGAGTTTCAGGACGATTATGAAAATAAATTCTAAGCGGCGGATAATGCTATTTACACAAAACGCCGACATTTCATCGGATGGACGAGATGATCCCGCAGACAACTCAAATCGACATAGTTTTTTTTGACGCGGCCGACCTTGTTGTTACGTCACAGTTTGGTGAAAGTCAATGTCAATCAACACATTTTATGGACAATGCATTTGTTCCATGCAAATATTCATTATTTTTTGGGTTGTTTTACCATGCGCTTCATGCACATGAGACCTCCTTGATCTAAATTATAGGACTAAGAAAGCATTACTCATAATCTACACTAACCTACTTCAGAGATGACCGATAAACTATATTTGGGCTGAATACGGCCTAGAGGTCAACTAACCCAAAGTTTAGATTCCAAGAGTGTTGCCTCCTGGTTTGAAACTCACCAGTAAGAATAACCATAAACTCTCGTGTCTCTGGAAACCACCTATCGAAATAAACATCAGAAGCAAAACGGACTTGAAATTGGCACGAGATTCCTGCGATGCATTTCCGACAGCCATCACCTGAATCACCAAAATTCTTGCAATAGGAACTCAGAAATAAAAAAAACAGGAGTGTGTGCAATAGAAGTAAAGGACGTTAAAATTGAAGGGCAAAGCCTATTGAATGCATTTCTTGAACATTAGCAGCAAAATGACTGACATATTCTGCAATCCACATTCACCTTCTTGAGAGGATCGATCTCACACTGGAGTGTGTAGGAACTCACAAACATACGCAAGCAGACGCATAAACTCACCGACAGCAATACACTCAAAAAACAAGCACCATAACAAGGTCTCGGCCAAATACACATACATCAAACCGAAGCATTTATTACCATCACTCTAAGTTCTTTTTTACCTACATCCTTACTAAGCTTAGCTTACAATTGCATGATTGCACTAACTACCGCTCAAACACCCTAATTTACCTACTTTATCTTAGACCACAGATACAAGATACTGCCTGAAACATACTAATGGGCAAACGCTGTTACACAGCAAAACATGGACCATTGAAACTGTTAGGATTTGCAATGTGCGGAATCAATGTCCAATGTCAATGTCAATTTCTTAATGTCGGTTCGTAGGTAATGTGGTTAAGTTTGGTCGCGTGTCACGTCGCACATTTTGTTTCATTGTGCCTCATTGGTACTTTTTCGTATGTACAATTCATTTCGTTTCGTTTTTTTCGTGCGAGTTAAGTTTTCGGTAGAGGACTTCTAATAGTTTCGTTTCTAGGTAGCTTCGATTCGCGTCGGTCCTAATTTTGTGTGTAAGTTCAACGTGTCGTTCGCGGATTAGATTTTTGAGATAGACTTAATTTGCGGCGAGTTAAAAAGCCATCTTGTGAGTGGGTGACAGTATATGAGTTAATGTACAAAAAGACTGGGTTAAATATGAGTGTATTTTGCCGAGAGCATACCTTGTCTCTATGTTGTGTTTTGAGAATTCAAAGTATGTAACATGAGTTGGTGATGATATTGTCGAGTTATATTTACTTCTGCATTGAGGAATTTTCAGTGGTTTGTGCACAATCCGTTATAGTGTGGATCTTATCAATTGGTATCCAAGCTAGATTGGCTCTATATCCAACCAGCAAATTGAGGATCGAATGTGACAGTCACGGGGAGGAAGAAGAGGAACACACCCTCTCCAGCCGGACCGAGGACGACTATAAAAACATCGAGAGATACGCCGACTCTTGAAACGCTCTCGAGAACAAAGCGAAGGGATTTCGGTCTCAGTCCCAAATTCCGTTTCACTACCGGCTGATCTCTTTGGATTTGACCGACGTAAGGATAAAGAAAGTTACCATGTCGTAAGATGGAGACACACATACGAGTGGTTGAAATTTATGTAAAAAGGCAAAAGGGAAAAATGTTTCAGTGAAAGAAGAATCAGAGGGCAGCTATTGTTTTAGCTCTATTTCTAACAACTCAGATAGTTCGGATAAAGATAAAAATAACAAAAAGAGAGGAGAAGAAAGGGGAGGAAAAGGTAGAAGATGATCTAGATTCTGATAGTGAGTTGGAAGGAGAAGAGGATTTCTAAATGGGTGGCAAACAGGTCCTCCTCAACGAATCTAACTATGCAATTTGAAAGAAGAAAAGGCAAGCTCATTTTAAAGAAATTATAGAAGATCGTGAATGGCGAGGAGGAAATGTCAAAAGTTCCGAAGGTGAGCAAATTGTGGAAGATTGCCAATGGATTGATCCAAAGTTGTACCGGATCGGTCTACGATCATTTTCCTATTCATAACAACGCAAGTGAATGTTGGAAGGCAAAAACTCAAAGATAAGGCCAATTATGTTTTTAAGGAATTTATTTAATGTAAGTATAACCAAAATGAGTCAATAGATGATAAAGTGAAGAGGTTCAATATAACGGTAGAACAATTGATTAGTCTTGGTAAAGTCATATCGGAAAGTGATATGTTACACGTGTTCTTAACCGGATTATCGAAAAGAATTTCTACTTCTAGCGAGATAATCCAATCTGAAGGAAAACTACACTCACATCTAGTGAGATAATCCAATCTAAGAGGAAAACGACATTTGAGGGTGTAGTTACTTACTTCAAAATTGTTGAGAAGTCTGAAAAGAGTCAAGGTAGAGGTTTGGGAAATAGTTGGAGCCACAATGTAAATTCCTCGGATTCCCCGAATCTAAATTTGTAACGCAGAAGAGGGGGTATGATTCCAAGGAATCATAAAGTAGCAATCGGGCATGTGATTCTGGTGGATACCGTCGAAACGGTCCCCCTTGATTTGCTCGTGAAAGATAAGACTGGAAAAGTTAGAGTGACTAAATCTAAATAAAACGATCTGCTTTTTATTTTAAACAGAGTAGTGAATTTTGGTTTATGTTCCACAAATTCATGAAGTTGATGGTAGAGTCATTTCCATGGAAGATTTTAACATCTTGATTGAGAAAAATGTGGAATTCAGGTTGGGGAAGGACTGGTGAAGGATAATATGGTAAGCAAGCTGATTTGGCAACGGTTCGAAAAAGAGGATTATTCCATGTATTCCGTATATCAAGTGACAATGGAGAAAGGAGGCCTTAGCCTTTGGCATCACCAGAAGTGCCACACGTCGGAGAGAAATATTAAGAAGATGAATAATTTGTCGGTAAGAGGCCTGGACTTGGCGACCGGAAAAAAAGTGAATGGATGAAAATAAATGCAGCAAGAGGAAATTTGGAAACCGCATCTCGTTAAGAATGTGAAGTTTCGGGCAAGACATCCACGCAAACTTGTTCACATGGATCTTTGTGGACATGTTAAGCTAAAGAAACTCCAAAGAAACTGGTACATTTTTGTGACCGTTCACGATTTTTCTCGAAAAAGATGGGTATACCTTTCAAAAAGGGAAGTTGGACGCCTTGGAAAGTCTTAGAAACTTGTCGTGATGGCAGAGGGAGAAACGGACAAAAAAATGAAAGTCGTGAAAGTGGATAATGGCGGAGAAATCGTACTATTTAAAGAGTTTTGTGAGGAGCGGGGAGTTAAGCAGCAACGATTGTCACTTACTCGCTCGAAAGTAACCGAGAGGTAATAGGATGTTGTAAGAAAAGGTGTTTGCAATGCTTCATAGCACGAACCACAAAGTTTTGCTGTGGGCAGACGCTCCTTGCGCCTTTCCTTTTTTGACTTATCCTACCAGTACTCCCTACGATTTTGTTGAATCCAAAAATCCTAATTCCAAAGTTTAGTCCCTTCGCTAAACTATACGTGAACAGAATCTGACTTTCTGTTCGAGACACCCGCGTGTATGGATCGAAACCCTTGGATACTTGAGGCTTGTTTATCCGTTCACATGCATATCAGAGTTTATTTAACTGTGGATAAATAAAGACCTTACTTTGGTTATTCATGTGGATGACCTAATTGGTGCGGTCGAAAACGTTAAAACACTTTGGGCTCTTGACATTGACATTACAAATCTTGGTGATTTGCACTTTCTTTTTGGGACTTGAAATCTTTCAAGATCGTAGCAACTGGATACGGCAGATTGGGCAATAGACTTACGTTAAAACATGTTGGAACCTTTTTTCTTCACGGATGCTCATCCAGTATGGACTCCCTTTGAATCTAACCCAGATTCAGTACTTAGCAGTGCGCCACCTCTCTCTTTGAAAATTTGTGCCCCGTATTGCGCCATAGTGGGGAACTTGATGTACGTGTTGCTTGAATCTCACCCGGATTCACGGGAAGTGATACAACAGCTCAGTCCATTCTTATAGACTCCTACCGAGGATCACATAGCAACTATCAAAAGTGTTTTTTGGCATCTACAGTCTCGCAAACATAAGAGTAACATTTGTAGATCGTGTGGGATATTGTGACATAGGCTAGGGTACCAACTAGACAGAGTATCAGTCTATTTCAAGAGTATGGCATATTGCCTGCTTACGAATCTTCTCCTGCCTCAAACTTCCCATACTTCTAAATTTGCATGTTTACAACGCAGTTTGACGCTAACTTACATATTTTACAAGCGACATGCGAAAATCCCATCCATCGGAACGTACAAAGCAAATTAAAGTTCTCTACCACTTTACACGGAAAGAAAATTGACAATGGCACTGGTTTCTTGCAACATCGGCCCTCCAAGGATCATACTGCGATATCCATATCAAGCCCTTGCATCATCTTCGAGTCGGAATCATTTGGCCTTCCGTTGGTTTGGGGAAATGAAATTGGTGGTCTTTAGAACATTTCTGCTGTTTTCAAATGCACAGCAATTTCACCAGTACTTACTTTTTTGTCATCATGCACACTGATTATATTCCAAATTCGGACATTTATGTACAGCACACCTGACATCATTTCACCAAACTTGGTTGTTTTTCGCCTTCTGCCTCACGTCACCAGATGGATCTTTCTATAGTCACTGTTCTCGTGTACGGTCAATCAATCAGCGTAGACTTCATTTTTCTTACAATCTGTTGTAGTCTTAGACCAATTAGGACGTAGCCACGCACATTACCTTGATTAGCCTATTGACTTATTTAGCTGGGTAACATCCTCTTGTACCATCCATTTATTTCATAATTATTACAATCGTTGATGATGTTAAACCTAATTCTTTTTTATTCACCCCTTGCTGGTTCATTTTTTCCTCCTTGCCTGATCATCAAAACCGATGTTGTACTATTCTTCACAAATAAACATTTTTGGCAATTGAAGTTTTTGAGTAATCAATATTTTTGACAAATGAACATTGTTGGCAAATGAATAGTTTTGACAAATGTACGATTTTCCAAAAAGAAATTTTGATAACGTTTTGGACAAGTGACAGTTTCGGCAGATCAACATTCGGGACAAAAAATATTTCTAACAAATCAACGTACTCGACAAATGAACATTTTTGGAGCCAACATTTGTGACAAATGAATTTATTTTACGAATCAAGTGTTTTGACATCATTTTTGACAAAGTGGACGTTTTTGATAGATGAACATTTGTCACAAATGAACGTTTTTGATGACATTTTTGCCAAATGTTAATTTTTGAGCAATTCACATTTTTTGAGAAATGAACATTTTTGATAAATTTATGAAAGTTGACATTTTTTTACAACACAAAATTTTCGACAAATAGATTTTTTTGACATGGATGTTGTCAACAAGTGAGCAAGTTTGAGAAATGGACAAGATAAACTTTTCAGCGTCATGATGCCATTTGCAGGAAAATAGCAATGCGTCAATAAAGTCAATATTATAATTGTCAACATTGTTCAAATGTTAAATATGGTAATAATTGTATGCAAACAACCATAACCCTAACCTTTACTTTTGTAAAGGTTATGGCTAACATTTTTTGCACAATGACATGGTACAATTGGAGTTCAACACATCAATTTGTGTGTTTTTGTTTTAACCTAAAATCGTACATTAAGACCGTTTAGTTAAGTGGCCCATGGTGGAACCACGTTGGCAGGACATAATGTACTGTAGTTAATTTTAGTAAAGTGTGCACGCAAAAAAACTCATACAGCGACGAGCGGTGGCGCAAATCATTGGATTTTCACGCACTGGACTTCCACTCTCTCTAAAAAAATAAAAACAAATCTTGAACGCCCCCCAATTTAAACAAACACTTCAAAAAACACCGGCAAATTTCTAAACTTGTAAGATTAAAAATTGTAATTAATTGTAATTAATTGTAAGTAATTGTAATTAATGTAAAAAAATGTAATTTCTAAAAAGGAAGATCGATCTCGCTAGAAGCTACGATAACAGTACCCAATTTATATGCAAGAAGCTCCTCCTAGTATGAAATCTTAGGAATGCATTGTCTAGACCTGGTCCATGTTCATATTTCATTTCAAGACATTGTAGTAAAAATGATTAGAAAAATAGTGCAACTGGCAAACCTAGACGAAGAAATACATTTCAACAAAGCATTATGTTTTTCCCAAAGCTTAAATGAACAAACATCTAACCACAAATTAAACCTAAATCCCTAAATTTCTCACCACATTGGACTATGAAGGTTATAACTACCCAAAACACACAATAACTAGAGAAAAACCTAACTTAAAAAATATGATTTTGGTACAATGTCGAATACCTGAGATGCGAATGCCATATTCCTCCCAAGTCCTACTGCTTCCAGCCTCTTGAATTATGCTCTTATAATAAATAATGCTCTTAAAATAAATAATATTGCTCTTATAATAAATAATGCTCTCGTAATAAATAATGCTCTTATAATAAATAATGCTCATATAATAAAAAATGCTCTTATAATAAATAATGCTCTAGTCTTATAAATAATAAAACATGACTTCTTATAGAATATTGCATACCTGCGATGCGAATGCCATATTCTTCCCGAGTCTTGTTGCTTCCAGACTCCAGAAATCTGTTCCTTAAGTACAGTCCAGGCCCGTCCCAGCATACGACATTTTCCCGTTCGAAACCTCGCGCATCCACCGTACGATCTGCATGTGACTCAGCCACGCGGCAAGATCTTGCCACTAGCACTAGCAATACTAGAAAAGCTGCCCAACCAGCCATTTGCGACCACGTATACGATTCCCCAATCCTGTCGATAACGCTATTATGGGAAATACTGTATTAGGGTTGAGCCTGTCTTGAGACTCCTTTTGGTCAAAGTCTGGTTAATGTTTTGGTTAATGTTTCGGTTAATGTTTCGGTTAATGTTTCGGTTAATGTTTCGGTTAATGTTTCGGTTAATTTTTCGGTTAATGTTCGGTTAATGTTTTGGTCAATGTTTGGTCAGTCCTGCCAACATTTGTGAGTAAATGCGTACGGTTAAAACAAAGAAGAATCCGAATGCTCAAAATTTAATCTTATTCTTGTCGTTTCTCGTGAACGTCGGTGTCAGGTACAGTACAGTAATGCAGAATCTTCTGCCGTACAAATTGTGCAAGTTCTAGTTTGGAATTTCACACGTCATCCTGGAAATTTGTCGTGCATTGACTGTTACGAATTTTGTCTTCTTGCTTTCCTCGAGACTTTCTCCATCGTCTAGTTTGGTGTATCGGTAAATTGGGCATCGCAATAGATCCCAGAGGTCGCAAAAGTCAAAAAAAATCATACCCGAAACCGACCGTTTTTTTTTTTTCAAAATCTGAGTAACCGACGCCCGACCGAGTTTTGTCACGCTCCAAAATTGTTAACCGTTAACCGACCGTCGTTTACGGAAAAAAAAATTAACCGAATCTTGATTTTTCGCAACTAACCGTGCCCGCCCGTAACCGAAAAAGTACAAAATTAATCAATGTACGACGTAATAAGCCAATAATTACGATTTGTCGCGTTCCCTAAGATTTGCGAAATGAATAGTGTACTACACCGCCAATCGCTATTAGAGTCAAGGATTAAATAGCGTCAAAAAACACTTAGCGTTATTGATTTTAATTTAGTTCCTGAGACGTGGCAGATTATGGTCCACTTCCTCAAATAGCGTTATTAATTCTATTTCAGGTTTTGGGGTCAAAATTTAGGGGCACCGAATTAGCGTTATACACTCTAATAGCGATTGGCGGTGTACCGTGTCAGATTTGCGACGCTTTGTCGCGTTCCCTATGATTTGCGAAATAAATAGTTTACTACAGTACCGTGTCAGATTTGCGACGCTAATCATGATGCCACGTAATTCCCCGATACCAAAAGTACAAAGAACAATAATGTTGGAAAAAAAAGTACAAAATTTTCATTTTTTTTGGTTTTTTGTTTGACCGACCGTAACTGACCGTTTTTTTTTTACTGGTGAGTCAACCGAACTTAACCACCCGACCCCCAAAGTTTGGCAACCGAATCCGTTCTGGATCCGGCGCGGGCGGTCGGTTAACGGTCGGTCACGGTTTCGGTTGACCGTTTGCGACCTCTGATACATCCATAAGCAGATATTCTCGGTTATTGAACGGCAAATGACACCGCTATATCGTTACGGTTAGTGTTGGGTATCGAGGACCGTTTAATCGAATTCCAGGTACCTGATAATTGATATATCGCTTCGATATATCGAAATTCAAATCATCGCGATATATCTCCGATATATTGCCAATATATCGTATCATCAATATATCGAAGCTAAAAAAAAAAAAATCCCACAGGTTTTCAAAGTCTCGTGACTTCGGACAAAGTGACTGTTAAATCTTTGCCGGAAAGAAATACGGTTTTTTCAGCAGAGTGAAGGAGATCTCTGAGGTACATTGACGAGGTACACTTGTGAAGTACACGTACGTCATACGCAGGTACGATTTTCCAGACGAAAAAGGTCGTTTTCCAGATATTCGATGATTTTTTAGATTTGGTAGTTAGCTTACGTGGAACCACTCATATCAGAACACGTATGTAACACTTTTTGACAAGAGATACGCGATGTACCCGAGGCCTCTGAAATACATAAGTTTTGCTGTCCGTACTATTACAGAGACCTCCTCGTGTAACCATACTCCAAGTAATTAATCATTATAATTTCAGAATTAGTACTATTTTGTCGGTTACATTTTGCGGCGTCTACCTTTAAGTCACGGAACGAAAATCACGGCGTACGTGGCGTATTAGACAATTTGACTTTTTCGCTGAATAACATATTATATAAAAAAATAAAAAAATAAAAATTTAAAAAATACTATACATCGCGATGATTTATGTTAGTCTCGGTACGATATATCGAGGATCCTGCTCGATCGATATTCGATATATCGAATATCAATATTATCGCGATATGAATTTACCCGATACTCAACACTAGTTATGGGACTAAGGCCTGTTGTCCATTAGGCGGTCCCAGTAAACATGTGGATACGTCTATTTCTAGTGTTTACTGGCACAGCTTTCCATTATGTCGTGCCAGTAGACATCGTTTCTCAATTATGATTGGCGCCACGTAGGTTAGTTTTTAGATTTTTAAAATCTAGAAATATTCTTCAAGCTGAAAATTTGTACGTAATATTTGTACAGGTGGAGGTAGTTAATGACTCGTACGAAAATTTTGCGACCAGATTTTAATTTTGAAATTGAAAATCAAAATTTCGGAACGGAATGTCAAAAATGCGCCGCAAACTTTTAAGGTCAGCGGATGTCAGAAGGAGCGTGCGAAGATATTTCGGTCGACCTTCATACACCGTGGCGGAAGGCACGTGGCGTGTACGACGTGTTCGATTCACATTGCCTGTTCGTGGTGGATTTTATTTCTAATTTTCACGTGTACCAATGTTACGCGACTAGTGTGAAGAAACTCTCCTCCCGATGAGAGTCTCTTCACACTGGACGATGTGTATGATTGCTTCGCGAATCTAAAAAAGTGAAAAATCCAACGGTCGACATTTACGCCTATAACAATGGAGCCATCCAATAGACATGTTTCGTCATGTTTCGTCTGAGAAAAAAAAAAATGGTACGAATCTGTACGAAATCGTACGACGTCCAGTAAACAACCTCACTTTTCCTCTAGTGGAAGTTCACCCTAATTACTGTACAGTGTAGGTCGCAAATGTCAAAACTTTACATAACTGAAACCGACCGTTTTTTTTTTCAAAATCTGAGTAATCGACGCCCGACCGGGTTATGTCACGCTCCAAAATTGTTAACCGTTAACCGACCGGCGTTTACGAAAATAAAAGTTAACCGAAACTCGATTTCTCGCGACTAACCGTACCCGCCCGTAACCGAAAAAGTACAAAATTACAACGCTCATTGTTATTAGCGTTAAGCATTTATTACACCGCGAATTGTAATTAACGTAAATAAATAATTAATGTAATCCATTCTAATTTAGATTTTTTCGTTTTTTCAAAGAAAAGGTTTACTCTAGTTTATCAATTACTCTAATTTGGGTTTCTGTCCGGAATAATTATCCGCTTTGAATATCTTTTAGGTACACGTACAAAATCTGAAAACGTACAATTTCACGTCGTTATGACATTTTCACTATGCAGTTTGTGAAAACGCATTATGTCAAAACCTACAATTTCACGTCATTATGACGTTTGCACTACGCGGTTTGTGAAAACGCAGTAACATCATAACGGCATGTATTAAATCATTTTTTGTAATTTTTTTCGTTAATACGGTAAAATTTTATATGTAAGCCACACTATTTAAAACGACACTTTATTAGAGTTGTTAACGCTGATTCAAAGAGTACTTTAAATAATGTAAAGATAAATTTAGAGTTATTTACTCCTTTTAAGGTCAAAATTCGTGGTGACGAAATTAGCGTTAATAACGCTAATTACGATTCGCGGTGTAGTGTTAATGAAAAAATATGATTAATAAAACTATTTAATGCAAGGAGACGTGGCAGGTTATAGTCCACGTCTTTAAATAATGTTGTTAACTATATTTTGTGGTTTTTGGCTATAAGTAGTAGCGACTTATTAATACTAATAACAATGAGTGGTGTAGTGGTACATCTCTCTTTGCAAAAAAACAGCTCGTGTACCTCTTCTTTTTACTATTTTGTCTTTTTGCAATCTCTTTTTACGAATATTTTTTTCCTCGACAGTCACCTCTTTCAAGAGATTTGTTCCTAATTTTGCGTGTAACTCTTAGATTAATGCTTAAACCCTTATATTAATGTTTATTCTCTCGCAAATCTAATTTTTTCGCTACAATTTTTCAACGGTTTTTCTTTCGACTACGATACTATGTTATGAATTTTGCAAAAAATGTAAAGTTTTAATTATGTATGTTTAAAAAAAATCATAGTTTTTCACATAGAAAATCAATTGACAAAAAACACATTGTGATGAGGAAAAAAAACAAAAAATATTTTGTAGTACCAAATATAGAAATAATCAAATCACAACCTTGTCCTATTTTCGACTCTATTATACAAATTATCAACCTCAAACTTAAAAATTACACAAAATTTATAAATCTAAATGTGGTATAAATAGTGCGCTTTGGTAATTTGGTAAAAATAAGCATTCCGGTTTTTAAAAAAAAAGATAAACACTAGAAAAATTGTGAAATACAAAAAAAAATATATATATATATATATATATATATATATATATATATATATATATATAACTAATACTAAAAAAATAACAATAATTAGAAAACAAAACAAAACAAAAACCTATGCATTTAAAAGATCTCGGTTAGATCTACACACAAAATATCACTAACAATTGAAGTCGCTAGTGAGCTCCTCTTCTTTGTTATCATGTTCTCGACATTCGAAAAATTGCATTCAGACTAGAAGTCGGAATAGCTAGAATAGATCTAGCAACACCGGCTAGAATAGGAAATCCTCCATCTTTCGCACGTATATTAGATTTTTTTTTCCACCATTCAAATATGTTTAAGTTCAATCTTTCGTCACTGGTTAATTTTAAATCAAAATAACGTTTCAATTCGTCGCTAACGAGCGTTTTTTTGTCGGTTGTAATAAAAACCTCATTTTCGTCATCGCTCTCACCAAAATTATTGTGGAAGCCGTCCATACTTTGCGATGTTTTTTGTTTTTTTGTGATACGTTGAGGACTACCGAAATCAACGTCATCACCGAGGTCGTTTGCGGGTTCTCGAAGTTTGACCCTCGCGCTTTCAATTTCGGTTTTCGATACCCCAATTATTTCAAGCTTTAGTTTTTGTCGGGGATCTAAGAGAGCCGCGATAATATGATACTAATGAAGGCCCCACTTTGGCAGGGCAAATTTCATAAAAAGTTCTTTCAATTTTTGCAAGTTTGGGGAATCGGCCGGGCATTCTTTCTCACCGTCATCGTAAGATGTTTTTCTTATCTTACAATGGTTATGGAGAGACGATAGTTCAAACAAAACCAAATGTAAAGTTGGTTCTTTGAATTTTTCCAACTTTAGGGATTTTTGTGGCCTCTTGTCGCGTGTCCTCCTCTTGGTTTGAGTCCGCCTCTTGGTACGAGTCTGTGGGCTCCACTGTTTAGCCAAATTTTTGAGGCCAGCTGGTGCGGGTCCGCCTTGTAGTGAGAGTCCTCCTCTTGGTGCGAGTTTGAGGACTCTAGTACTAAGCCAAAATTTTTGTGGCATTTTAGTGTGGGCGACATAATATTATAAATTAGTGTTGTGTATCGAGAAACTTCTTATCGCGATAAATTCGATCTATATTTCGAATATCGAAGCATAAAGAGCTATACATATCGCTCAAGAACTTACAAAGATTATCGTTATATATTTGGTGGGAAGTGGGCGTCCATACAATTACTGTGCGAATATAAAATAAAGAAAGCTTTATACTTTACGCTTTCCCAAGATAAATAATTGTACCTTTTAAGAAGAACCGGTCTAGGAAGACAATAGATTATCGGACATGCAAATGTTATGGGTCCCTCAACAAGGCATTGGTATTGAACAAATATCAAATGTTGATCCCAGTGGAAATTTTTGACATCTACGTAAGAGTCGAGGCCATCTATCTGTTAAACATTTGTCAAATATTTCATAAAATCCAAATCTGAACCATCACAAGAGATTTAATTTTGAGCAAGAAATCAACCATACACGTGGTTTCATAGGCCTTTTGAATTTAAAAACGCATGAGTTAGAGTCTAGAGGGTAGTGGACGAGGACCTTTGAGGCATAGAAAGCGCACATTGCTATATTGATGATGTGATTTTTTTTTTACAAACCTTTGGGGAGCACCTTGCACACATTAAGATGGAGTTCTATGCTTTGCGGGTGGCCAGACTTAAGTGTCATCGTGGTTTATATCAATTTGGGGTGGAAAGAAATTGTTTTCAAGGCACGAGGTCAATCTCGAGACATTGAGCCCTCATATGGTAGAGGTTTCGACCCTTGATGCTTTGCCCACCCCTTCCGATAAACGTATGCTCCAAATATTCCTTTTCGGGATGGTGAATTATCATAGAAGGTTCATTAAATGTTATAGCAAAGGTACCCAACACTTGAACTAGCTCTTACATAATGACAAGAAGAGAGTATGGGCAGGGGAACGGCACAAGCCTTTGCAATTTTTGAAAGGGGTTGTGAAGACCCAACTGAGGGTGTCTGACTAGTAGCAACATGTTCTTATATATATCGACTGAGTTTGCAGTTCTTCGAAAGCGGAAAGTGATGAAACAAAGGTAGCGGTAGAAGTGCACGCGTTGATAAGGTAGGAAAAGAGGTAGCATCTCGGCTAAGCAAAACCCACGTGGGGGCTTAGAGGTTTATTTTAAGTTTTCTACGTAGGATAAATCGGTTCGACTAAAAAAAAGGAGAAACTAGAACGCAAAAGAAGTTGAACCTAACATGCGCCCTAATTCGAATGCCTAAGTTTGACTGGGAGTGTAGGAACCGAGTGGGTGAGCGATAGAAGATAAGGGAGTGGTAGGGGATCAAACAACACACATAGGTAGTTGAATGAAAACCTAAAGTTTTGTTGGGCGATCTTAAAAAAAGTTGTAGGCTACCACAACGTTATCAATAGCACCACTGATGCGTGTGCCATTAGTCATTAAAGGATGAGAATGGAAAGCAAAAGTGGAAAGTATTGGAAAGCAACGGTCGTTTAAGACGGCTCCCTTAACGAATGGCACTCACAGATGAAAGAGAAATTTGATCAATGTAGTCGGGAAAGATAGGTTGTTTGGTAAAGAGTAGAAAGCGCACGAAGAGGAAAAAATTTGGAAAATTAGTGAGGGATCGCTATAAGCTCAAAAAAAATAACGTTTTAATTGACCATGTGAATGGTATTGGTTACCTCAACTCGGAGAGCCAACCAATCGGAAACGAGATCGAAGAATATTGGAATGACGTCGACAACGACCACATAATCCGGAGGATAGCTACCCTAAACGAATGTATTGAAAAGCAAATCTAATACTCGAGCTAGAGATTTATGCAATTGGCATGGGCCACCAAACGCTACAAAAATTTGGCCACAACAATGGGACAATTCTCCCCCTGTTAGCTTAGTGTTAGCCATGGACGTGACACGTGAGGAGATCGCAATGTTGGGAGGAATATTTCCACTAGTAGTAAGATAAAAAAATCTTTCAAAAACACAAACCAAACCCCGAGCGGCAAACTCAAAGGGCAAGAAGTCGTGGAACAACTAAATAACTGTGCCAAAGGGTCCTCAAGTATGGGGGAAAGTGACGTATGCCTTTTTGAAAGCGTCTTGTTCAAAAGTATGGTTCCCTAAGAGCCTTGAGGTATGGATGGGCGAAAGGATGGTGGTTGGCGAACGAAATGCTTGAATTACTTTAACTCTGGCAAGAAAGGGAGGAGTAGGGCCCTTAAATGGTTGAAGCCCTTTAATTGCACAAGGAAGCTCACCAACTCGCCCTGAATGATCGCCTAATAGAGAAAGAGACATCGGAATGAACCAACAAACCGTGGGTTGTATAGAAGCAACATTCGATGGAAGGCAAGTTGGTAAAACTTGAGGCAAAGGGCATCCTCCGCCATAAGTCAGATGTCGACGAGGATGCGATCTACATTCGAGGGAGAGCACATCATAAGCTCTCAAGAAATCAAAACGAGGACGTGAACCCAATCAACATTTGTGGCTCCTGATGTAAGTGGAGTCGAAAATGGTAGAGGGTTTTGGAAGGACTACCGAGGTCAACTAAAGCGAGGTCAACAAAACGGAGGTCAGCAAAACCGAGGGCAACGAAACCGAGGTCAAGGAAACCGAGGTCAACAAAACTGAGGTCAACAAAACCGAGGTCAACGAAACCGAAGTCAACGAAACCAAGGTCAACGAAACCGAGGTCAAAGAAACAGCAGAGACCCCTAGTGTGACAGGCATAATAAGGTCCTATCTGGAAAAAAAAAAATAGCGGTTTTGATCACTTGACACACTAATTGAATGCTGAGGAGGGTTTGACTTGTAAGACAGATGGGTGAATATGATAGGAGAGGGTATTTTAGGGTTTTTTAGAGTTACCAATGGTTATTTAGGTTTTTTTAAGGGGCAAAGATGTGTCACCTAATGTGGTTGGTCAAGCCACGGAAGAATACGAAAAGAGAAAATGGGAGAAAAGAAAATGGGAAAGAGAAAACGGACAAGAGAAAACGGAAAAGAGGGAACGGACAAGAGAAAGCGGGAAAAGAGAAAACGGACAAGAGAAAGCGGGAAAAGAGAAAACGGACAAGAGAAAGCGGGAAAAGAGAAAACGGGAAAGAGAGAATGGGAAAGAGAGAAAACGGGAAAGTGAGAATGGGAAAGAGAGACTGGGAAAAGAGAGAAAATGGGAAAGAGAAAACGGGAAAGAGAAAACGGGAAAGAGAAAACGGGAAAGAGAAAATGGGAAAGAGAGAATGGGAAAGAGAGAATGGGAAAAGAGAGAAAATGGGAAAGAGAAAACGGGAAAGAGAAAACAGGAAAGAGAATGGGAAAAGAGAGAAAATGGGAAAGAGAAAACAGGAAAAGAGAAAACGGGAAAGAATGAAAACGGGAAAGAGAATGGGAAAAGAGAAAATGGGAAAATAGAAAATGG
>JBBHKE010002991.1:77542-182624 GCA_037447655.1 Zygnema cylindricum | reverse complement strand
TTTATTTTACCGTTTTTGTGACCGCGAGCAATAATCTTTTTTTGTTACAAATAACTTTGTTAGCCCAAACTCAAATTTGTGTTAGAAACATGGTTTAGGGTTATTTTTAACTATTTTTGTGAGCGTTAACAATATAATGTGTTTGTTACCACTATTGTTGTTAGCGCAAACACAAACTTGTGTTATAAACATGGTTCGAAGTTTATTTTACCTCTTTTTGTGACCGCGAGCAATAATCCTTTTTTGTTACAAATAACTTTGTTAGCCCAAACTCAAATTTGTGTTAGAAACATGGTTTAGGGTTTTTTTTAACTGTTTTTGTGAGCGTTAACAATATAAAGTGTTTGTTACCGCTATTGTTCTTAGCGCAAACACAAACTTGTGTTATAAACATGGTTCGAAGTTTATTTTACCTCTTTTTATGACCGAGAACAATAAATATTGGTTGTTACACATATCTTTGTTAGGGATAACTCAAATTTGTGTTAGAAACATGGTTTAGGGTTTTTTTTACCTATTTTTGTGAGGGTTAACAATATAAAGAGTTTTTTACCACTATTGTTGTTAGCGCAAACACAAACTTGTGTTATAAACATGGCTGGAGTTTATTTTACCTCTTTTTGTGACTTGGAACAATAAACATTGTTTGTTACAAATATCTTTGTAAGCGCAAACTCAAATTTTTGTTAGAAACATGGTTAAAGGTTTTTTTTAACTATTTTTGTGAGCAAAAACAATATAAAGAGTTTTTTACCACTATTGTTGTTAGCGCAAACACAAACTTGTGTTATAAACATGGTTCGAGTTTTATTTTACCTCTTTTTGTGACCGCGAACAATAATCCTTTTTTGTTACAAATATCTTTGTTAGAGTATACTCAAATTTGTGTTAGAAACATGGTTTAGGGTTTATTTTACCTATTTTTGTGAGCGTTGACAATATAAAGAAATTTTTACCACTAATGTTGTTAGCCCAAACACAAACTTATCTTATGAACATGATTCGGAGTTTATTTTACCTCTTTATGTGATGCAAAGTATAAATGATGTTTGTTACAAATATCTTTGTTAGCACAAACTCAAATATGTGTAAAAAACATGGTTTAGGGTTTTTTTTAACTATTTTTGTGAGCATTAACAATATAAAGAGTTTTTTACCACTATTGTTGTTAGGGCAAACACAAACTTGTGTTATAAACATGGTTCGGGGTTTATTTTACCTCTTTTTGTGACCGCGAACAATAATCCTTTTTTGTTACAAATATCTTTGTTAGCGCAAACTCAAATTTGTGTTAGGAACATGGTTTAGGTTTTTTTTTAAATATTTTTGTGAGCGTTAACAATATAAAGAGTTTTTTGCCACTGTTGTTGTTAGCGCAAACACAAACTTGTGTTATAAACATGGTTCAGAGTTTATTTTACCTGTTTTTGTGACTGCCAACAATAAACGTTGTTTGTAACAAATATCTTTGTTAGGGCATACTCCAGTTTGTGTTAGAAACATGGTTTAGGGTTTTTTTTAACTATTTTGTTGATCGTTAACAATATGAAGAGTTTTTTACCACTATTGTTGTTAGTGCAAACACAAACTTATGTTATAAACATGGTTTCAGAGTTTATTTTACCTCTTTTTGTGATTGCGAACAATAAACGTTGTATGTTACAAATATCTTTGTTAGCGCAAACTCAAATTTGTGTTAGAAATATGGTTTAGGGTTTTGTCAAACTATATTTGTGAGCGTTAACAATATAAAGAGTTTGTTACCACTATTGTTGTTAGAGCAAACACAAACTTGTTTTATAAACATGGTTCAGAGTTTATTTTACCTCTTTTTGTGACCGCGAACAATAAACATTGTTTGTTACAAATATCTTTGTTAGCGCAAACTCAAATTTTTGTTAGAAACATGGTTTAGGGTTTTTTTTTAACTGTTTTTGTGAGCGTTAACAATATAAAGAGTTTTTTACCACTATTGTTGTTAGCGTAAACAAAAACTTGTGTTTTAAACATGGTTCGGAGTTTATTTTATCTCTTTTTGTGACCGCGAACAATAAACGTTGTTTGTAACAAATATCTTTGTTAGGACATACTCCAGTTTGTAATAGAAACATGGTTTCAGGTTTTTTTTAACTATTTTGTTGAGCGTTAACAATATAAAGAGTTTTTTACCACTATTGTAGTTAGTGTAAACAAAAACTTCTGTTTTAAACATGGTTCGGAGTTTATTTTACCTCTTTATGTGATGCAAAGTATAAATGTTGTTTGTTACAAATATCTTTGTTAGCACAAACTCAAATTTGTGTTAGAAACATGGTTTAGGGTTTTTTTTTAACTATTTTTGTGAACGTTAACAATATAAAGAGTTTTTACCACTATTGTTGTTAGTGCAAACAAAAACATGTGTTATAAACATGGTTCGAGGTTTATTTTACCTCTTTTTGTGACCACGAACAATAATCCTTTTTTGTTTCAAATATCTTTGTTAGCCCAAACTCAAATTTGTGTTAAGAACATGGTTTAGGATTTTTTTTAACAATTTTTGTGAGCGTTAACAATATAAAGTGTTTGTTACCACTATTGTTGTTAGCGCAAACACAAAATTGTATAACAAACATGGTTCAAAGTATATTTTACCTCTTTTTGTGACCGCAAACAATAAACGTTGTTTGTAACAAAT
Organism: Zygnema cylindricum; assembly: GCA_037447655.1. NCBI lineage: Eukaryota > Viridiplantae > Streptophyta > Zygnematophyceae > Zygnematales > Zygnemataceae > Zygnema > Zygnema cylindricum. The sequence continues at coordinate 179,947 of JBBHKE010002991.1, read as the reverse complement.
ATCTTTGTTAGGTCATACTCCTGTTTGTAATTGAAACATGGTTTTGGGTTTTTTTTAACTATTTTGTTGAGCGTGAACAATATAAAGAGTTATTTACCACTATTGTTGTTAGCGCAAACACAAACTTGTGTTATAAACATGGTTGGAGTTGATTTTACCTCTTTTTGTGACTGCGAACAATAAACATCGTTAGTTACAAATATCTTTGATAGGGAAAACTCAAATTTGTGTTAGAAATATGGTTTAGGGTTTTTTTTACAATATTTTTGTGAGCGTTATCAATATAAAGAGTTTGTTACCACTATTGTTGTTAGCCCAAACACAAACATGTTTTATAAACATGGTTTCGAGTTTATTTTACCTCTTTTTGTGACCGCGAACAATAAACATTGTTTGTTACAAATATCTTTGTTAGCGCAAACTCAAATTTGTGTTAGAAACATGGTTTAGGGTTTTTTTTAACTATTTTTGTGAGTGTTAACAGTATAATGTGTTTGTTACCACTATTGTTTTTAGCGCAAACACAAACTTGTGTTATAAACATGGTTCGAAGTTTATTTTACCTCTTTTTGTGACCGAGAACAATAAATATTGTTTGTTACGCATATCTTTGTTAGGGAAAACTCAAATTTGTTTTAGAACATAATTTAGGGTTTTTTTTAACTATTTTAGTGAGCGTTAACAATATAATGAGTTTTTTACCACTATTGTTGTTAGCGGAAACACAAACTTGTGGTATACTCATGGTTTGGAGTTTGTTTTACCTCTTTTTGTGACTGCGAATAATAAACGTTGTTTGTTACAAATTTCTTTTTTAGCGCAAACTCAAATTTGTGTTAAAAATATTGTTTAGGGTTTTTTTTAACTATTTTTGTGACTGTTAACAATATGAAGAGTTTTTTACCAAAATTATTGTTAGCGCAAACACAAACTTGTGTTATAAATATGGTCCAGAGTTTATTTTACCTGTTTTTGTGAATGCGAACAATAAAGGTTGTTTGTAACAAATATCTTTGTTAGGGCAAACTCAAATTTGTGTTAGAAATATGGTTTAGGGTTGTTTTTAACTATTTTGTTGACCGTTAACAATATGAAAAGTTTTTTACCACTATTGTTGTTAGTGGAAACACAAACTTGTTTTATAAACATGGTTTCAGAGTTTATTTTACCTCTTTTTGCGACTGCAAACAATAAACGTTGTATGTTACAAATAACTTTGTTAGCGCAAACTCAAATTTGTGTTAGAAATATGGTTTAGGGTTTTTTTTTTTACTATTTTTGTGAGCGTTAGCAATATAAAGTGTTTGTTTCTACTATTGTTGTTAGCCCAAACACAAACTTGTGTTATAAACATGGTTCGAAGTTTATTTTACCTCTTTTTGTGACCAAGAACAATAAATGTGTTTGTTACAGATATCTTTGTTAGTGCAAACTCAAATTTGTGTTAAAAACAAGGTTTAGGGTTTTATTTAACTATTTTAGTGAGCGTTAACAATATAAAGAGTTTTTTACCACTATTGTTGTTAGCGCAAACACAAACTTGTGTTATAAACATGTTTCGAGGTTTATTTTACCTCTTTTTGTGACTGTGAACAATAAACATTGTTTGTTACGGATATATTTGTTAGCGCAAACACAAACTTGTGTTATAAACATGGTTCACAGTTTATTTTACTTGTTTTTTTGAGCGCTAACAGTAAACGTTGTTTGTTACAAATATCTTTGTTAGGGCAACTTCAAATTTGTGTTAGAAATATGGTTTAGGGTTTTTTTTAACAATTTTTGTGAGCGTTAACAATATAAAGAGTTTGTTACCACTATTGTTGTTAGCGCAAACACAAACTAGTTATATAAACATCGTTCAGAGTTTATTTTACCTCTTTTTGTGACGGCGAACAATAAACATTGTTTGTTACAAATATCTTTGTTAGCGAAAACTCAAATTTGTGTTAGGAACATAGTTTAGGATTTTTTTTAACTGTTTTTGTGAGCGTTAACAATATAAAGAGTTTTTTAACACTATTGTTGTTAGTGCAAACATAAACTTGTGTTATAAACATGGTTCAGAGTTTATTTTACCTCTTTCTGTGACCACGAACAATAAACGTTGTTTGTTTCAAATATCTTTGTTAGTGCAAACTCAAATTTGTGTTAGAAACATGGTTTAGGGTTTTTTTTAACTATTTTTGTGAGCGTTAACAATATAAAGTGTTTGATGCCACTATTGTTGTTAGCGCAAACACAAACTTGTGTTATAAACATGGTTCGAAGTTTATTTTGCCTCTTTTTGTGACCGCGAACAATAAACATTGTTTGTTACAAATATCTTTGTTAGCGCAAACTCAAATTTGTGTTAGAAACATGGTTTAGGGTTATTTTTAACTATCTTTGAGAGTGTTAACAATATAATGTGTTTGTTACCACTATTGTTTTTAGCGCAAACACAAACTTGTGTTATAAATATGGTTTGAAGTTTATTTTACCTCTTTTTATAACCGGGAACAATAAACATTGTTTGTTACACATATCTTTGTTAGGGAAAACTCAAATTTGTGTTAGAACATAAATTCTGAAACCATGTTTATAACACAAGTTTGTGTTTGCACTAACAACAATATTGGTAATAAACTATTTATATTGTTAACGCTCACAAAAAAAGTTAAAAAAACCATAAAACATGTTCATAACACAAATTTGAGTTTGCCCTAACAAAAATATTTGTAAAAAACAACGTTTATTGTTCGCGGTCCTAAAAAGAGCTAAAATAAACTGCGACTTATATTTATAACACAAGTTTGTGTTTGCGCTAACAAAAATAGTGGTAACAAACACTTTATGTTGTTAACGTTCACAAAAATAGTTACAATAAACCGTAAACCATGTTTTTAACACAAATTTGAGTTTGCGTTAACAAAGATATTTGTAACAATAAGGGATTATTGTTCGCGGTCACAAAAAGAGGTAAAATAAACCTCGAACCATGTTTATAACACAAGTTTGTGTTTGCGCTAACAAAAATAGTTGTAAAAAACTCTTTATATTGTTAACACTCACAAATATAGTTAAAAAAAACCCTAAACCATGTTTCTAACACAAATTTGAGTTTGCGCTTACAAAGATATTTGTAAAAAACAATGTTTATTGTTTACGGTCACAAAAAGAGGTAAAATAAATTGTGAACCTTGTTTATAACACAAGTTTGTGTTTGCGCTAACAACAATAGTGGTAACAAACACTTTATATTGTTAACCCTCACAAAAATATTTTAAAAATAACCCTAAACCATGTTTCTAACAAGAATTTGATTTTACGCTAACAAAAATATTTGTAACAAACAACATTTATACTTTGCATCACAAAAAGAGGTAAAATAAACTCCGAATCATGTTTATAACAGAAGTTTGTGTTTGCGCTAACAACAATAGTGGTAAAAACCTCTTTATATTGTTAACGCTCACAAAAATAGTTAAAAGAAACCCTAAACCTCGTTTCTAACTCAAATTTGAGTTTGCGCTAACAAAGATATTTGTAACAAACAACGTTTATTGTTAGCAATCACAAAACGAGGTAAAATAAACCTCGAACCATGTTTATAACACAAGTTTGTGTTTGCGCTAACAACAATAGTTGTAAAAAACTCTTTATATTGTTAACGCTCACAAAAATAGTTAAAAAAAACCCTAATCCATGTTTCTAACACAAATTTGAGTTTGCGCTTACAAAGATATTTGTAACAAACAATGTTTATTGTTTACGCTCACAAAAAGAGGTAAAATAAATTTTGAACCTTGTTTATAACACAAGTGTGTGTTTGCGCTAACAACAATAGTGGTAACAAACACTTTATATTGTTAACCCTCAAAAAAACATTTTAAAAATAACCCTAAACCATGTTTCTAACAAAAATTTGATTTTGCACTAACAAAGATATTTGTAACAAACAACATTTATACTTTGCATCACAAAAAGAGGTAAAATAAACTGCGACTCATATTTATAACACAAGTTTGTGTTTGCGCTAACAACAATAGTGGTAACAAACACTTTATGTTGTTAACGCTCACAAAAATAGTTAAAAAAAAAACCCTAAACCATGTTTCTAACTCAAATTTGAGTTTGCATTAACAAAGATATTTGTTACAATAAGGGATTATTCTTCACGGTCACAAAAAGAGGTAAAATAAACCTCGAACCATGTTTATAACACAAGTTTGTGTTTGCGCTAACAACAATAGTGGTTAAAAACTCTTCATATTGTTAACAATCACAAATAAAGTTAAAAAAAACCTTAAACCATGTTTTTAACACAAATTTGAGTTTGCGCTTACAAATATATTTGTAACAAACAATGTTTATTGTTTACGGTCACAAAAAATTGGTAAAATAAATTCTGAACCTTGTTTATAACACAAGTTGTTTTTTGCGCTAACAACAATAGTGGTAACAAACACTTTATATTGTTAACACTCACAAATATAGTTAAAAAAAACCCTAAACCATGTTTTAAACACAAATTTGAGTTTGCGCTTACAAATATATTTGTAACAAACAATGTTTATTGTATACGGTCACAAAAAATTGGTAAAATAAAATCCGAACCTTGTTTATAACACAAGTTTGTGTTTGCGCTAACAACAATAGTGGTAACAAACACTTTATATTGTTAACCCTCACAAAAATATTTTAAAAATAACCCTAAACATGTTTCTAACAAAAATTTGATTTTGCGCTAACAGAGATATTTGTAACAAACAAAATTTATACTTTGCATCACAAAAAGAGGTAAAATAAACTCCAAATCATGTTTATAACACAAGTTTGTGTTTGCGCTAACAACAATAGTGGTAACAAATACTTTATATTGTTAACGCTCACAAAATAGTTACAATAAACCCTAAACCATGTTTCTAACCCAAATTTGAGTTTGCGTTAACAAAGATATTTGTAACAATAAAAGATTATTGTTCGCGGTCACAAAAAGAGGTAAAATAAACTCGGAACCCTGTTTATAACACAAGCTTGTGTTTGCGCTAACAACAATAGTGGTAACAAACACTTTATATTGTTAACGCTCACATAAATAGTTACAATAAAACCTAAACCATGTTTTTAACCCAAATTTGAGTTTGCGTTAACAAAGATATTTGTAACAATAAAAGATTATTGTTCGCGGTCACAAAAAGAGGTAAAATAAACCTCGAACCATTTTTATAACACAAGTTTGTGTTTGCGCTAACAACAATAGTGGTAAAAAACTCTTTATATTATTAACGTTCACAATAATAGTTAAAAAAAAACCTTAAAACATGTTTCTAACACATATTTGAGTTTGCGCTAACAAATATATTTGTAACATACAACGTTTATTGTTTGCAGTCACAAAAAGATGTAATATAAAATCTGAAACCATGTCTATAACACAAGTTTGTGTTTGGAGTAACAACAATAGTGGTAAAAAACTCTGTATATTGTTCACGGTCACAAAAAGAGATAAAATAAACTCGGAACCCTATTTATAACACAAGCTTGTGTTTGCGCTAACAACAATAGTGGTAACAAACACTTTATATTGTTAACAATCACATAAATAGTTACAATAAACCCTAAACCATGTTTCTAACACAAATTTGAGTTTGCGCTAACAATAATATTTGAACAAAAAATTGATTATTGTTCGCGGTCACAAAAAGAGGTAAAATAAACCTCGAACCATTTTTATAACACAAGTTCGTGTTTGCGCTAACAACAATAGTGGTAAAAAACTCTATATATTGTTAACACTCACAAAAATAGTTAAAAAAAACCCTAAACCATGTTTCTAACACAAATTTGAGTTTCCGTTAACAAAGATATTTGTAACAAACAACATTTATACTTTGCATCACAAAGAGAGGTAAAATAAACTTCGAAACATGTTTATAACATAAGTTTGTGTTTGCGCTAACAACAATAGTGGTAAAAAACTCTTTATATTGTTAACGCTCACAAAAATAGTTAAGAAAAACCCTAAACCATGTTTCTAACACAAATTTGAGTCTACGCTAACAAAGATATTTGTAACAAAAAAAGATTGTTGTTCACTGTCACAAAAAGAGGAAAAATAAACTTCGAATCATGTTTATAACACAAGTTTGTGTTTGCGCTACCAACAATGCTGGTAACAATCACTTTATATTGTTAACGCTCACAAAAATAGTTAAAATAAACCCTAAACCATGTTTCTAACACAAATTTTAGTCTACGCTAACAAAGATACTTGTAACAAAAAAAGATTGTTGTTCCCGGTCATAAAAAGAGGTAAAATAAACCTCGAACCATGTTTATAACACAAGTTTGTGTTTGCGCTAACAACAATAGTGGTAAAAAACTCTTTATATTGTTTTTGTTGACAAAAATAGTTAAAAAAACCCTAAACCATGTTTCTAACACAAATTTGAGTTTGCGCTAACAAAGATATTTGGAACAAACAACATTTATTGTTCGCGGTCACAAAAAGAGGTAAAATAAACTATGAACCATGTTTATAACACAAGTTTATGTTTGGGCTAACAACAATAGTGCTTACAAACACTTTATATTGTTAACTCTCACAAATATAGTTAAAAAAAACCCTAAACCATGTTTTTAACACAAATTTGAGCTTGTTCTAACAAAGATATTTGTAACAAACAGTGTTTATTGTTTGCGGTCACAAAAAAAGGTAAAATAAACTCTGAACCATGTATATAACACAAGTTTGTGTTTGCGCTAACAACAATAGTGGTAAAAAACTCTTTATATTATTAACGCTCACAAAAATAGTTAAAAAAAACAATAAAACATGTTCCTTACACAAATTTGAGTTTTCCATAACAAAGATATTTGTAACAAACAACGTTTATTGTTCGCGGTCACAAAAAGAGGTAAAGTAAACTCCGAATCATGTTTATAACACAAAATTGTGTTTGCGCTAAAAACAATAGTGGTAACAAACACTGTATATTGTTAACGCTCACAAAAATATTTATAAAAATACCCTCAACCATGTTTCTTTCACAAATTTGATTTTGCACTAAAGGAGATATTTGTAACAAAAAAGGTTTATTAATGCGGTTTAAAAAAAATGTCAAATAAACCTCGAACCATGTTTATAACACAACTTTGTGTTTGCGCTAATAAACTCTATATATTGTTAACGCTCACAAAAATAGTTAAAAAAAACCATAAACCATAATTTTAACCCAAATTTGAATTTGCGTTAACAAAGATATATGTAACAATCAACGTTTATTGTTGGCGATCACAAAAAGAGGTAAAATAAACTCCGAACCATGTTTATAACACAAGTTTGAGTCTGCGCTAAGAACAATAGTGGTTACAAACACTTTATTTTGTTAACGCTCACAAAAATATATAAAAAAAACCTTAAACCATGTTTCTAACAAAAATTTGAGTTTTCGCTAACAAAGATATTTGTAACAAACAACGTTTATTGTTCGCGGTCACAAAAAGAGGTAAAATGATCTCCGAACCATGTTTATAACACAAGTTTGTGTTTGTGCCAACAACAATAGTGGTAAAAAACTCTTTAAATTGTTAACGCTCAGAAAAATAGTTAAAAAAAACCCTAAACCATGTTTCTAACACAAATTTGAGTGTGCGCTAACAAAGATATTTGTAAAAAACAATGTATATTGTTCGTGGTCAGAACTTGGGTAAAATAAACTCTGAACCATGTTTATATCACAAGTTTGTGCTTGCGCTAACAACAATAGTGGTAAAAAACTCTTAATATTGTGAACCCTCACAAAAATAGTTTAATAAAACCCCTAAACCATGTTTCTAACACAAATTTGAGTTTGCGCTAACAAAGATATTTGTAACAAACAACGTTTATTGTTCGCAGTCACAAAAAGAGGTGATTTAACTGTGAAACCATGTTTATAACACAAGTTTGTGTTTGGGCTAACAACAATTTGGTAAAAAACAATTTAATATTGTTAACATTCACAAAAATAGTTAAAAAAAACCCTAAACCATGTTTCTAACACAAATTTGAGTTTGCCTAACAAAGATATTTGTAACAAACAACGTTTAAAGTTCTCGGTCACAATAAGAGGTAAAGTAAACTCCGAACCATGTTTATAATACTAGTTTGTGTTTGCGCTACTAACGATAGTGGTAAAAAACTTCATATATTGTTAACGCTCACAAAAATAGTTAAAAAAAGCCCTAAACCATGTTTCTAACAAAAATTTGAGTTTGTACTAACAAAGATATTCGTAACAAACAACGTTTATTGTTCCCGGTCACAAAAAGAGGTAACATAAACTCTGAACCTTATTTATAACACAAGTTTGTGTTTGCGCTAACAACAATAGTGGCAATAAACTCTTTATATTGTTAACGCTCACAAAAATAGTTAAAAAAAACCCTAAACCATGTTTCTAACACAAAATTGAGTTTGCGCTAACAAAGATATTTGTAACAAACAATGTTTATTGTTCGCGGTCACAAAAAGAGGTAAATTAAACTCTGAATCATGTTTATAACACATGTTTGCGTTTGCGCTAACAACAATAGTGGTAACAAACACTTTATTTTGTTAATGCTCACAAAAATATTTTAAAAACACCTTAAATAATGTTTCTAACACTAATTTGAGTTTGCCCTAATAAATATATTTGTAATAATCAATGTTTATTGTTCGCGGTTACAAAAAGAGGTAAAATAAACTCTGAATCATGTTTATAACACATGTTTGCGTTTGCGCTAACAACAATAGTGGTAACAAACACTTTATATTGTTAAACCTCACAAAAATAATTATAAATAATCATAAACCATGTTTTTTACACAAATTTGAGTTTGCGCAAACAAAGATATTTGTAACAAACAACGTTTATTGTTCACAGTCACAAAAAGAGGTAAAATAAACTCCGAACCATGGTTTTAACACAAGTTTGTGTTTGCGCTATCAACAATAGTGGAAACAAACTCTTTATATTGTTATCGCTCACCAAAATAAGACAAAAACATCGTAGACCTTGTTTCTATCACAAATTTGAGTTTGCACTAGCAAAGATATTTGTAACAAACAATGTTTATTGTTCACGGTCACAAAAAGAGGTAAAATAAACTCCAAACCATGTTTATAACACAAGTTTGCGTTTACGCTAACAACAATAGTGGTAATAAACACTTTATATTGTTAACGCTCAAAAAAATTGATAAAAAAAACCCTAAACCATGTTTCTAACACAAATTTGAGTTTGCGCTAACAAAGATATTTATAACAAACAATCTTTGATGTTTGTGATCACGAAAAGAGGTAAAATATACTCCGCACCATGTTTGTAACACAAGATTGTGTTTGCGCTAACAACAATAGTGGTAACAAACTCTTTATTGTCTTAACGCTCACAAAAATAGTTAAAAAAAACCCTAATCGATGTTTCTATCACAAATTTGAGTTTGCACTATCAAAGATATTTGTAACAAACAATCTTTGTTGTTAACCGTCCATTTCTTAACGCATTCCGCGCAACTCAATTACTCCATCACGTCCCTTTAATTTTACTCGGACATTTACTCCCTCAATCCACAAATCCACTCGAACCTCCATTTGTATAGCCACATTACATCCGATAATAACATACGCACGAAACGGCGCGTGCGCACAAAAAGTCGCGTACGCACGAAACTAACATTTCAAAACAACAACAAACACTTTAGATTGTTTACGCTCACAAAAATAGTTAAAAAATAACCCTAAACGATGTTTCTAACACAAATTTGAGTTTGCGGTAAAAAAGGTATTTGTAACAAACAATCTTTGTTATTTGTGGCCACAAAGAGAGGAAAAATTAACTCCAAACCATGGTTTTAACACAAGTTTGTGTTTGAGCTAACAACAATAGTGGTGACAAACTCTTTATATTGTTAACGCTCACAAAAATAGTTATAAAAAAACCCTAAACCATGTTTCTAACACAAATTTGAGTTTGTGCTAACAAAGATATTAGTAACAAACAACGTTTATTGTTTACAGTCACAAAAAGAGGTAAAATAAGCTCCGAACCATGTTTATAGCACAAGTTTGTGTTTGCGCTAACAAAAATAGTGGTAACAAACACTTTATATTGTTAACGCTCACAAAAATAGTTAAAAAAAAATCCTAAACCATGTTTCTAACACAAAATTGAGTTTGCGCTCACAAAGAGATTTGTAACAAACAAACTTTGTTGGTCACGGTCACAAAAAGAGGTAAAATAAACTCTTGACCATGTTTGTAACACAAGTTTGTGTTTGCGCTAACAACAATAGTGGTAACAAACACTTTATATTGTTAACGCTCACAAAAATAGTTAAAAAAAACCCTAAACCATGCTTCTAACACAAATTTGAGTTTGCGCAAACAAAGATATTTGTAACAAACAACGTTTATTGTTCGCAGTCCCAAATAGAGGTAAAACAAACTCTGAACCATGTATATAACACGAGTTTGTGTTTACGCTAACAACAATAGTGGTAACAAACACTTTATATTGTTAACACTAACAAAAATAGTTAAAAAAAACCCTAAACCATGTTTCTAACACTAATTTGATTTTGCACTATTAAATATATTTGTAACAATCAATGTTTATTGTTCGCGGGTACAAAAAGAGGTAAAATAAACTCCGAATCATGTTTATAACACTTGTTTGTGTTTGCGCTAACAACAATTGTGGTAACAAACACTTTATATTGTTAAGGCTCACAAAAATATTTAAAAAAAACCCTAAACCATGTTTCTAACTCAAATTTGAGTTTGCGCTAACAAAGATATTTGTTACAAAAAAGGTTTATTTTTCGCGGTCACAAACTGTATAAAATAAACTCCAAATCATGTTTATACCACAAGTATGTGTTTGCGCTAACAACAATAGTGGTAACAAACACAGTATATTGTTAACGCTCAAAGAAATAGTTAAAAACAAACCTAAACAATGTTTCTAACACAAATTTGAGTTTGCGCTAACGAAGATATTTGTAACAAACAATGTTTATTGTTCGCGTTCACAAAAAGAGGTAAAATAAACTCTAAAAAATGTTATTAACACAACTTTGTGTTTGCGCTAATGACAATAAAGGTAAAAAACTTCATATATTGTTAACGTTCACAATAATAGTTAAAAAAAAACCTTATACCATGTTTCTAACACAAATTTGAGTTTGCGCTAACAAAGATATTTGTAACAAACAACGTTTATTGTTCCCAGTCACAAAAAGAGGTAATTAAACTCTGAAACCATGTTTATAACACAAGTTTCTGTTTGCGCTAACAACAATAGTGGTAAAAAACACTTTAAATTGTTAACGCTCACAAAAATAGTTAAAATAAACCCTAAACCATGTTTCTTACACAAATTTGAGTTTGCGCAAACAAAGATATTTGTAACAAACATCGTTTATTGTTGGGGGTTAAAATTATCTCCGAACCATGTTTATAATACAAGTTTGTGTTTGCGCTAACAACAATAGTGGTAATAAACACTTTAAATTGTTAACGCTCACAAAAATAGTTAAAAAAAACCCTAAACCATGTTTGTAACACAATTTTGAGTTTGCGCTAACAAAGATATTTGTAACAAACAACATTTATTGTTCCCAGTCACAAAAAGAGGCAATATTAACTCCGAACCATGTTTATAACACAAGTTTGTTTTTGTGCTAACAACAATAGTAATATCAAACACTTTATATTGTTAACGCTCACAAAATAGTTAAAAAAAAACCCTAAACTATATTTCTTACACAAATTTGAGTTTGCGCTAAAAAATATATTTGTAATAAACAACCTTTATTGTTCAGGGTGTTGTTCATAGCCATTTTCAGCCATGAATGTACCCTCGGAAGCACCACAGACTACCCCAAAAAAACCTCCTTTGATTCCACTCAGAAATCTTTAGGATAATCAAACCCAGCTGAAACTACTCAACCAGAGAGTTCGTAGGCCATTTAGTATTCCCACCAATTTTCATACAAAAATACCAAACCGAATAATCACAACACTCAGTCAAAGTTGCAGAAAAACAACTTGCCAAAACTTTGATAAATATGACCAACTTCACAATGAAGCCCCAAGAAAACCAGACACACACTAGATCTGCAAATTCGCCACAACATTTTCAATACAAAGAGGAACACACATGCAAAATTTCAGATAATTCTGCCAATAAAACTGAGAGCAATTCTCAGATGAAAATCCCAAAAGGAGTAGAAACGGTTTACGTCCAAAAGTTCCTATGTCTAAAATGTCTAAGTCCGACAAATATACCACGCAGACTTGCTACTAACTGCGGTCATACCAGCCGTACGTAATCAATCAACTACACCTCTATTAATGTGAGTATGCGTGAGAGACCACACTAATAATTTATATACAGGACAAAACATTGTCAAATATTTACAAAGTCTTACGAATTCCGTCAAACTAATCGGGACCGTCCAAAGTAAATATCATGTGATGGACGCGATTTCGCGTCCCTCACCAAACTTACGGCGCCGCCGTCCATAGATCTTATTCGGCATCCTTGATGTCATGTCGCGTGGTCACACAATCTACTTGACGAAGTGACGTCATCTCATCCAAATTAATCCGTACCGTTTGACTTACACATTTTGTACCTTTTCATATGTTTGTTTGCGGCACTCAAATAGTTCCGTACGTCCCAAAAAAAGTAGTACCATTACTCCCCCAACCCGCAAATCCATTCGAATCTCCACAGTAAATCCAAATATCATACGCATTAAAATCGCGTTCTATACTCACGAAACATTGTGTACGCACGAAACGACGCGTACGCACGAAACTAACTTTTCAAAAACAACACTCCCCCGAAAATTTAGTTTCGAACATCCGGAATAAAATATGCCACGTGTTAAATAGAGTTTTACCTTTCCGTACCCTCGAATTTCCTCCATTTTTCCTTTCGTTTCAACGTCATCACTGCTTTCGCTGACGTCACCACTCCCTCAGCTGCCATTTCTTCCAAAAATGCGTCCTCTCCAAAAAACCATTGCTACTGTTGCCTTTTCCTGAGTCTTCAAAAATTAACTTTCTTTTCAACAAAAAAAAACAAAATGCAAAATTCGAAATTCTACATATATAACTGAATTTTAATGGTAGTCACCTCTTTAAAATTACTTTTCAAGTCGTCTTCTTTTGACCACTTTCAGAACATGTTTTCTTCTACGGTTAATCCTTTGAATTCTAATTCTTTTCTTCGTTTTCCTTTTGAATTTTAATATTTTCTCAATTTTCACAATTTTATTTTCTTTTCCCATATTATATGTTTCTTCGCTTACACCAATTTTTTGAACAATTTTCCTCTCTCCTTCTTCTTCCGTCTTATAAACTTCTTCACTTACTCCACTTTTCTGAACACTTTTCCTCCCTCCTTCTCGAAGTGTATTATTCTCCTCATGCAAATTATTTCCACTTTCAACTACCAAATCTCCTTCACTTCCTTCTATTATTATTTATTCAATAACCTCTTCCTCTTGCACATTTTCATCATTCACCAATCTGTCGTTTGAATAAGTGACAAAAACTCACTCTTTTTCTGTCACCTCCATCTCCACTCCATTTTCGGTGATAACAATTTTTCCTTTTCCTTCCTCAAGTTCCATATCTCGAAGAGTGACAATCGACAGGTATACAAATTCGTCGCCGGGAAGTGTAACCCTTCGTTTAGGGGGTCGAACTCGATTGTCATCCCATCCATTTCTCAAAGCTCCTGCGACACATGCACTTTTATATAGCGGACATACCCTGAAAGTATGTCCTACATCATTACAATAAAAACAGTTTTCTACCTTACAACTTTTCTTATTTTTTTGAAACTGTCATCTGACACCTTGAAAATTCTCCCTAATCTTTAGAGCCTCGTTATAAGCCTCCTCTAAAACACACCTGACTGCTAAAGGTATGTTCCAATCCATTTTATCAACTTGTCTTAATCTATCTAAAGCACACATATATTCTTTAGGTAATCCTTCCATTAACATGTAAGCCTTTTAAGTATTTGTAAAGGCTACAAATCCAAGTTACCATTTTAAGAGTAACCATATAGACATTCGGCTAGATTTGGTACAAGAAAAAGTATTTGCAAGAGTGGTGAAACTTTGCTAGTTTCCTGATGAGAAAATGGTTCGAGATATGTTGACAAAAGCCCTTCCATCTCCAAACCTTGTGTACTCTAGGAAAGCATGTGGTTTACTTGAGTAATTATTCTAAAGCTTAAGGGGAGTATTGAAAAGTAAGCTTTAGTAAGTCTTAGAAATTAGAGTCTAAGACTTGGAATATTTTTGGACCACCAACTATTCAATATTAGCTATATTTAGTGTGGATTTTTAGTATCTACTCGAATAGTTATCTTTCAGTAAATTAGTGTGTATGGCCGCCTATGAATGTAGACGCGATAATTATCTCACGGATTTTTTGGGTGTAGATATTGTTACTAGACAATTCTGGTCTAAGTACTTAGATTTTTGTCTGTAGATACTTAAGTGAACCTTGTACATACGTTTTAGATGTTTTCTAGATCTTTTCAATATTTAGTTCAATTAAGAACAATCAGTTTGATACAGAATATACATTCTACACAGAGTTAAAAAAATGAGAGCATTGAGTGCAGTTGAAGGTGTTTTGTCTTTGATTTGCTTGTAGTACATGTTTGTTTGGTTGAAAGACCACTTTCATTTGTAGTTAGATATCTTACAGTATTGATCTAGTCTGATAGATTTTCCTCTTTAGGTTAACATCCGCTAACATGTTTGATAATGGCTCAGCTCCTGTTGCAACTGCTCCTATTAGCCCTGGTGCTCCACTTGCTCCTCTAACGACAAATATCCTAGCTGGTGCAAGTGTGACTCCTAGCGGGAGTGGATCACAGCCAAGTCTAAATATTGAAAAGTAAGCTTTAGTAAGTTTTTGAAAGTACATCTATGACTTATAATATTTTTGGACCACTAACTATTCAATATTAGCTTTATTTAGTGTGGATTTTTTGTTGATATTTGTGTATTTTTTAGGTCTATAATAAGATTGAAAAAAAAAAGATATAGGTAGCCTCTAACTCCCCTCTCCAAGCCCCCACTCTTGTTGTAGTCATTGAAGGCTAGATAGGGAGCTAGAGCCATGGCTACCTAAGCTCTCTAGAGAAGACAGGGGGTAAATTAGGTAAAGTTAACAAAAATTACTTGCTGGCCCCATGAATTGATCCTGGTACTTGCCGTCAGGAAATACTCGTAGCCGGCGGCTTTATCGGTTAAGTCTAGAACTAGTGTTACCATTTATTTTGTTTGATAAAAATATAAATATTAACACGTAGACTAATTCGTTTAACGGAATTAAATACTTAGTGCATAGATACAATTTAATTTAGTACAGAATACGGTAAGGTTATGAAACGGATACCGCGCATTTTTTTCGAACGTGATACAAATACCGCGCACGTATTTATGACGGCTACGATCAAAACCTGGTTTCGATCAGACGGCTGGAAAGGATGCTGAGATCGCGGAAGAATATTTTGGCAGTTTGCGGTTAACGCCACATAGGATGACACGTGGCAAAATGACATTGGATCGCGGCATCTCCGAGGACTACGTGAACGAATCTGGAGATGACATGTGCCGACATTTTGGCCATGTCGTACGATGGTCGTACAGAAAGTACACCAGCACCTATATTTTTCTATACGACACAGTAATTTGATTGGTGCCGTACGTCAGTAGAAAAAGTTTTAGAGAGAGATAGGACTTAGAAAATTTAGTAAGTAGCAGCCTCTCTCCGAGAGAGCTCCTATACAAAAGGGTCATCATTGACCATTCATATCTATCAATTTTCCCTGACAATTTTCAGTGATTCTTTTTGCTGCGGACTCACGAGAGTCTAGGCTACACAGGGGTGTAGCTGGTAAGATTTTTTGCCTGCCAGGATGGCTGCATTTCTAAGGGAAAGACAAAATGGGTAAATGTGTCCAAAACTCATATTCTAACTTTGCATTCTGTGGTGGAACTGAGCACACAGGAAGTCTTATTTCACAGGGGTGAAACTATAATGGGCTTTTGATTGTCAAGGGGTCAGTCGTTTGGGTTTATATTACCTTGGAGTCGGCACTATCTAGATAAGATTCTTTTGGATTTTCGATTTCTGTGGGCAATAAAACACACAGAGTTTCTTTTTTAGTATCTACTCAAATAGTTATCTTTAAGTAAATTAGTGTTTACAGCCGCCTCTGCATATAGACGTGATAAATATCTCACGGATTCTTAGGGTGTAGATATTGTTACAAGACAATTCTAACCCAAGTACTCTGATTTTTGTCTGTAAATATTTAAGTGAGCCTTGTACATATGTTTTAGATGTTTTCTAGATCTTGGAGTATTTAGTTCAATTAGGAACAATCAGTTTGATACAGATTCTATATTCTACACAGAGTTAAGGAAATGAGAGCAGTAAATGCATTTTAAGGTGTATTATGTTGTATTGTCCTTTATTTGGCTGTGGTATATGTTTGTCTGGTTCAAAGACCTCTCTCATTTGAAGTTAGATATCTTACAATATAGATCTAATCTAATAGGTATTTCTCTTTGGGTTTGCTTCTGCTGTCATGTCTACTAATGGCTCTGTTACCGCTGGTGCAAGTGTGACTTCTAGTGGGATTGGATCACAGCCAAGTCAGAATGCCCATGACCTACAACAAGTTATGGGCCCACCGCCCAATTTGCCTATTTTTGATAGAACTGACTACTTATACTGGGAAGATATGTTTAGCATATATTTTCAGGAGAGGGACTTGTCACCCATTGTGGAAAGAACTGCTGATGAGACTGCGCCGGATTGGAGAAAGAACAATCTCCAGTGCCTCAACGTCTTGAAACAGTCAATGACAAAAGGCTTGGTAATGTCTTATCTTGAGATGAAAAAAGCCTGTGAAGTTTGGTTCAGTGTACGTGCTATGTATGTTCAGCAAGATGTTACTACCCAAACTAACATAGCCACTCACATTTTGAATTTATATTTTGTGGAGGTAGTATGTCAGATCATTGTCATGCTATGAAATGGTTGTTCGTTCAGAGTACTAGTGTAGGTGGGGACTTTTCACCAACTCAACAAGCTTTGTTGTTGATGAGAACTTTGCCCGATGAATATAAAAGAGCCATGGATAGGCTTAGGGCTCTATCACAACGTCAGTGGAATATAGCGTTAGCAATTCAAAATATTTTAAGCCAAGAAGCAATCCTGATTTCACAAAGAGGAAGTAGTAAGTCTCTTCAAGCACTAAGAAACTAGTTTTCAGATTCTAAGATTAGTAGTGGTAGTGGGAGAGTTAGTGGTCCTAGAAGGTCACCTTTAACCTGGTATTACTGTGATAAAAAGGGCATGTGCTCAAAATGAGTAATGCATATAAGAGAGCGAAAGCCAAAAAAAAAATTCGCTCTGGATGGGATGAAAGTCTGTTTCCTTCTCAATCAAGTGGTGACCAATTGCTCTCTTCAATGAACTTAACGAGGAGGACCTAAGCAGCTTTCCCACCAACAATGAAATGAAATACTTTGCGATAGCATAAGCAACAAAAGGCGTTGAGGAAAACGAATGGATAATGGACTCCAGTGCATTTACAAACATGTGCCGCATTCGCCATCTCTTTGACAGTATTCAATCTACCTTTCCTGTCAATTTTTTTTTTAGTGATGATACCTTTGTTGAGTCGAAAGCAAAAGGGAAGGTGTCACTTATGGTGCACGTAAAGGGAAAACTTGTGAAAAGGGTCTTGAAGATGTGTTGCATATCCCAGCTTTAAAAATATACTTTTTCTCTACGTTAGTGGTAGAAAAAAATGGTTTTAAAACTATATTTGAGAATGGAAAGAAAACAGTGAGTAAGAATGGGAAAATAGCTGCAGAGGGATTTGCAGGAGGAAACAATTTGTATCGGTTGAGTCTTACAAATGATACTGACAATGATATTATGTACTCAAGTGTAATCAATGATTGTGATTTATGGCATAAACGATTAAGACATGTGAATTATGATAGATTAGAAAAGATGGTAAATCAAAAAATGGTGGAAGGTGTAAAAATTAGTCAAAAACCAGCATCAAATGTATGTGATAGTTTTGCAATAGGAAAAATTCATAAGTTGCTTTTCCCTTGGCAAACTGATCGTAGAAGTAGCAGGGTGCTAGAACTAATTTATTCAGATGTATGGGGCCCATCTAGGTATCCATATGTGGGAGGGGTGAAGTTTATGCTTACCTTTACTGATGACTATAGTAGATATAGTATAGTTTATTCATTGAAAAGTAAGGATGATGTCTTTTCAAAATTTAAGGAGTATAAGGCTTTGGTTCACAATCGGCATGAGAGAAAGATAGCAGGATTCAGGTTTGATAATGGAGGGGAGTACATTTCTAAAAAGTTTGCAAAATTCCTAAAGTTGCATGGAATCTCACGTCAGCTAACCGTTCTTTATCCTCTACAACAAAACGGTGTTTCAGAGAGTATGAATAAGACCATATCAGAGTGTGCTAGGACAATGATTGCTGATATAGACAAAGATTTCAATATTGGGTAGATGCTATGCATTGTGCAGCTTATGTGAGAAACAAGCTAGAAACAAGGGCTGTAAAAGATAAAACTCCCTATGAAATGTGGATTGGACAAAAACGAGATGTAAATCACTTCAAAGTTTTTGGAAGTAACATATTCTTGCTTGATTATAATCCACAAAAATGGAAATTAGAGCCAAAAGGCATACCACGGATATTTTCTAGGGTATGATGATCATGCCAAGGGTTATAAAGTATATGAGATTAAGAGAAATTGAGTTGTGGTAGCCAGAAACATCATACTGAAAGATGAGGGAAAAGGAGTAGATTTATTTAGTCAGCGTAGCATTGAAAAGAAAAGTCGAAGTGTTGATTATATATTTTTATATCAAAATCCCATATTATTCAAAATAAAATAAAAAAAATGCATCTACATTAGCTCAAAGTGACTTGCAATCATCTTCTCAACCAGAAACAAGAAGTGTTATGCCTGAAAGAGTTGGAGACTCTCCTCTACCTCAAGCCGAAACTGAATCACAAGAAGAATCACATGTATCGAGGAGGAAGACCCAACCATCTATACCAGCGACACAATTTCCAGGTAGAGTACGGCGGAGTGCACGACTCAGAGGGGAAAATGCAGCCTTTGCTCACTCAGCACACACAGAAGAGCCTCTAACATTAACACAAGCTTTTTCGAGTAATGAAAGGGAACACTGGGTGGAAACGGTGAATAAAGAGATGAAGTCCATGATGGAGGCCCACACATAAAATCTGGTGGAACTTCCCCCACGAAGAATGGCTATTAGAAGTAAATGGGTGTTTAAAATAAAACTAAACCCAGATAATACCATAGATAGGTATAAAGCTCGCTTGGTTGCTAAGGGATTTAATCAAAAGAAGGGGATAGATTATCAAGAAATTTTTCACCTGTTTTGAGGTTCCCATTTGTCAACATCTTACTTACATTAGCTGCCTTAGAGGATTTTGACATCCACCAAATGGATGTGAAAACTGCCTTTTTGCATGGTGATTTAGATAAGGTAATTCACATGAAGCACCTGGAGAGTTATGAGGAAGTAGGAAAAGAAAATCTTGTGTGCAGACTTTTAAAATTTTTGTATGGCCTAAAACAGGCTTGTAGGCAATGGAACCGAAAGTTAGATGAGTTCTTGACAAGATTAGGATTTACTAGAATTAGCTCAGATCATTTATTATATGTGATGTGTGGTGATAATCTTGATGAGGTGATATTCATTGGTGTATATGTTGATGATTTGTTGCTAATTAGTATGAACAAAGAAGGAATTGCTAGAGTAAAACACACTCTTAATTAAAAATTTGAAATGAAGGATTTCTGTCAGGCAAAATATAACTTAGGAATACAAGTTGAAAGAGATAGAGAAAAGAAAATCATTAGGCTAACTAAAAAAGAAGCGATAAAAAACGTGTTGGAAAAATTTGGCTTGGCTAATACTAAAGGTTGTGCAACTCTTATGGAGTATAAGCAAAAACTCGAAGGAATGGAGCATGAGTTTGGAGTCATAATAGATGAGGAACTCAATGTAGAAGAGCAAAAATTTATGTTCTAAGTACCCTACAGACAAGTATGAGGAAGTCTGATTTACTTCATGAATTTCACCAGGCCCTATATAGTTGTAGTTGTTGGTGTGTTTAGTAGAAGTCTACAAAATCTAGGAAAGAGAGATTTGGAGGCAGCAAAAAAGGTCTTAAGATATCTTGTAAGGACCAGAAATCTTTGGCTTACTTTGCGAGGGGACAAGGTTAGCATTAACACTTGGAGTGATGCTAGCAATGGTGATGTGCCTAGTGGGAAGTCTATAACTAGGTATGTCATTCATATTGGAAGTGGAACTTGTAGTTGTAGTAAACTTTAAAAAGTCATGGCACAATCGACTATGGAAGCTGAATACATGGCTGCGAGCGAACCCTTGAAAGAGCTACTTTAGATTAAGGCATTTCTTCAAGAATTTGGGTTTACACAACATGAAACACCAATAATGTGGTGCGACAATCAAACAGCCATTTCTGTGGTTGCAAATCCAAGTTAACTATGGACATTCAGCTACATTTGGTACGAGAAAAAGTATTTGCAAGAGGGGTGAAACTTTGTTATTTGCCTGATGAGAAAATGGTTGCGGACATGTTGACAAAAGCTCTTCCAACTCTTAAGTTGGAGTACTGCAAAAAAGCATGTGGTCTAAGTGAGTAAGTCTTCTAAAGCTTAAGGGAAGTATTGAGCCATTAGTAGACATGACAGCAGAAGCAAACCGAAAGAGAATTGCCTAGTAGACTAGATCTATAATGTAAGATATGTAACAATAAATGAAAGAGGTCTTTCAATCAAACAAACATGTACTACAAGCAAATCAAAGACAATAGAGCACAAAACACCTTAAACTGAACTCAGTGCTCTAATTTTTTTAACTCTTGTGTAGAATGTACATTTTGTATCAAACTGATTGTTCCTAATTGAACTAAATACTCCAAAGATCTACAAAACATCTAAAACGTATTTACAAGGTTCACTTAAATATTTACTAACAAAAATCTAAGTACTTGGACCAGAATTCTCAAGTAACAATGTCTACACCCTAAAAACCAGTGAGATAATTATCACGTCTACATTCATAAGCGGTCGTACACACTAATTTACTTAAAGAAAACTATTCGGAAACATATTAGAAATCCACACTAAATATAACTAATATTGAATAGTTGGTGGTCGAAAAATATTCTAAGTCATATACACTAATTTCTAAGACTTACTAAAGCTTACTTTTCAATACTCCCCTTAAGCTTTAGAAGACTTACTCACATATTTCACATGCTTTTTGTAGTACTCCAACTTAGGAGATGGAAGGGCTTTTGTCAACATGTTCGCCACCATATTCTCATCAGGCAAATAACAAAGTTTCACTACTCTTGCAAATACTTTTTCTCGTACCAAATGTATCCGAATGTCTATATGCTTACTCTTAAAATGGTGACTTAGATTTGTAGCCACAAAAATGGTTGCTTGATTGTTGCACCACATTATTTGTGTTCTATGTTGTGTAAAGCCCAATTTTTGATGAAATGCCTTAATCCAAAGCAGCTCTTTCAACGCTGCCCTCGCAACCATGTATTCGGCTTATATAGTCGATTAAGCATGACTTTTGAAGTTTACTACTCTAACTACAAGTTCCACTTCCAATCTAAATGACATACCTTGTTGTAGACTTCCTACTAGGCTCATCACCATAGCTACCATCACTCCAAGTATTAATGCTAACCTTGTCCCCTCCCAAAGTAAGCCAAAGATTACTGGTCCCAACAAGATATCTTAAGACCCTTTTTGTTGCCTGCCAATCTCTCTTTCGTGGATTTTGTAGACTTCTGCTCAACATACCAAGAGCTGCTGCTATATCGGGCCTAGTGCAATTCTTGAAGTAAATCAAACTTCCTACTACTTGTCTCTAGGGTATTTAGGACATAAATTTTTGCTCTTCAGCACTCAGTTCATCATCTATTTTGACTCCAAACTCATGCTCCATTCCTTCAAGTTTCTGCTTATACTCCATAGGAGTTGAACAACCTTTGGCATTAGCCAAGCCAAAATTTTCCAACATGTTTCCTATCGCTTCTTTTTGAGTTAGCCTAATGATTTTCTTTTCTCTATCTCTTTCAACTTGTATTCGAAGGATATATTTTGCCTTACCCAAATCCTTAAATCAAATTGTGAATTAAGAGCGTGTTTTACTCTAGCAATTTTTTCTTTGTTCCTACTGATTAGCAGCAAATCATTGTTGAAGGTCACAAGCATTCTGACTTAGCTTTGTTTCACTCCCACTAGGCGTCACACTTGCACCAGCAGGGACTCAGCCATTAGTAGACAAGGCAGCAGAAGCAAACTGAAATAAATATATCTATTTGACTTGATATATATTGTAAGATATTTAGCTTTAAGTGAGAGATGTCATACAACTAGACAAACATATACAGCCAAAATAAGGACAATAGAACAGAAAAAAACACCTTAAAGTGCACTTAGTACTCTCATTTCCTTAAACTCTGTGTAGAATTTACATTATGTGTCAAAGTGATCATTCCTAATTGAATTAAATACTCTAAAGATCTTCAAAATATCTAAAACATATGTACAAGGTTCAATAGACAATCTACTAACAATAATCTAAGTGTTTGGACCAAAATTGTCCACTAACAACATCTTTATCCTAAAAATCCGGGTGATTCTTATTACGTCTACTTTTTTTTGCGGCCCTATATACGAATTTCTTAAAGATAACTATTTGTGTAGATACTACAAAAACCCACACTAAATTTGGTCAATATTAACAGTTCGTATTCCAAAAATATTATAAGTCTTAGACTATAAATTATATAACTTACTAAAGCTTACTTTTCAATACTTCGCTTACACTTTAGAAGACTAACTCACTTGGACAACATGCTTTTCTGCAGTACTCCAATTTAGGAGCGGGAAGGTCTTTTGTCAACATGTCCGCAAACATTTTCTCATCAGGCAAATAAAAAAGTTTGACTTCTTTTGCAAATACTTTTTCTTGTACCAAATGTAGCCAAATGTCCATATGTTTACTCTTAAAATGGTGACTTGGGTTTGTAGCCACAAAAATGGCTGTTTGATTGTTGCACCACATTATTTGTGTCCCATGTTGCGTAAAACCCAATTCTTGAATAAATGCCTTAATCCATAGCAACTCTTTTAAGGCTGCGCTCGAGCCATGTATTCGGCTTCCATAGTCGATTGTGCCGTGACCTTTTGAAGTTTACTACTCCAACTACAAGTACCACTTCCAATCTGAATGACATACCCAGTTGTAGACTTTCTACTAGGCACATCACCATAGCAAGCATCACTCCATGTATTAATGCCAACCTTGTCCCCTCCCAAAGTAAGCCAAATATTTCTAGTCCTAACAAGATACCTTAAGACCCTTTTTGCTGCCTCCCAACCTCTCTTTCGCGGGTTTTGCAGACTTCTGCTCAATACATTAAAAGTTGCCGGTATATCAGGCCTAATACAATGCATCAAGTATATTAGACTTCGTACTACTTGTCTGTAAGGTACTTGAGACATATATTTTTGCACTTGAGAACTGAGTTCCTTATCTATTATGACTCCAAACTCATGCTCTATTCCTTCAAGTTTCTGCTTATACTCCATAAGAGAGTTGCACAACCTTTGGCATCAGCCAAGCCAAAATTTTCCAACATGTTTCCTATCACTTCTTTTTGAGTTAGCCTAATTATTTTCTTTTATCTATCTCTTTCAACTTGTATTCCGAGGATATTTTTAGCCTCACCCATGTCCTTCATTTCAAATTGTGAATTAAAAGCGTGTTTTACTTTAGCTATTTTGTCTATGTTCATACTGATTAGTAGTAGATCATCAATATACACAGCAATAAGTATCACCTCATCAGGATTATTACCACACATCACATATAAGAAATGATCAGAACTAATTCTAGTAAATCCTAATCCTTTCAAGAACTCATCTAATTTTTTGTTCCATTGTCGCAGGGCTTGCTTCAAGCCATTCAAAGATTTTAATAGTGTGCACACAAGATTTTCTTTTCCTGCTTCCTCATAACTCTCTTGGTGCTTCATATAAGTGACCTTATCTAAATCACCATGCAAAAAGCAGTTTTGACATCCATTTGGTGAATGTCAAAATCCTTTATGGCAGCTAATGTACGTAAGATGTGGACAGATGGAAACCTTACAACAGGGGAGAAAGTTTTTTCATAATCTATCCCCTCTTTTTGATTATATCCCTTAGCAACCAAACAAGCCTTATACTTGTCTAGGGTATTATAAGGGTTCAATTTTAACTTAAACACCCATTTACTCCCAATAGCCTTCCTTCCTAAGGAAGTTCCACCAAATCTGACGTTTAGGCCTACATGATAAACTTCATTTCTTCATTGACCGCTTCAACCCATTATTCCTTTTCATTACTCGAAGAAGCTATTGTCAATGTTAGTGGCTCTTCTATGTGTGTTGAGTGAGCAAAAGTTGCATTTGCTCCCCTGAGTCGTGTAGTTCGCCTCACTCTACCTGGAAATTCTGTCGCTGGTATAGATGGCTGGGTCCTCCTTTATGATACAAGTGATGATTCTTGTGATTTCGCTTCAGCTTGAGGCAAAGGAGAGTCTGCAACTCTTTCAAGCATAACATATCCTGTTTGTGTTGGAGGAGATGGTTTTGTAGCCCTCAAGTCACTCTGAGTTGGTATAGATGCATTTTTTGCATTTTTTTTGTAAAACATAGGATTTTTCTCCAAAAAAATATAATCAACACTTCTATCATTCTTCTCATCTATACGCTCATTATACACATCTAATATTTTTCCTTCATCCTTCACAATAATGTTTCAAGCTACCACAACTTTACTTCTCTTAGTGTCATAAACTCTATAACCTTTGGCAGGATCATCATACCGTAGAAATAGCCCGCGTATACCTTTTAGATATAACTTTCATATATGCGGATCATTATCTAGCATAAAAATCTTACTTTTAAAAACTTTGAATTGACTTACATCTGGTTTGTGTCCAGTCCATATTTCTTAGGGAGTTTTATCTTTTACTACCCTCGTTTCTTACCTGTTTCTCATATAAACTGCACAATTTATAGCCTCTGCCCAAAAATTGTAATCTATGTCCATATCAACCATCATTGTCCTAGCTGGCTGCGATATAATCGTATTCATCCTCTCGGAAACACTGTTTTGTTCCAGAGAATAAAAAATTTCAACCTAAGCTATATACTCTTTAAATTTTGCAAAGACTTTATCCTTACTTTTCAGAAAATAAACTATAGTAAACCTACTACAGTTATCCGTAAAAGTAAGCATATAACCCCTCCCTTAGATGGGTATCTAGATGGCCCCCACACATCTGAATAAATTAGTTATAGCACCTTGCTACTTTTATGATCAGTTTGCGAAGGGAAAAGCAACATATGGATTTTTCCTATTGTTGAAATATATAGATTTCTAGAGTATTTTCTACGTTTAAATATGTTTTTATAAAAGGAAAAAGGGAAAGGACGGACAGCCTGCCTCCACCTCCGCTCTCTTGCTCCCATACTTGTTGTAGTCACTGAAGGTAAGAGAGAGAGGTTGATCCATGGCTACCTTTGTCCAACAGACAGCTATTTTTAGTAGGTTACTAAAAATATACTTGACGGACCAGAGATTTGATCCCGGTACCTGCGGTTCGTCAAGTTGACCGGTAGCGGTCAGCTTTATCCTAATAGACTAGGACCAATGCTAAGTGCTATGGTATGTGATAGATATATATTTAGTTCGAGTGGATAAAATTCATTTAACTAGAACTGTATACGGCGTACATAGATTCAGTTTTATAAAGTACGTCGTACGACGTTAATTCAAAACGGATACCACGCATTTTATTTCGACATCGGAACAAATGCCGCGCAAGTATTTATTACGGCTAAGATTGCGTTTCGCATAAAATCCAACGGCGCACATCATCGTCGAAATCCCGGAGTGGTCACTTTGGCGTTTTGTGACGTGGCATGATCTGGAGACACGTAGAGAGATGACATTCGGTCATAGGAATTCCGAGGAACGTACGGACGAGTGAAAAGCGGACACGCGTCCACTTAATAGCCTTGTCGTACATAGGCCGTAAAAAAGGTACATCGGCAGTAGTACTTTTGTGTACGAAACAGTAATCAAATTGGTCCGTACTTCAGTAGATAGGAGTTATTAGAGAGAATCAGGACTTAGAAAATTTTGGTAGGTAGTCACCTCTCCCTTTTAGAGTTTGTACAAATTGGCATTTTTACTGCCTCATAACTTATCGGCTGGTTGGCCGTCTTCAGTGATTCTTTTTGCTACGGACTTAGGGGAGTCCAGGCTGCACAGGGGTGCAGTCAAATTGTCAGTTTGCCTTCTTGGGCAGAAGTGGTCGTGGCTTAAAGTGGGTGAGTTAAATACTATCTAGAGGCTTCGTGTATTCTGTAGTCCAATGGAGGACACAGAATTGCAGGTTATGGGCCCACCCTCTAGGGTGCCCACCTTCAATGGATCTGGGTTCATCTATTGGGAAGCCATGATGATGGGAGCTTTGTGTGAAAAACGATATTGGGGTATCGTCAGTGGACAAGTGAAACGTCCACCTTCGGGAACTCCACCAAGATTTGGGGGAGTTAGGTTTTCTGCAACAACGGCTGCCTCAGCGGAGGAGGCAGATGATGGGGACAGATGTGTGTCCGAAAAAGGAAAAAGGGAAGGAGACACCCCTCACTCCTATTGCCACAGTATCGGGAGCGGCGACCGTGAAGACCGTGGAGAACGATACTCAAATGTGGGAGGATGTAAACATGGCTGCCAAGAACTTCATTGTGAGGCACCTCACTCAAGGTTTGGCCACTCCTCATCTTCACATTTACAAGGCCGAGGAGTTGTGGGAGAGTTTAGTGGAGATTTATAGAGCTGGAACTATTCAGGAGCTCTAGTTGGCAGAGCAAAAGCTATTGAGTTACACTTACAAAGGAGGAAAGATGTTAGATTACTGAAATGATCTTTCTTGTTTGTATATGGAAATGGAAAGTGCCGGGTGGATAGGTACAATGAAAATGAAAGTTAACACCCTTATCATGAAATTACCAGATGTGTTCGAAAACATAGTGTACCGAGTACAGGGAATGCCTGATAGTTCATGGAAATGGAACACAGTAGTCAGGATGATACTTGTGCAGGAAAACACAATGGAGATTAGGAGAGGAGGAAAGAGCATTCAAGCTCTAGCAGCAGGAGGGGACCGATGGGGGAAGGACCCGAAGAAACCTTATAGAGGGGAAAGAGATCATTCTGGGGGACAGAGGCCCCCAAAGGGTCTTTGTCATTATTGC
Organism: Zygnema cylindricum; assembly: GCA_037447655.1. Lineage (NCBI taxonomy): Eukaryota > Viridiplantae > Streptophyta > Zygnematophyceae > Zygnematales > Zygnemataceae > Zygnema > Zygnema cylindricum. The sequence continues at coordinate 152,432 of JBBHKE010002991.1, read as the reverse complement.
AAAAAGCCGGGACACTTTATTGTAGATTGTGTTAAGCTATTAGAGCTGAGGCTCCAAGAGAACCGTGGAGGAGGTTCTTTTCGAGGAAAGAAAAAGGCACTTGTGGTTACAAAAGTGTCAGGAGAAACCGAGGATGAGTCCTCTGAGGAGGATGGGGAGCTTCTTCTTGACGAGAGTCTGGAGGAGAAGGAGATCCCTCGGAGGCAGAAGTGTGCCCTTGGAGCAATTCGGGAAGCTCCACAGGAAGGATGGATCATCGACTCAGGTGCATCCATACATATGTGTCGTGATAAAGAACTCTTCACTAAGCTAAGAAAGATTCTTACTGTAGAGATAGAATATGGGGATGGGAGAGTGGTTACTACAGATCTAGTGGGATCAGTAGATCTGAAAGTCTTAGTGGAGGGTAAGACTTCTATAGTTACATTCTCAGATGTACTTTACATTCCTCCGCTGAGTAAAAATCTTGTCTCGACGTCTGTGTTAGATGACAAAGAGTTTGATACTTTCACCAGAAAGGGAGTCTTTACAGCTAAGTATGGGAATGAAGTTTACTTCACAGCAGATAAGGGTAGCCAAGGAATGTTTAGGCTTAACCTGAGTAATGAAAAGAAGAATGCTTATTATGTTGGTGTTCCTAAGGTGATGATTTGGCATAAGCGGTTGGGGCATGTGCATTTTGATAGGTTGAGGGTAATGAAAAAGCTTGGGGTAGTAGATGGCATTCAGTTTGAGGATAATGAAATGATGGATGATTTTAGTGGTTGTGCTCAAGGTAAGGCTCACAAACTTCCCTTTCCCAAAGCCGCCACATATAGAGGTGAGAAAATGTTAGATTTGGTCCACACAGATATTTGGGGACCTGCAAAAGTACCTTCCGTTGGAGGAAAGAGATTTATGATGACAATAACTGATGATTGGTCTAGATACTCTAGAGTCTACTTTCTGAAATCAAAGTCTGAAGCATCAACTTACTTCAAAGAATATAAAGCTTGGAGTGAGAAGTTGCATGAAACCCCCATTAAGAGGATAAAGAGTGATAATGGGGGGGAATATACCTCTAACGAGTTTGAGGAATATCTGAGAGATGAGGGAGTGCAGCACCAGAAAACTGTACCATATAATCCGGAACAAAATGGGGTAGCTGAGAGGTTGAATCGAACACTAGGAGATAGTGTGCGCAGTATGTTGGCAGACAAGAAAATAGGAAAGAGATTTTGGGCAGAAGCAATGAACTGTGCCAACTACATTAAGAATAGAGTCCTTACCTCAACTGTAAAGGGAGTGACACCTTATGAGAGATGGGTTGGAAGGAAACCAGATATCTCACACCTTAAAGTATTTGGTAGCCAAGTGTACAGTCTTGACACGGATAGGAAGAACTGGAAACTAGATGCTAAGGGAAAACCTGGATACTTTGTGGGATATGATGAGGATGTTAAGGGATATAGAGTCTATGACTTAGCAAAGAAAGATATCATTCTGGTCAAACACTTAGTTGTCATGGATGAAGGGAAGTCACTTGACCCCTTCAAATATACAAAGAAGATAAGGATCAGATTTGAGTCCGAAAGTGATGAGAATTTGGTAGTTCCCGAAAGGGACATAAGTGAAACTGTGATTACAGATTCAAGGAGATTGAAGATACAGGAGACTCACCGGAAACCTCACATACTCCTATGGACTTCGAGGAGATAGAAGAAGCGGGACAAGAACCGGTTTTCATGGACAGGGAAGCCGATGAGACAGTGACAAGAAATCCAAGACTTCCATCCATTCCAGCTTCGGAGTTTGAGGGAGGAAGGAGGAGCAGCAAAAGGATACAGGAAAAACAAGCTGCCCATAAGGTAACTAAGTTATCGCACCCAGATGAGCCTTAGTCTTACTTAGAGGCAGTGAATAGTCCAGAGAAAGAAAGATGGTTTAGAGCCATAAATGATGAGATGGCTTCTATCATGGAAGCAAATACTTGGGAACTAGCGGATTGCCCTCCAGACAGAAAACCTATTGGATGTAAATGGGTATTTAAACTAAAACTGAACCCAGATAATACAATTGAGAGGTATAAAGCTCGATTGGTAGCAAAAGGGTTCACCCAAAAAGAGGGGATTGACTATGAGGAGACCTTTGCCCCAGTTGTTCGGTTCCCATCGGTAAGGATTCTCCTCAGTCTGGCCACAGCGGAAGACATGGAAATACACCAGATGGATATAAAGACTGCGTTTCTTAATAGTGAGTTAGAGGAAGAAATTTTTATGAGGCAACTCGAGGGGTTTGTGGAAGAAGGAGAAGAGAGCAAAGTCTACAGGCTCATAAAGTCCTTATATGGACTAAAACAGGCTCCCCGATAGTGGAACAAGAAACTAGATGAGTTTCTCACCGATCTGGGATACATCCGGATTAGCTCTGACCATTCTATCTATATGTTTGAAGATGAGAATGGTGTCATTTTTATTGCAATTTATGTGGATGATCTGCTTGTGTTAAGTAAGTCTTTGGAGAATATCAATAGGCTAAAGAAAGATCTTAGGGGCAGATTTGATATGAAGGATTTAGGGGAGGCAAAATACATTTTGGGGATCCAAATAGAGAGAGATAGGGGGAAGAAGATTATCAAACTTACTCAGAAAGAAGCAATAGGTAATATGCTTGAGAAATTCCAGATCGAAAATGATAACAGTTGTACCACTCCCATGGACTTGAAAAATGTAAGTGATGGGAGTGTAGAAGGAGGAGTGATGATCTTAGACGATCAGATGAGTCCAGAGGAGAGAGAGTTCATGAAGTCTATCCCTTATAGACGGGTCGTAGGAAGCTTATTCTATTTTATGAACTGTACCAGGCCGGACATAGCGGCAGCAGTTCAAGTACTCAGTAGGAGTCTTAATGATCCTAGGAAGAGAGACTGGGAGGCAGCCAAGAGAGTCATGAGATATCTGGTTGGAACCAGAGAATTATGGTTCCATTTGGGAGGGGAGCACACTGATATCACCACTTGGAGTGACGCTAGTTATGGGGATGCACCTATGAGAAGATGCACTTCTGGATATGTTTTGTATGTGGGGGAAGGTGCTTGCTGTTGGAGCAGTAAGCAACAAAAGGTGGTTGCTCAGTCTACTATGGAGGCTGAGTATATGGCGTCTTGTTCTGCCGTAAAAGAACTAATGTGGGTGAAATCATTGTTACAAGAACTGGGATTTATGAAGGAGGGAGTGCATAAAATCTTTTGCGATAACCAAGCTGCAATTGCAATTGCACCCAATCCAAAACACCATTTCAAAGCAAAACATATGGACATAAGATTAAGCTTCGTAAGAGAAAAAGTTGAAAATAAAATTTTGAATCTTGTGTATAGACCTGATGAAGAAATGGTGGCTGACATGATGACCAAACCTGTGCCCTCTCCTAAACTAAAATATTGTCGGGAAAAATGCGGGTTGAAAGAAAAATTAAAATTAGACTACAAAATAAGGGGAGTGTTGAAATATATAGATTTCTAGAGTATTTTCTAGGTTTAAATATGTTTTTATAAAAGGAAAAAGGGAAAGGACGGACAGCCTGCCTCCACCTCCGCTCTCTAGCTTCATACTTGTTGTAGTCATTGAAGGTAAGAGAGAGAGGTTGATCCATGGCTGCCTTAGTCCAACAAACAGCTATTTTTAGTATGTTACTAAAAATATACTTGACGGACCAGAGATTTGATCACGGTACCTACGGTTCGTCATGTTGACCGGTAACGGTCAGCTTTATCCTAATAGACTAGGACGAATGCTAAGGGCTATGGTATGTGATAGATATATATTTAGTTCGAGTGGATAAAATTCATTTAACTAGAACGGTATACGGCGTACATATATTCAGTTTTATAAAGTACGTCATACGACGTTAATTCAAAACAGATACCACGCATTTTATTTCAACATCGGAACAAATGCCGCGCAAGTATTTATTACGGCTAAGATTGCGTTTCGCATAAAATCCAACGGCGCACATCATCGCCGAAATCCCGGAGTGGTCACTTTGGCGTTTTGTGACGTGGCATGATCTGGAGACACGTGGAGAGATGACATTCGATCATAGGAATTCCGAGGAACGTACGGACGAGTGAAAAGCGGACACGTGTACACTTAATAGCCTTGTCGTACATAGGCCGTACAAAAGGTACATCGGCAGTAGTACTTTTGTGTACGATACTGTAATCTGATTGATCCGTACTTCAGTAGATAGGAGTTGTTAGAGAGAATCAGGACTTAGAAAATTTTGGTAGGTAGTCACCTCTCCCTTTGAGAGTTTGTACAAATTGGCATTTTTACTGCCTCATAACTTATCGGCTGGTTGGCCGTCTTCAGTGATTCTTTTTGCTACGGACTTAGTGGAGTCCAGGCTGCACAGGGGTGCAGTCAAATTGTCAGTTTGCCTTCTTCGGCAGAAGTGGTCGTGGCTTAAAGTGGGTGAGTTAAATACTATCTAGAGGCTTCCTGTATTCTATAGTCCAATGGAGGACACAGAATTGCACCCATTGCACAACCATCACATACATTTGATGCTGGTTTTTGACTAATTTTTACACCTTCCACCATTTTTTGATTTACCATCTTTTCTAATTTATCATAATTCACATGTCCTAAACGTTTATGCCATAAATCACAATCAATGATTACACATGATTACATAACATCATTGTCATTATCATTTGTAAGACTCAACCGATATAAATTGTTTCCTCTAGCAAATCTCTCTACAGCTATTTTCCCATTCTTACCTACTGTTTTTTTCCCATTCTCAAATATAGTTTTAAAACCTTTCTTTTCTACCACTGACGTAGAGAAAAAGTTTATTTTAAAAGCTGGGACATGCCACACATCTTTTATGACCCTTTTCATAGGTTTTCCCTCTACATTCAACATAGGTGACACCCTCCTTTTTGCTTTGGACTAACCAAAGGTATCATCACTAAAATGAATTTTGACAAGAGAGGTAGATTGAATACTCTCAAAGAGATGGCGACTGCGGCACATGTGTGCAGATGCACCAGAGTCCATAATCCATTCTTCTTCCTCCACGCCTTCCGTTGCTTGTGCCATCGAAAAGTATTTTTTTTCGCAGTTATTGGGAAAGCTGCTCACATCCTCCTCTCGAAGTGCGTTGGAAAATGCTTTTGGGCGTCCATTTGACAGGAACTCGGTCTTCGTCCCAACCAGAGCGAAAGTTTCTCGTAGCTTTAGCTCTCTTGTAGGCATGACACATCGTGAAAACATGGCCTTTTTCATCAAAGTAATAGCATCTCAAAGGTGACCTTCTAAAACCACTACCTCTACCACTGCAACTACCACTGCCACTGCCAATCTTAGAGTCTGAAAACAAGTTAGCTAATACCTAAACAGACTAAGTACTACCTCTTTGTGAAATCAAGTTAGCTTCTTCGCTCAAAATAAACTGAATTGTTAATGCTATGTTCCACTGACGTTGTGGAAGAGCCTTAAGCCTATCCATCGCTTCCTTTAACTCATCAGGTTAAGTTCTCATCAATAACATAGCTTGTTAAGTAGGTGAAAAGTCCCCACCTGCACTTGTACTTTAAAGGATCAAACTTTTCATAGCATGACAATGATCTGACATACTACCTCCTAAATACTTAAATTCAAAGATCTGAGTGGCTATGTTAATTTGCATAATTCTTTTTGCTACGGACTCAAGGGAGTCCAGGCTGCACAGGGGTGCAGTCAAATTGTCAGTTTGCCTTCTTGGGCAGAAGTGGTCGTGGCTTAAAGTGGGTGAGTTAAATACTATCTAGAGGCTTCCTGTATTCTGTAGTCCAATGGAGGACACAGAATTGCACCCATTGCACAACCATCACATACATTTGATACTGGTTTTTGACTAATTTTTACACCTTCCACCATTTTTTGATTTACCATCTTTTCTAATTTATCATAATTCACATGTCCTAAACGTTTATGCCATAAATCACAATCAATGATTACACATGAGTACATAACATCATTGTCATTATCATTTGTAAGACTCAACCGATATAAATTGTTTCCACTAGCAAATCTCTCTACAGCTATTTTCCCATTCTTACCTACTGTTTTTTTCCCATTCTCAAATATAGTTTTAAAACCTTTCTTTTCTACCACTGACGTAGAGAAAAAGTTTCTTTTAAAAGCTGGGACATGCCACACATCTTTTATGACCCTTTTCATAGGTTTTCCCTCTACATTCAACATAGGTGACACCCTCCTTTTTGCTTTGGACTAACCAAAGGTATCATCACTAAAATGAATTTTGACAAGAGAGGTAGATTGAATACTCTCAAAGAGATGGCGACTGCGGCACATGTGTGCAGATGCACCAGAGTCCATAATCCATTCTTCTTCCTCCACGCCTTCCGTTGCTTGTGCCATCGAAAAGTATTTTTTTTCGCAGTTATCGGGAAAGCTGCTCACATCCTCCTCTCGAAGTGCGTTGGAAAATGCTTTTGGGCGTCCATTTGACAGGAACTCGGTCTTCGTCCCAACCAGAGCGAAAGTTTCTCGTAGCTTTAGCTCTCTTGTAGGCATGACACATCGTGAAAACATGGCCTTTTTCATCAAAGTAATAGCATCTCAAAGGTGACCTTCTAAAACCACTACCTCTACCACTGCAACTACCACTGCCACTGCCAATCTTAGAGTCTGAAAACAAGTTAGCTAATACCTAAACAGACTAAGTACTACCTCTTTGTGAAATCAAGTTAGCTTCTTCGCTCAAAATAAACTGAATTGTTAATGCTATGTTCCACTGACGTTGTGGAAGAGCCTTAAGCCTATCCATGGCTTCCTTTAACTCATCAGGTTAGTTCTCATCAATAACATAGCTTGTTAAGTAGGTGAAAAGTCCCCACCTGCACTTGTACTTTAAAGGATCAAACTTTTCATAGCATGACAATGATCTGACATACTACCTCCTAAATACTTAAATTCAAAGATCTGAGTGGCTATGTTAATTTGCATAATTCTTTTTGCTACGGACTCAAGGGAGTCCAGGCTGCACAGGGGTGCAGTCAAATTGTCAGTTTGCCTTCTTGGGCAGAAGTGGTCCTGGCTTAAAGTGGGTGAGTTAAATACTATCTAGAGGCTTCCTGTATTCTGTAGTCCAATGGAGGACACAGAATTGCACCCATTGCACAACCATCACATACATTTGATACTGGTTTTTGACTAATTTTTACACCTTCCACCATTTTTTGATTTACCATCTTTTCTAATTTATCATAATTCACATGTCCTAAACGTTTATGCCATAAATCACAATCAATGATTACACATGAGTACATAACATCATTGTCATTATCATTTGCAAGACTCAACCGATATAAATTGTTTCCACTAGCAAATCTCTCTACAGCTATTTTCCCATTCTTACCTACTGTTTTTTTCCCATTCTCAAATATAGTTTTAAAACCTTTCTTTTCTACCACTGACGTAGAGAAAAAGTTTCTTTTAAAAGCTGGGACATGCCACACATCTTTTAAGACCCTTTTCATATGTTTTCCCTCTACATTCAACATAGGTGACACCCTCCCCTTTGCTTTGGACTAACCAAAGGTATCATCACTAAAATGAATTTTGACAAGAGAGGTAGATTGAATACTCTCAAAGAGATGGCGACTGCGGCACATGTGTGCAGATGCACCAGAGTCCATAATCCATTCTTCTTCCTCCACGCCTTCCGTTGCTTGTGCCATCGAAAAGTATTTTTTTTCGCAGTTATCGGGAAAGCTGCTCACATCCTCCTCTCGAAGTGCGTTGGAAAATGCTTTTGGGCGTCCATTTGACAGGAACTCGGTCTTCGTCCCAACCAGAGCGAAAGTTTCTCGTAGCTTTAGCTCTCTTGTAGGCATGACACATCGTGAAAACATGGCCTTTTTCATCAAAGTAATAGCATCTCAAAGGTGACCTTCTAAAACCACTACCTCTACCACTGCAACTACCACTGCCACTGCCAATCTTAGAGTCTGAAAACAAGTTAGCTAATACATAAACAGACTAAGTACTACCTCTTTGTGAAATCAAGTTAGCTTCTTCGCTCAAAATAAACTGAATTGTTAATGCTATGTTCCACTGACGCTGTGGAAGAGCCTTAAGCCTATCCATGGCTTCCTTTAACTCATCAAGTTAAGTTCTCATCAATAACATAGCTTGTTAAGTAGGTGAAAAGTCCCCACCTGCACTTGTACTTTAAAGGATCAAACTTTTCATAGCATGACAATGATCTGACATACTACCTCATAAATACTTAAATTCAAAGATCTGAGTGGCTATGTTAATTTGCATAGTAATATGTAGCTGAACATACATAGCACATACGCTACACGAAACTTCACAAACTTTCTTCAAATGCAAATACTTCATTACCAAATCTTTTGTCATTGCCTGTTTCAAAACTTTGAGGCAGTAGAGATTCCTCTTTCTCCAATCCGGTGCCGTCTCATCGGCAGTTCTTTTCACAATGGGCGAGAAGTCCCTCTCCTCGAAATATGAGCCCAACATATCTCACCAAAATAAGAAGTCAGTTCCATAAAAAAAAGGCAATTTTGGCGGTGGGCCCATAACCTATAGAAGGTCATGGGCATTCTGACTTGGCTGTGATCCACTCCCACTAGGCGTCACACTTGCACCAGGAGGGACTGAGCAATTAGTAGAAATGGCAGCAAGCAAACCGAAAGAAAGTTGTTGTTAGCGCAAACACAAACTTGTGTTATAAACATGGTTTGGAGTTTATTTTACCTCTTTTTGTGACCCCGCACAATAAAAATTGTTTGTTACAAATATCTTTGTTAGCGTTAACTCAAATTTGTGATTGAAACATGGTTTAGGGTTTTTTTTAACTATTTTTGTGAGCGTTAACAATATTAAGTGTTTGATAGCACTATTGTTGTTACCGCACACACAAACTTGTTTTATAAACATGGTTCGGAGTTAATTTTACCTTTTTTTTTGACCACGATCAATAAACGTTGTTTGTTACAAATATCTTTTTTAGCGCAAACTGAAATTTATGTTAGAAACATAGTTTAGGGATTTGTTTAACTATTTTTGTGAGCATTAACAATATAAAGTGCTTGTTACCACTATTGTTGTTAGCGCAAGCACATACTTGTGATATAAACATGATTTGTAGTTTATTTTACCTCTTTTTGTGACTGCGAACAATAAACGTTGTGAGTTACAAATATCTTTGTTAGCGCAAACTCAAATTTGTGTTAGATAGGGTCTTTTTTAACTATTTTTGTGAGCGTTAACAATATAAAGTGTTTGTTACCACTATTGTTGTTAGCACAATTACAAACTTGTTTTATAAACATGGTTCAGATTTAATTTTACCTCTTTTTGTGACCGCGAACAATAAACATTGTTGTTACAAATATCTTTGTTAGCGCTAACTCAAATTTAAGTAAGAAACATGGTTTAGGGTCTTTTTAACAATTTTTGTGAGCGTTGACAATATTAAGTGTTTGTTACCACTATTGTTGTTAGAGCAAACACAAATTGTATTATAAACATGGTTCCGAGTTAATTTTACCTCTTTTTGTGACCGCGAACAATAAACGTTGTTTGTAACAAATATCTTTGTTAGCGCAATCTCAAATTTGTGTTAGAAACATGGTTTAGGGTCTTTTTTAACTATTTTTGTGAGCGTTAACAATATAAAGTGTTTGTTACCACTATTGTCGTTAGCGCAAACACAAACTTGTGTTATAAACATGGTTTAGAGTTTATTTTACCTCTTTTTTGTGACCCCGCCAATAAATATTGTTTGTTACAAATATCTTTGTAAGCGCAAACTCAAATTTGTGTTAGAAACATGGTTTAGGGTTTTTTTTAACTATTTTTGTGAGTGTTAACAATATAAAGTGTTTGATAGCACTATTGTTATTAGCGCAATCACAAACTTGTGTTTTAAACATGGTTCAAAGTTTATTTTACCTCTTTTTGTGAACAGTAACAATAAACCTCGTTTGTTACAAATATCTTTGTAAACGCATTTACAAATTTGTGTTAGAAACATGGTTTAGGGTTTTTTTTAAATATTTTTGTGAGCGTTTAGAAAATAAAGTGTTTGATAGTAATATTGTTGTTAGCGCAAACAAACACTTGTGTTATAAACATGGTTCGAAGTGTATTTTACCTCTTTTGGGGACCTCGAACAATAAACGTTGTTTGTTACAAATATCTTTGTTAGCGCAAACTAAAATTTGTGTTAAAAACATGGTTTATGGTTTTTTTTTACTGTTTTTGTGAGCGTTAACAATATAATGTGTTTGTTACCACTATTGTTGTTAGCGCAAACACAAACTTGTGTTATAAACAAGGTTTGTAGTTTATTTTACCACTTTTTGTGACCGTGAACAATAAACATTGTTTGTTACAAATATCTTTGTTAGCGCAATCTCAAATTTGTGTTAGAAACATAGTTTAGGGTTTTTTTAACTATTTTTGTGAGCGTTAACAATATAAAGTGTTTGATAGCACTGTTGTTGTCAGCGAAATCACAACCTTCTGTTATATATATGGTTAGGAGTTAATTTTACCTCTTTTTGTGACCGCAAACAATAGAAATTGTTTGTTACAAATATCTTTGTTAGCCCACCCCCAAATTTGAGTAACAAACATGGTTTAGGTTTTTTTTTAACTATTTTTATGAGCGTTAACAATATAAAGTGTTTGATAGCAATATTACTGTTAGTGCAAACATAAACTTGTGTTATAAACATGGTTCGGAGTTTATTTTACCTCTTTTTGTGACCACGAACAATAAATGTGTTTGTTACAAATATCTTTGTTAGCGCAAACTCAAATTTGTGTTAGAAACATGGTTTAGGGTTTTTTTAACTATTTCTGTGAGCGTTAACAATATAAAGTGTTTGTTACCACTATTGTTGTTTGCGCAAACACAAACTTGTGTTATAAACATGATTTGGAGTTTATTTTACCTCTTTTTGTGACCCTGAACATTAATCGTTGTTTGTTACAAATATCTTTGTAAGCGCAAACTCAAATTTGTGTTACAAACATGGTTTAGGGTTATTTTTAACTATTTTTGTGAGCGTTAACAATATTAAGTGTTTGATAGCACTATTGTTGTTAGCGAAATCACAAACTTCTGTTATAATATGGTTAGGATTTAATTTTACCTCTTTTTGTGTTGCGAACAATAAACGTTGTTTGTTACAAATATCTTTGTTAGCGCAAACTCAAATATGAGTAACAAACATGGTTTAAGTTTTTTTTAACTTTTTTTATGAGCGTTAACAATATAAAGTGTTTGATAGCAATATTAGTGTTAGCGCAAATATAAACTTGTGGTATAAACATGGTTCGGAGTTTATTTAACCTCTTTTTGTGACTACGAACAATAAACGTTGTTTGTTACGAATATCTTTTTTAGCGCAAACTCAAATTTGAGTAAAAAACATGGTTTTGGTTTTTTTTTAAATATTTTTATGAGCGTTAACAATATATAGTGCTTGATAGCAATATTAGTGTTAGCGCAAATATAAACTTGTGTTATAAACATGGTTCGGAGTTTATTTTACCTCTTTTTGTGACTACGAACAATAAACGTTGTTTGTTACGAATATCTTTGTTAGCGCAAACTCAAAATTGAGTAACAAACATGGTTTAGGTTTCTTTTTAACTATTTTTATGAGCGTTAAAAATATAAAGTGTTTGATAGCAATATTATTGTTAGCGCAAATATAACCTTGTGTTATAAACATGGTTCGGAGTTTATTTTACCTCTTTTTGTGACCGCGAACAATAAACGTTGTTTGTTACAAATATCTTTGTTAGCGCAATCTCAAATTTGTGTTAGAAAACATGGTTTAGGGTTTATTTTAACTATTTTTGTGAGCGTTAAGAAAATAATGTGTTTGATATTGTTGTTAGCGCAAACAAAAACTTGTGTTATAAACATGGTTCGGAGTTTATTTTACCTCTTTTTGTGACCGCGAACAATTAACATCGTTTGTTACAACTATCTTTGTTAGCGCAATCTCAAATTTGTATTAGAAAACATGGTTTAGGGTTTTTTTTAACTATTTTTGTGAGCGTTAAGAAAATAAATTGTTTGATATTGTTGTTAGCGCAAACAAAAACTTGTGTTTTAAACATGGTTCGGAGTTTATTTTACCTTTTTTTGTGACGGCGAACAATAAACGTTGTTTTTTACAAATATCTTTGTTAGGGCAAACTCAAATTTATGTTAGAAACATGGTTTATGGATTTTTTTAACTATTTTTGTGAGCATTAACAATATAAAGTGTTTGTTACCACTATTGTTGTTAGCGCAAACACAAACTTGTGTTATAAACATAGTTTGGAGTTTATTTTACCTCTTTAATGACCCTGAACAATAAACGTTATTTGTTACACATATCTTTGTTAGCGCAAACTCAAATTTGTGTTAGAAACATGGTTTAGGGTTATTTTAGCTATTTTTGTGAGCGTTAACAATATAAAGTGTTTGTTACCACTATTGTTGTTAGCGCAAACACATACTTGTGTTATAAACAAGGTTCCGAATTTATTTTACCTATTTTTGTGACCGCGAATAATAAACAATGTTTGTTACAAATATCTTTGTTAGCGCAAGCTCAAATTTGTGTAAGAAACATGGCTTATGGTTTTCTTTAACTATTTTTGTGAGCGTTAACAATATAAAGTGTTTCATAGTAATATTGTTGTTAGTTCAGACACAAACTTGTGTTATAAACATGTTTCGGAGTTAATTTTACCTCTTTTTGTGACCGCGAACAATAAACATTGTTTGTTACCACTATCTTTGTTTGCGCAAACTCAAATTTGAGTAAGAAATATGGTTTAGGGTTTATTTTAACTATTTTTATGAGCGTTAACAATATAAAGTGTTTGATAACAATATTGTTGTTAGCGTAAACACAAACTTGTGTTATAAACATTTTTAAGTCTTTTTGTGACTGCGAACAATAAACGTTGTTTGTTTCAAATATCATTGTTAGCGCAAACTCAAATTTGTGTTAGAAACATGGTTTAGGGTTTTCTTTAACTATTTTTGTGAGTGTTAACAATATAAAGTGTATGACAACACTATTGTTGTTAGCGCAAACACAAACTTGTGTTATAAACATGGTTCAGAGTTTATTTTACCATTTTAAGTGACCACCAACAATAAACGTAGTTTGTTACAAATATTGTTGTCAGTGCAAACTCAACTTGGTGTTAGAAACATGGTTTAGGGTTTTTGTTAACTATTCCTGTGAGTGTTAACAATTTAAAGTGTTTGTAACCACTATTGTTGTAAGCGCAAATACAAACTTGTGTTATAAACATGGTTGGAGTTTATTTTACCTATTTTTGTGACTTTCGAACAATAAACGTTGTTTGATACAAATATATATTGTTAGCGCAATCTCAAATTTGTGTAAGAAACATGGTTTAGGATTTTTTTTAACTATTTTTGTGAGCGTTAACAATATAAAGTGTTTGACAACTCTATTGTTGTTAGCGCAAACACAAACTTGTGTTATAAATATGGTTTAGAGTTTATTTTACCTCTCTTTGTGACCACGAACAATAAACGTTGTTTGTTAGAAATATCTTTGTTAGCGCAAACTCAAATTTGTGTTAGAAACATGGTTATGGGTTTTTTTTAACTTTTTTTGTGAGGTTTAACAATATAAAGTGTTTGATAGCACTTTTGTTGTTTGCGAAAACACAAACTTTTGTTATAAACATGGTTGCCAGTTTATTTTACCTTTTTTGTAACCGCGAACTATAAACATTGTTTGTTACAAATATTTTTGTTAGCGCAAACTCAAATTTGTGTTAGAAACATAGTTTAGGGTTTTTTTTTACTATTTTTGTGTGCATTAATAAAATAAAATGTTTTTTACCACTATTATTGTTAGCACAAACACAAACTTGTGTTTTAAACATGGTTTGAAGTTTAATTTACCTCTTTTTGTGACTAAGAACAATAAACCTTGTTTTTACAAATATCTTGTTAGCGCAAACTCAAATTTGTTTTAGAAACATGGTTTACGGTATTTTTAACTATTTTTGTAAGCGTTAACAATATAAAGTCTTTGATAGCACTATTGTTGTTATCGCAAACACAAACTTGTGTTATAAATATGGTTTGGAGTTAATTTTACCTCTTTTTGTGACCGCGAAAAATAAACGTTGTTTGTTACATATATCTTTGCTAGTGCAAAATCAAATTTGTGTTAGAAACATGGTTTAGGGTTTATTTTAACTATTTTTGTGAGCGTTTATAATGTAAAGTGTTTGAGAGCACTATTATTGTTAGCGCAATCACAAACTTGTGTTCTAAATATGGTTTGGAGTTAATTTTACCTTTTTTTGTGACCGCAAACAATTAACATCGTTTGTTACAAATATCTTTGTTAGCACAATCTCAAATTTGTGTTAGAAACATGGTTTAGGGTTTTTTTAACTATTTTTGTGAGCGTTAACAATATAAAGTGTTTGACAGCACTATTGTTGTTAGCACAAACGCAAACTTGTGTTATAAATATGGTTCGGAGTTAATTTTACTTCTTTTTGTGACCGTGAACAATAATTGTTGTTTGTTACAAATATCTTTGTTAGTGCAAACTCAAATTTGTGTTAGAAACATAGTTTAGGGTTTTCTTTTACTATTTTTGTGGACGTTAACAATATAAAGTGTTTGTTACCACTATTGTTGTTAGCGCAAACACACACTCTGTTATAAACATGGTTTGGGGTTTATTTTACGTCTTTTTGTGACCCCGAACAATAAAGGTTGTTTGTTACAAATATAAAGGTTGTTTTTGTTACATTCTACACAAAGTTTAAGGAAATGAGAGCACTAAGTGCACTTAAGATGTTTTTTGTTCTATTGTCCTTATTTTGGCTGTGGTATATGTTTGTCTGGTTGTAAGCCGGGATATTTGTCTATGGAGGAGTACGTGGAGACCTAGTGCTAATAGGAGCACTTGCAACAGGAGCTGAGCCATTATCACATATTAGCAAAAGCAAACCCAAAAAGAAAAGCCTAGAAGACTAGATCTATAGTGTAAGATATGTTACTCTAAAAGAAAGAGGTCTTTCAACCAAACAAACATGTACAACAAGCAAATTAGAGACAATGAGCATAAAACACCTTAAACTGCACTCAGTGCTCTCATTTGCTTAACTCTTATGTAGAATGTACATTCTGTATCGAATTGATCAATCCTAATTGAACTAAATACTCAAAAGATCTAGAAAACATGTAAAACGTATGTACAGGGTTCACTAAACAACCTACTCACAAAAATCTAAGTGTTTGGACCAGAATTGTCCACTAAAAATATCTATACCCTAAAAATCCGGGTGATTCTTATCACGTCTACATACATTGGCGGCCCTACACACTAATTTACTTAAAGATAACTATTCATGTAGATACTACAAAAAATCTACACTAAATTTGGTCAATATTGAACAGTTGGTATTCCAAAATTATTCTTAGTCCTAGACCCAAATTTCTAAGAATTACTAAAGCTTACTTTTCAATACTTCCCTTAAGCTTTAGAAGACTTTCTCACTTAGACCACATGCTTTCCTGCAGTACTCCAACTTAGGAGTAGGAAGGGCTTTTGTCAACATGTCTGGAACCATTTTCTCATCAGGCAAATAGCAAAGTTTGACCACTCTTGCCAATACTTTCTCTCGTACCAAATGTAGCCAAATGTCTATATGCTTACTTTTAAAATGGTGACTTGGGTTTGTAGCCACAAAAATGGTATCTTGATTGTCGCACCACACTATTTGTGTTCCGTGTTGTGTAAACCCTAATTCTTGAAGAAATGCCTTAATCCAAAGAAGCTATTTTAAGGCTGCGCTTGCAGCCATGTATTCGGCTTCCATAATCGATTGTGCCGTGACTTTTTGAAGATTACTACTCTAACTACAAGTACCACTTCCAATCTGAATGACATACCCAGTTGTAGACTTCCTACTAGGCACCTCACCATAGCTAGCATCACTCCAAGTATTAATACTAACCTTGTTCCCTCCCAAAGTAAGCCAAATATTTTTAGTCCCAACAAGATATCTTAAGAACCTTTTTGCTGCCTCCCAATCTCTCTCTCGTGGATTTTGTAGACTTCTGCTCAACACACCAACAGTTGCAGCTATATCGGGCCTAGTGCAATTGATGAAGTAAATCAGACTTCCTACTACTTGTGTGTAAGGTACTTGGTACATAAATTTTTGCTCTTCTTCACTGAGTTCCTCGTCTATTATGACTCCAAACTCATGCTCCATTTCTTCAAGTTTTTGCTTATACTCCATAGGAGTTGCACAACCTTTGGCATCAGCCAAGCCAAATTTTTCCAACATGTTTCCTATTGCTTCTTTTTGAGTTAGCTTAATGATTTTCTTTTCTTTATCTCTTTCAACTTGTATTCCAAGAATGTATTTAGCCTCACCCAAATCCTTCATTTCTAATTTTGAATTAAGAGCTTGTTTTACTCTAGCAATTCCTTCTTTGTTCCTACTAATTAGCAGCAAATCATCAACATACACGACAATGAATATCACCTCATCAGGATTATCACCACACATCACATATACTAAATGATTTGAGCTAATTATGGTAAACCCTAATCATGTCAAGAACTCATCTAACTTTTTGTTCCATTGCCTAGGGGCCTGTTTTAGGCCAAACAAAGATTTTAAAAGTCTGCACACAAGATTTTCTTTTCCTACTTCCTCATAACCCTCGGGCTTCTTCATATAAATGACCTCATCTAAATCACCATGCAAAAAGGCAGTTTTGACATCCATTTGGTGGATGTCAAAATCCTCTATGGCAGCTAATGTAAGTAAGATGTTGACAAATGGGAACCTTAAAACCGGTATAAAGTTTCTTGATAATCTATCCCCTCCTTTTTATTAAATCCCTTAGCAACCAATCGAGCTTTATACCTATCTATGGTATTATCTGGGTTCAATTTTAATTTAAAAACCCATTTACATCCAATAGCTTTTCTTCGTGGGGGAAGTTCCACCAGATTTTATGTGTGGGCCTCCATCATGGACTTCATCTTTTCATTGACCGTTTCCACCCAGTGTTCCCTTTCATTACTCGAAAAAGCTTCCGTTAACGTTAGAGGCTTTTTTGTGTGTGCTGAGTGAGCAAAGGCTGCGTTTTCCCCTCTGAGTCGTGCACTCCGCCGTACTCTACCTGGAAATTGTGTCGCTGGTATAGATGGTTGGGTCCTCCTCCTCGATACATGTGATTCTTCTTGTGATTCAGTTTCGGCTTGAGGAAGAGGAGAGTTTGCAACTGTTTTTGGCATAACACTTCCTGTTTCTGGTAGAGGAGATGATTGCAAGTCACTTTGAGTTTAACTAGATGCATTTTCTATATTTTTCTTGAAAAACATAGGATTTTCCTCTAAAAAGATATAATCAAAACTTTTATCTTTCTTTTCATTTTTACGCTCACTAAATACATATACTCCTTTTCCCTCATCCTTCAGTATGATGTTTCTGGCTACCACAACTCTATTTCTCTTAATGTCATATACTTTATAACCCTTGGCATAATCATCATACCCTAGAAATATACCTGGTATGCCTTTTGGCTCTAATTTCGAGTTTTTGTGGATCATTATCTAGCATAAATATCTTACTTCCAAAAACTTTGAAGTGACTTACATCAAGTTTGTGTCCAATCCACATTTCGTAAGGGAGTATTATCTTTTACTGCCCTTGTTTCTAGCCTATTTCTCACATAAGCTGCACAATTCTTAGCCTCTGCCCAAAATTTGTAATCTATGTCCATATCAGTCATCATTGTTCTAGCACACTCTGATATGGTTCTATTCATCCTTTTTGAAACACCGTTTTGTTCCGTAGAATAAGGAACGGTTAGTTGACGTGAGATTCCATGTAATTTTAGGAATTATGCAAATTCATTAGAAATGTACTCCCCTCCATTATCAGATCTGAATCCTCCTATCTTTCTCTCATGCAGATTTTCAACCCAAGCCTTATACTTTTTAAATTTTGAAAAAACTGCATCCTTACTCTTCAAAAAATAAACTTTGTAAATCTACTATAATCATCAGGAAAGGTAAGCATAAACTTAGCACCTCCCACAAATAGATACCTAGATGGCCCACATACATTTGAATAAATTAGTTCCAGTACCCTGCTACTTTTATGATCAGTTTGCGAAGGGAAAGGCAACTTATGAATTTTTCCCATTGCACAACTATCACATACATTTGATGCTGGTTTTTGACTAATTTTTACACCTTCCACCATTTTTTGTTTTACCATCTTTTCTAATCTATCATAATTCACATGTCCTAAACGTTTATACCATAAATCACAATCACTGATTACACTTGAGTACATAACATCATTGTCATTATCATTTGCAAGACTCAACCGATACAAATTGTTTTCTCCAGCAAACCCCTCTACAACTACCCATTCTTACTCACTGTTTTCTTTCCATTCTCAGACAAAGTTTTAAAACCTTTGTTTTCTACCACTAACGTAGAGAAAAAGTTTCTTTTAAAAGCTGGGATATGCAACACATCTTCCAAGACCCTTTTCTAGGGTTTTCCCTCTACGTTCAACATAAGTGACACCCTCCCCTTTGCTTTGACTCAACAAAGGTATCATCACTAAAAAAATATTTGATGGGTGAAATAGATTGAATACTCTCAAACTGATGGCGATTGCGGCACATGTGTGCAGATGCACTAGAGTCCATAATCCATTCGTCTTCCTCCACGTCTTCCGTTGCTTTTGCCATCGCAAAGTATTTCTTTTCGCTGTTGGTGGGAAAGCTGCTCACGTCCTCCTCCTTAAGTTTGTTGATGAGACCAGTTGGTCGACCATCTGATTGGAGAGGAACTCGACTTTCGTCCCCTCCAGAGCGAAAATTTCCTGTGGCATTCGCTCTCTTGTATGCATGACACATTCTCAACACATGTCGTTTTTCATCACAGTAATAGCATAACAAAGGTGACCTTCTAGGACCACTACCTCTGCCACTGCCACTGCCAATCTTAAATCCGAAAGCTGGTTAGCTAGTGCATGAACAGACTTACTACTACCTCTTTGTAACATCTCGTTAGCTTCTTCACTCAAAATCAGTTGAATTGCTAATGTTATGTTCGATTGACGCTGTGGAATAGCCCTAAGCCTATTCATGGCTCCCTTATATTCATCGGGCAAAGTTCTCATCAACAACATAGCTTGTTGAGGTGGTGAAAAGTTCCCACCTGCACTAGTACTCTGAAGAAACAACCTTTTCATAGCATGACAATGATCTGACATACTACCTCCAGAATACTTAAATTCAAAAATTTGAGTGGCTATGTTAGTTTGAACAGTGACATCAAGCTGAACATTCATAGCACGTACACTAAACCAAACTTCAGAGGCTTTTTTCATCTCAAGATACGACATTACCAAATCTTTTGTCATACACTGCTTCAAGACGTTGAGGCACTGGAGATTCTTCTTTCTCCAATCTGGCGCGGTCACATCCGCTGTTCCTTCCACAATGGGAGACAAGTCCCTCTCCTCGAAATATGAGCTCAACATATCTTACCAGTATAAGTAGTCAGTTCCGTCAAAAATAGGCAATTTGGGTGGTGGGCCCCTAACTTGTTAAGGGTCATGTGCATTTAATCTCGGCTGTGATCCACTCCCAGTAGGAGTCACACTTGCACCAGCCCGGATATTCGTCCCTGGAAGAGCAGGTGGAGCACTAGGGCTAATAGGAGCACTTGCAACATGAGCTGAGGCATTATCAGACATATTAGCAGAAGCAAACCCAAAGAGAAATGCCTAGAAGATTAGATCTACAGTGTAAGATATGTTACTCTAAATGAAAGAGGTCTTTCAACCAAACAAACATGTACAACAAGCAAATTAGAGACAATAGAGCATAAAACACCTTAAACTGCACTCAGTGCTCTAATTTCGTTAACTCTTGTGTAGAATGTACATTCTGTATCGAATTGATCAATCCTAATTGAACTAAATACTCAAAAGATCAAGAAAACATCTACAACGTATGTACAGGGTTCACCAGACAGCCTACTCACAAAAATCTAAGTGTTTCGACCATAATTGTCCACTAACAATATCTATACCCTAAAAATCTGGGTGATTCTTATCACGTCTACATTCATTGGGGGCCCTACACACTAATTTACTTAAAGATAACTATTCGTGTAGATACTACAAAAAATCTACATTTAATTTGGTCAATATTGAACAGTTGGTATTACAAAATTATTCAAAGTCATAGACTCAAATTTCTAATACTCACTAAAGCTTACTTTTCAATACAAGTTTGTGTTTGCGCTAACAACAATAGTGCTATCAAACACACTATATTGTTAACGTTCACAAAAATAAAAAACCTTAATTAATGTTTGTAACACAAATTTGTGTTTGCGCTAACAAAGATATTTGTTAGAAACAACGTTTATTGTTCCCGGTCACAAAAAGAGGTTAAATAAACTCCGAACCATATTGTTACACAATTTTGTGTTTGCGCTAACAACAATAGTGGTAACAAACACTTTATATTAATAATGCTCACAAAAATAGTTTAAAAAAACCCTAAACCAGGTTCATATCACAAATTTGAGTTTGCGCTAACAAAGATATTTGTAACAAACAACGTTTATTGTTCGCGGTAACAAAAAAAGGTAAAATAAACTCCAAACCATGTTTATAACACAAGTTTGTGTTTGCGCTAAAAACAATAGAGGTAACAAACACTTTACATTGTTAATGCTCACAAAAATATTAAAAAAAAACCCTAAACCATGTTTCTAACACGAATTTGAGTTTGCGCTAACAAAGGTATTTGTAACAAACAACGTTGATTATTACTGGTCACAAAAAGAGGTAAAATAAAATCCAAACTATGTTTATAACACAAGTTTGTGATTGAGCTAACAAGAATAGTGGTAACAATCACTTTATATTTTTAACGCCCCGAAAAAAAAAAAAAAAACCCTAAACCATGTTTGAAACACAAGTTTAAGTTTGCGCTAAAATAGATTATTGAAAAGTAAGCTTTAGAAGTCTTAGAAATTTGAGTCTAGGACTTAGAATATTTTTGGAATACCAACTGTTCAATATTGACCAAATTTAGTGTGGAATTTTTGTAGTATCTACACGAATAGTTATCTTTAAGTAAATTAGTGTGTAGGGCTGCCAATGAATGTGGACGTGATAAGAATCACCCAGATTTTTTTGGTACACATATTGTTAGTGGACAATTCTGGTCCAAACACTTAGAATTTTGTTAGTAGGTTGTCTAGTGAACCCTGTACATACGTTTTAGATGTTTTCTAGATCTTTTGAGTATTTAGTTCAATTAGGATTGATCAATTCGATACACAATGTACATTATACATAACAGTTCAGGAAATGAGAGCACTGAGTGCAGTTTAAGGTGTTTTATGCTCTATTGTCTTTGATTTGCTTGTTGTACATGTTTGTTTGGTTAAAAGACCTCTTTCTTTTGAAGTAACATATCTTACACTATAGATCTAGTTTTCTAGGCATTTCTCTTTGGGTTTGCTTTCGCTAATATGTCTGATAATGGCTCCGCTCCTGTTGGAAGTGCTCCAATTAGCCCTAGTGCTCCACCTGCTCCTCCAGGGATGAATATCCCGGCTAGTGCAAGTGTGACTCCTAGTGGAAGTGGATTACAACCGAGTCTAAATGCCCATGACCCTCAACAGGTTATGGGCCCACCGCCCAAATTGCCTATTTTTGAAAGAACCGACTACATATACTGGGAGGATATGTTGAGCTCATATTTCGAGGAGAAGGACTTGTCACCCATTGTGGAAGAAACAGCCGATGTGACTGGGCCGGATTGGAGAAAGAAGAATCTCCATTGCCTCAACGTCTTGAAGCAGTGTATGACAAAAGATTTGGTAATGTCGTATCTTGAGATGAAGAAAGCCTCTGAAGTTTGGTTTAGTGTACGTGCTATATATGTTCAGCTATATGTTACCGTCCAGACTAACATAGCCACTCAGATTATTGAGTTTAAGTATTCTCGAGGTAGTATATCAGATCATTGTCATACTATGAAAAGGTTGTTTCTTCAGAGTACTAGTGCAGGTGGGGACTTTTCACCACCTTAGCAAGCTATGTTGTTGATGAGAACTTTGCCCGATGAATATAAGGGAGCCATGTTGTTGATGAGAACTTTGCCCGATGAATATAAAGAGCCATAAATAGGCTTAGGGCTATTCCACACCTTCTATCGAACATAACATTAGCAATTCAACTTATTTTGAGTGAAGAAGCTAACCAGATGTCACAAAGAGGTAGTAGTAAGTATGTTCAGGCACTAGCTAACCAATTTTCGGATTCTAAGATTGGTAGTGGCAGTGGCAGAGGTAGTGGTCCTAGAAAGTCACCTTTGTCGTGCTATTACTGTGATGAAAAAGGGCATGTGTTCACAATGTGTCATGCATACAAGAGAGCGAAAGCCACAGGAAATTTTCGCTCTGGATGGGACGAAAGTCGAGTTCCTCTCCTATCAGGTGGTTGAACAACTGCTCTCTTCAACGAACTTAAGGAGGAGGACGTGAGCAGCTTTCCCACCAACAGCGAAAAGAAATACTTTGCGATGGCACAAGCAACGGAAGACGTGGAGGAGGACGAATGGATTATGGACTCAGGTGGAACTGCACACATGTGCCGCAATCGCCATATGTTATATGAGAAACAGGCTAGAAACAAGGGCAGTAAAAGATAAAACTCCTTATGAAATGTGGAATGAACACAAACCACATACAAGTCACTTCAAAGTTTTTGTAAGTAAGATATTTATGCTAGATAATGATCCACAAAAATGGAAATTAGAGCCAAAAGGCATACCAGGTATATTTCTAGGGTATGATGATCATGCCAAGGGTTATAAAGTATATGACATTAAGAGAAATAGAGTCGTGGTAGCCAGAAACATCATAGTGAAGGATGAGGGAAAAGGAGTAGATGTATTTAGTCAGCGTACAGATGAAAAGAAAGATAGAAGTGTTGATTATATCTTTTTAGAGGAAAATCCTATGTTTTTCAAGAAAAATATAGAAAATGCATCTACATCAACTCAAAATGACTTGCAATCATCTTCTCCACCAGAAAGAAGAAGTTTTATGCTAGAAAGAGTTGCAGACTCTCCTCTACCTCAAGCAGAAAATGAATCCCAAGAAGAATCACATGTATCAAGGAGGAGGACTCAACCATCTATACCAACGACAGATTTTCGAGGTGGAGTGAGGCGAATCGCGGGACTCAGGGGAGAAAATGCAGCCTTTGCTCACTCAACACACATAGAAGAGCCTCTAACACTGACGGAAGCTTTTTCGAGTAATGAGAGGGAACACTGGGTGGAAGCAGTCAATGAAGAAATGAAGTCCATCATGGTGGCCCAAACATGGGATCTAGTGGGTCTTCCTCCTCGAAAAAAGGCTATTGGAAGTAAATGGGTGTTTAAATTAAAATTGAACCCAGATATTGTTCATTTCCGTGAATTCCAGGATTCGGTATGTCCCATACTAGAGAAAAGTGAGCCGGCCAGGGCTTGAACGTGGGACCTCTAACTTGAGCTGTCAGCGCACTAACCACTATGCCACCAGCTCGATGTAGAGCTTGGCGGGTCCGTACCTATTTCTTTTAAGCGGGTTTAAGTGTGACGTATCACATTCTACCCCGTATTGAACCGGCATTCATGTGCCAATCGAACACCCCCCCTCACGGGAAAGTTGGTCACACCATTCG
Source organism: Zygnema cylindricum (assembly GCA_037447655.1). Taxonomy (NCBI): domain Eukaryota; kingdom Viridiplantae; phylum Streptophyta; class Zygnematophyceae; order Zygnematales; family Zygnemataceae; genus Zygnema; species Zygnema cylindricum. Next base: position 128,589 of record JBBHKE010002991.1, on the reverse strand, counting down.
CAATCCCGCTGGCTCTGATACCATGTTGATTTCCGTGAAATTCGGGATTCGGTATGTCCCATACTAGGGAAAAGTGAGCCAGCCAGGGCTCGAACCAACGACCTCTGACTTCAGCTGTCAGCGCACTAACCACTGTGCCACCAGCTCGATGTAGAGCCTGGCGAGTCGGTACCTATTTCTTTTAGGCGGGTTCAAGTGTGACGTATGACATTCTACCCCGTATTGAACCGGCATTCACGTGCCAATCCAACACCCCCTTTCACGAGAAGGTCGGTCACACCATCCGCAATCCCGCTAGCTCTGATACCATGTTGATTTCCGTGAAATCCGGGATTCGGTAAAGTCCCATACTAGGGAAAATTGAGCCGGCCAACGCTCGAACCTGGGACCTCTGACCTGAGCTGTCAGCGCACTAACCACTGTGTCACCAGCTTGATATAGAGCCTGACGGGTCCGTACCTATTTCTTTTAGGTGGGTTCAAGTGTGACGTATCACATTCTACCCCGTATTGAACTACCATTCACGTGCCAATCCAACATATAATACTATAGACAGGTATAAAGCTCGCTTGGTTTCTAAGGGATATAATCAAAAGGAGGGGATAGATTATGAAGAAATTTTTTCACCAGTTGTAAGGTTTCCATCTGTCCGCATCCTACTTACATTAGCTGTCATAGAGAATTTTGACATCCACCAAATGGATGTCAAAACTGCCTTTTTGCATGGTGATTTAGATGAGGTTATTTATATCAAGCAGCCTGAGGGTTATGAGGAAGCACGAAAAGAAAATCTTGTGTGCAAACTTTTAAAATCTTTCTATAGCTTAAAACAAGCCCCTAGGCAATAGAACCGAAAGTTAGATGAGTTCTTGACAAGATTAGGATTTACTAGAATTAGCTGCGATTTAGTATATGTGATGTGTGGTGATATTCCTGATGAGGTGATATTCATTGCTGTGTATGTTGATGATTTGCTGCTAATTAGGAGGAAAAAAGAAAGAATTAATAGAGTAAAAAAGCCTCTTAATTCACAATTTGAAATGAAGGATTTGGGTAAGGCAAAATATATCCTTGGAATACAAGTTGAAAGAGATAGAGAAAAGAAAATAATTAGGCTAACTCAAAAAGAAGCGATAGGAAACATGTTGGAAAAATTTGGCTTGGCTGATGCTAAAGGTTGTGCAACTCCTATGGAGTATAAGCAACAACTCGAAGGAATAGAGCATGAGTTTGGATTCATAATAGATGAGGAACTTACTCCAGAAGAGCAAAAATTTATGTCACAAGTACCATACAAACAAGTATTAGGAAGTCTGATTTACTTCATGAATTGCACTACGCCTGATATAGCTGCAACTGTTTGTGTATTGAGTAGAAGTCTACAAAATCCACGAAAGAGAGACTGGGAGGCACCAAAAAGTGTCTTAAGGTATCTTATTGGGACTAGAAATCTTTGGCTTACTTTGGGAGGGGAAAAGGTTAGCATTAATACTTGGAGTGATGCAAGCTATGGTGATGTGTCTAGTAGGAAGTCTACAACTGGGTATGTCATTCAGATTGGAGTGGAACTTGTAGTTGGAGTAGTAAACTTCAAAAGGTCACGGCACAATCGACTATGAAAGCCGAATATATGGCAGGGAGTGCAGCCTTGAAAGAGCTGCTATGGAATAAGGCATTTCTTCAAGAATTGGGTTTTATACATCACGGGACACAAATAATGTGGTGCGACAATCAAGCAGCCATTTTTGTGGCTATAAACCCAAGTCACCATTTTAAGAGTAAACATATGGACATTCGGCTACATTTGGTACGAGAGAAAGTATTTGCAAAAGTGGTCAAACTTTGTTATTTGCTTTGATGAGAAAATGGTTGCGGACATGTTGACAAAAGCTCTTCCCGCTCCTAAGTTGGAGTACTGCAGAAAAGCATGTGGTCTAAGTGAGTAAGTTTTCTAAAGCTTAAGGGGAGTATTGAAAAGTAACCTTTACTAAGTCTTAGAAATTTGAGTCTAGGACTTAGAATATTTTTGGAATACTAACTGTTCAATATTGACCAAATTTAGTGTGGAATTTTTGTAGTATCTGCACGAATAGTTATCTTTAAGTTAATAAGTGTGTAGGGCCGCCAATGAATGTGGACGTGATAAGAATCACCCAGATTTTTAGGGTACAGATATTGTTAACGGATAATTCTAGTCCAAACACTTAGATTTAAGTTAGTAAGTTGTCTGGTGAACCTTGTACATACGTTTTAGATGTTTTCTAGATCTTTTGAGTATTTAGTTCAATTAGGATTGATCAATTCGATACAGAATGTACATTCTACAGAAGAGTTCAGGAAATGAGAGCACTGAGTTCATTTAAGGTGTTTTATGCTCTATTGTCTTTGATTTGCTTGTTGTACATGTTTGTTTGGTTGAAAGACCTCTTTCTTTTGAACGAAAAACATATCTTACTATATAGATCTAGTCTTCTAGGCATTTCTCTTTGGGTTTGCTTCCGCTAATATATCTGATAATGGCTCAGCTCCTGTTCGAAGTGCTCTAATTAGCCCTAGTGCTCCACCTGCTCCTCCAAGGACGAATATCACGGCTAGTGCAAGCGTGACTCCTAGTGGAAATGGATCACAGCCGAGTCTAAATGCCCATGACCCTCAACAAAGATATTTGTAACAAACAACGTTTATTTTTCCCGATCACAAAAAGAGGTAAAATTAACTCCGAACCATGTTTATAACACAAGTTTGTGTTTACGCTAACAACAATAGAGCTATCAAACACTATATATTGTTAAAGCTCAAAAAAATGTTGAAGGTCATGGGCATTAAGACTCGGCTGTGATCCACTCCCATTAGGAGTCACACTTGCACCAACAGGAGTAGGTGGAGCACTAGGGCTAATAGGAGCAGTTGCAATAGGAGCTGAGCCATTATCAAACATGTTAGCGGAAGCAAACCCAAAGAGAAATGCCTAAAAGACTAGATCTATAGTGTAAGATATGTAACTCCAAACGAAAGAGGTCTTTCAACCAAACAAACAAGTACTAGAAGCAAATTAGAGACAATAGAGCATAAAACACCTTAAACTGCACTTAGTGCTCTCATTTCCTTAACTCTTATGTAGAATGTACATTCTGTATCAAATTGATCATTCCTAATTGAATTAAATACTCTAAAGATCCTCAAAATATCTAAAACGTATGTAGAAGGCTCACCAGACAGCCTACTGACAAAAATCTAAGTGTTGGGACCAGAATTGTCCACTAACAATATCTATACCCTAAAAATCCGGGTGATTATTATCACGTCTACATTCATTGGCGGCCCTACACACTTATTTACTTAAAGATAACTATTCGTGTAGATACTACAAAAAATCCACACTAAATTTGGTCAATATTGAACAGTTGGTATTCCAAAAATATTATAAGTCCTAGACTCATATTTCTATAGCTTAGTAAAGCTTATTTTTCAATAGTCCCCTTAAGCTTTAGAAGACTTACTCACTTAGACCACATGCTTTTCTGAAGTACTCCAACATAGGAGCTGGAAGGGCTTTTGTCAACATGTCCGCAACGATTTTCTCATCAGGCAAATAGCAAAGTTTGACAACTTTTGCAAATACTTTCTCTCATACCAAATGTAGCCGAATGTCCATATGCTTACTCTTAAAATGGTGACTTTGGTATATAGCCACAAAAATGGCTACGTGATTGTCGCACCACATTATTTGTGTCCCGTGTTGTCTAAAACCTAATTCTTTAAGAAATGCCTTAATCCATAGCAGCTGTTTCAATGCTGCGCTCGCAGCCATGCATTCGGCTTCCATAGTAGATTGAGCTGTGACTTTTTGAAGTTTACTACTCCAACTACAAGTTCCACTACCAATCTGAATGACATACCCAGTTGTAGACTTCCTACTAGGCACATCACCATAGCTAGCATCACTCCAAGTATTAATGCTAACCTTGTCCCCTCTTAAAGTAAGCCAAAGATTCCTAGTCCTAATAAGATATCTTAAGACCCATTTTGCTGCCTGCCAATCTCTCTTTCGTGGATTTTGTAGACTTCTGCTCAACACACCAACAGCTGCAGCTATATCGGGCCTAGTGCAATTCATGAAGTAAATCAGACTTCCTACTACTTGTCTGTAAGGTACTTGGGACATAAATTTTTGCTCTTCTGGACTAAGTTCCTCATCTATTATGACTCCAAACTCATTTTCCATTCCTTCAAGTTTTTGCTTATACTCCATAGGAGTTGCACAACCTTTAGCATTAGCCAAGCCAAATTTTTCCAACATGTTTCCTATCGCTTCTTTTTGAGTTAGCCTAATGATTTTCTTTTCTCTATCTCTTTCAACTTGTATTCCAAGAATGTATTTAGCCTCACCCAAATCCTTCATTTCAAACTTTGAATTAAAAGCGTGTTTTACTCTAGCAATTCCTTCTTTGTTCCTACCAATTAGCAGAAAATCATCAACATACACAACAATAAATATCACCTCATCAAGATTATCACCACACATCACATATACTGAATGATCTGAGCTAATTTAACAAAACCCTAATCCTGTCAAAAACTCATCTAACTTTCGGTTCCACTACCTATGGGCTTGTTTTAGGCCATACAATGATTTTAAAAATCTGCACACAAGATTTTCTTTTCTTACGTCCTCATAACCCTCGCGCTGCTTCATATAAATAACCTCATCTAAATGTCTTTTCAAAAAGGCAGTTTTGACATCCACTTGGTGGATGTCAAAATCCTCTATGGCAGCTAATGTAAGTAAGATGTGGACAGATGGAAACCTTACAACCGGTGAAAAAGTTTCTTCATAATCTATCCCCTCCTTTTGATTATATCCCTTAGCAACCAAGGGAGCCTTATACCTGTCTATGGTATTATCTGGGTTCAATTTTAATTTAAACACCCATTTACTTCTAATAGCCTTTCTTCAAGGAGGAAGTTCCACCATATCCTATGTTTGGGCCTCCATGATAGACTTTATTTCTTCATTGACCGCTTCCAACCAGCGTTCCCTTTCATTACTCGAAAAAGCTTCCGTCAACGTTAGAGGCTCTTCTATGTGTGCTTAGTGAGCAAAGGCTGCATTTTCTCCCCTGAGTCGCGCACTACGCCTAACTCCACCTGGAAATTCTGTTGCTAGTATAGATGGTTGGGTCCTATTCTTTGATACATGTGATTCTTCTTGTGATTCAGTTTTCAGCTTGTGGTAGAGGAGAGTGTGCAACTCTTTCGGGAATAACACTTCTTTTTTCTGGTGGAGAAGATGATTGCAAGTCACTTTGGGCTAATGTAGATGCATATTCTATATTTTTCTTGAAAAACATGGGATTTTCCTCTAAAAAGATATAATCAACACTTTTATCCTTCTTCTCATCCATACGCTCATTAAATACATCTACTCCTTTTCCTTCATCCTTCACAATAATGTTTCTGTCAACCATAACTCTATTTCTCTTAGTGTCATACACTGTATAACCTTTGACATGATCATCATATCCTAGAAATAGCCCTGATATACCTTTTGGTTGTAGCTTCCATTTCTACGGATTATTATCTCGCATAAAAACCTTACTTCCAAAAACCTTGAAGTGACTTACTTCTGGTTTGTGTCCAGTCCACATTTCATAGGGAGTTTTATCTTTTACTGCCCTAGTTTCTAACCTGTTTCTCACATAAGCTGCACAATTCATAGCATCTACCAAAAACTTGTAATCTATGTCCATATCAGCCATCATTGTCCTAGCACACTCTGATATAGTCCTATTCATCCTCTCTGAAACACCATTTTGTTCCGGAGAATAAGGAACGGTAAGCTGACGTGAGATTCCATGCAATTTTAAGAATTATGCAAACTCATTAGAAATGTACTCCCCTCCATTATCACATCTGAACCCTGTTATCTTTTTCTCATGTGGATTTTCAACCCTAGCCTTATACTCTTTAAATTTTGCAAAGACTTCATCCTTACTTTTCAAAAAATAAACTGTAGTAAACCCACTATAGTTATCCGTAAAAGTAAGCATAAACTTAACCCCTCCCACAGATGGGTATCTAGATGGCCCCCATACATCTGAATAAATTAGTTCTAACACCCTGCTTCTCTTATGATGAGTTTGTGAAGGGAAAAGCAACTTATGGATTTTTCCCATTGCACAACCATCACATACATTTGATGCTTATTTTTGACTAATTTTTACACCTTCCACCATTTTTTGATTTACCATCTTTTATAATCTATCATAATTCACATATCCTAAACGTTTATGCCATAAATCACAATCACTGATTACATTTGAGAACATAACATCATTGTCATTATCATTTGCAAGACTCATTCGATACAAATTGTTTCCACCAGCAAATCCCTCTGCAGCTATTTTCCCATTCTTACTCACTGTATTCTTTCATTCTCAGATATAGTTTTAAAACCTTTCTTTTCTACCACTGACGTAGAGAAAAAGTTTCTTTTAAAAGATGGGACATGCAACACATCTTCTAAGACCCTTTTCACAGGTTTTCCCTGTACATTCAACATAAGTGACACCCTCCCCTTTGCTTTCGACTCAACAAAGGTATTATCACTAAAATATTTTTTGACAGGAGAGGTAGGTTGAATACTCTTAAAGAGATGGCGACTGCGGCACATGTAGTCACATGCACCTGAGTCCATAATACATTCTTCTTCCTCCACGCCTTCCGTTGCTTGTGCCATTGCAAAGTATTTCTTTTGGCTGTTATCGAGAAAGGTGCTCACATCCTCCTCTTGAGACGTGTTGGAAAATGCTGTTGGGCGTCCATTTGACGTAGATGGAATTCGGCTTTCGTCTCAACCAGAACAAAAATTTCCCGAAGCTTTAGCCCTCTTGTAGACATGACACATCCTGAAAACATGGCCATTTTCATCACAGTAATAGCATGTCAAAGGTGACCTTCTAGGACCACTACCTCTACCACTGCCACTACCACTTCCACTGCCAATCTTAGAGTCTGAAAATTAGTTAGTTAGTGCCTAAACAGACTTACTACTACCTCTTTGTAAAATCTGGTTAGCTTCTTGCTCAAAATAAATTGTATTGCTAATGCTATGTTCCATTGACGTTGTGGAAGAGCCCTAAGCCTATCCATGGCTCCCTTATATTCATCGGGTAAAGTTCTCATCAATAACATAGCCTGCTGAGGTGGTGAAAAATCCCCACCTGCACTTGTACTCTGAAAGAACAACCTTTTCATAGCATGACAAAAAATGTGACAAACTACCTCCTGGATACTTAAATTCAAAGATCTGAGTGGCTATGTTAGTCTTCACAGTAACATCTATGTGAACATACATAGCACGTACGCTAAACCAAACTTCACAAGCTTTCTTCAAATCAAGATACGACATTACCAAATCTTTTGTCATTGCCTGTTTCAAGACATTGAGGCAGTGGAGATTGTTCTTTCTCCAATCCGGTTCCGTCTCGTCGGCAGTTCCTTCCACAATAGGTGACAAGTCCCTCTCCTCGAAATATGAGCTCAGCATATCTTCCCAATATAAGAAGTCAGTTCCATCAATAATAGGCAATTTGGGCGGTGGGCCGATAACCTGTTGAAGGTTATGGGCATTAAGACTCGGCTGTGATCCACTCCCACTAGGAGTCACACTTCCACCAGCAAGAGCAGGTGGAGCACTAAGGCTAATAGGAGCACTTGCAATAGGAGCTGAGCCATTATCAGACATGTTAGCCGAAGCAAACCTAAAGAGAAATGCCTAGAAGACTAGATCAATAGTGTAAGATATGTAACTCCAAACGAAAGAGGTCTTTCAACCAAACAAACATGTACTACAAGCAAATTAGAGACAAAAGAGCATAAAACACCTTAAACTGCACTCAGTGCTCTCATTTCCTTAACTCTTGTGTAGAATGTACATTTTGTATCGATTTGATCAATCCTAATTTAACTAAATACTCAAAAGATCAAGTAAACATCTAAAATGTATGTACAAGGTTCACCAAACAGCCTACTAACAAAAATCTAAGTGTTTCGACCAGAATTGTCCACTAACAATATCTGTACCCTAAAAATCCGGATGATTCTTATCACCTCTACATTCATTGGCGGCCCTACACACTAATTTACTTAAAGATAACTATTCGTGTAGATAGTACAAAAAATCCACACTAAATTTGGTTAATGTTGAACAATTGGTATTCCAAAAATATTCTAAGTCCTAGCCTCAAATTTCTTAGGCTAACTAAAGCTTACTTTTGAATAATAACAAGAATTGATACCTCAATTACACAAACTATTAGCGATAACAGGAATAGTTACCTAAATAACACAAACTGTTAGCGATAACAAAAATTGTAACCTAAATTATAGAAACAATTAGTGTTAACTGGAATTGTTACCTAAATTACACAAACTTTTAGCGATAACAAGAATTCTTACCTAATATACAAAAACAGTTAGAAATAACAAGAATTTTAACCTAAATTACACAAACAGTTTGCGGTAACATGAATAGTTACCTAAATTTCACAAACAGTTAGCGATAACACTAATTGTTACCTAAATTACACAAACAGTTAGCAATAACAAGAATTGTTACCTAAATTACACAAACAATTAGCGATAACAAAAATTGTTTCCTAAATTACACAAACAGTTAGCGATAACAGGAATTGTTACCTAAATTACACAAACAGTTAGCGATAACAAGAATTGTTAACTAAATTACCCAAACTATTAGCGATTATAGGAATAGATACCTAAATTACACAAATTATTAGCGATAACAAGAAATGTATCCTAAATTACACAAACTATTAGCGATAACACGAATTGTTACCTAAATTACACAAACAAGTAGCTATAACAATAATTTTTACCTAAATTACACAAACAATTAGCGATAACTGAAATTGTTACCTAAATTACACATACTGCTAGGGATAACAAGAATTGTTACCTAAATTACACAAACAGTTTGCGATAACAAGAATTGTTACCTTAATTACACAAACTATTAGCGATAATAGGAATTGTTCCCTTAATTACATAAACTATTAGCGATAACAGGAATTGTTACCTAAATTACAGAAACAGTTAGCGATAACAAGAATTATTATCTAAATTACAAAAACTGTTAGCGATAACAAGAATTGTTATCTAAATTACACAAACTATTAGGGATAACAATAATTGTTACCTAAATTACACAAACAATTAGCGATAACCAGAATTGTTACCTAAATTACACAAACTATTAGCGATAACACGAATTGTTACCTAAATTACACAAACAATTAGCGATAACAAGAATTGTTACCTAAATTACACAAACAGTTAGCGATAACAGGAATTGTTACCTAAATTACACAAACTGTTAGCGATAACAAGAATAGTTACCTAAATTACACAAACTATTAGCGATAACAAGAATAGTTACCTAAATTACACAAACTATTAGCGATAAGAAGAATTGTTACCTAAATTACAGAAATAGTTAGCGATAACATGAATTGTTACCTAAATTACACAAAGTGTTAGCGATAACAGGAATTGTTACCTAAATTATACAAACTGTTAGCGATAACAAGAATTGTTACCTAAATTACACAAACAGTTAGCGATCATAGGAATTGTTACCTAAATTACAAAAAGTATTAGCGATAACAAAAAGTGTTACCTAAATAATACAAACAACTAGCGATAACAATAATTGTTACCTAAATAACACAAACTGTTAGCGATAACAGGAATTGAACCTAAATTACACAAAGAATTGGCGATAACAAGAATTGTGACCTAAATTACACAAACAGTTAGCGATATCAAGAAATGTTACCTAAATTACACAAACTGTTAGAGATAACAAGAATTGTTACCTATATTACCCAAAGAGTTTGCGCTAACATGAATTGTTACCTAAATTATACAAACTATTAGCGATAACAAGAATTGTTACCTAAATTACACAAACTATTAGCAATAACAGGAATTGTTACCTAAATAACACAAACAATTAGCGATAATTGGAATTGTTACCTAAATTACACAAACTTTTAGCGATAACAAGAATTCTTACCTAATTTATACAAACAGTTAGCGATAACAAGAATTTTAACCTAAATTACACAAACAGTTTGCAGTAACATGAATTGTTACCTAAATTACACAAACTATTAGCGATAACAGAATTGTTACCTAAATTACACAAACCATTAGCTATAATAAGAATTGTTACCTAAATTACACAAACAGTTAACAATTACAGGACTTGTTACCAAAATTACACAAACAGTTAGCGATAACAAGAATTTTTACCTAAATTACACAAATTATTAGCGTTAACAAGAAATGTATCCTAAGTTACACAAACTATTAGCGATAACAGGAATTGTTACCTAAATTACACAAACAATTAGTAATAATAAGAATTGTTACCTAAATTACACAAACATTTAGCGATAACATGAATTGTTACCTAAATTACACAAACTGTTAGGGATAACAATAATTGTTACCTAAATTACACAAACAATTAGCGATAACAGGAATTGTTACCTAAATTACAGAAACAGTAAGCGATAACAGGAATTGTTATCTAAATTACAGAAACTTTAAGCGATAACAAGAATTGTTACCTAAATTACAAAAACTATTAGCGATAACAAGAATTATAACTTAAATTACACAAACAGTTAGCTATAACAAGTATTGTTATCTAAATTACTCAAACTGTTAGGGATAACAAAAATTGTTACCTGAATTAGACAAACAATTAGCGATAACAAGAATTGTTACCTAAATTACACAAACTGTTAGCGATAACATGGATTGTTACCTAAATTACACAAACTGTTAGCGATAACAAGAATAGTTACCTAAATTACACAACCTATTAGCGATTAGAGGAATTGTTACCTAAATTACACAAACTATTAGCGATAACAAGAATTGTTACCTATATTACAGAAACAATTAGCGATAACAGGAATTATTACTTAAATTACACAAACTGTTAGCATTAACAGGTATTGTTACCTAAATTACACAAACTATTAGCGATAACAAAATTGTTACCTAAATTACACAAACAATTAGCGATAACAAGAATTGTTACCTAAATTACACAAACAATTAGCGATAACAGGAATTATTACTTAAATTACACAAACTGTAAGCAATAACATGAATTGTTACCTTAATTACATAAACTATTTGCGATAACACGAATTGTCACCTAAATTACTGAAACAGTTAGCGATAACAGGAATTGTTACCTAAATTACACAAACAATTAGCGATAACAATAATTGTTATCTAAATTACACAAACTGTTAGCGATAACAAAAATTGTTACCTAGATTACACAAATAATTAGCGATAACAAGAATTTTTACCTAAATTTCACAAACTATTGGCGATAACAAGAATTGTTACCTAAATTACACAAACAATTACCGATAAAAATAATTGTTACCTAAATTACAGAAACAGTTAGCGATAACAGGAATTGTTACCTAAATTACACAAACTGTAAGCGATAACAATAATAGTTACCTAAATTACACAAACTATTAGCGATAACAGGAATTGTTATCTAAATTACACAAACTCTAAGAGATAACACGAATTGTTACCTAAATTACACAAACAATTAGCGATAACAAGAATTGTTACCTAAATTACACAAACAGTTAGTGATAACAGGAATTGCTACCTAAATTATACAAATTGTTAGCGATAACAATAATAGTTACCTTAATTACACAAACTATTAGCGATAACAGGAATTGTTACCTAAATTACACAAACTATTAGCGATAACAAGAATAGTTCCCTAAATTAATAAAACAGTTAGCGATAAGAGGAATTGTTACCTAAATTACACAAACTGTTAGCGATAACAAGAATTATTACCGAAATTACAGAAACAGTTAGCGATAACAGGAATTGTTACCTAAATTACACAAACTATTAGCGATAACAGGAATTGTTACCTTAAAGACATAAACTATTAGCGATAACAAGAATTAATATCTAAATTACACAAACTGTTAGCAATAACAAGAATTGTAATCTAAATTACACAAACTGTTAGATATAACAAAAATTGTTACCTAAATTACACAAACAATTAGCAATAACAAGAATTGTTACCTAAATTACACAAACTATTAGCGATAACACGAATTGTTACCTAAATTACATAAACAATTAGCGATAATAAGAATTGTTACCTAAATTACACAAACAGTTAGCGATAACAGGAATTGTTACCTAAATTACACAAACTGTTATCGATAACAATTATAGTTACCTAAATTACACAAACTTTTAGCGATAACAGGAATTGTTACCTAAATTACACAAACTATTAGCGATAACAAGAAATCTTACCTAAATTATAGAAACAGTTAGCGATAAGAGGAATTGTTACCTAAAGTACACAAATTGTTAGCGATAACAAGAATTATTTCCTAAATTACACAAACAGTTTACGATAACAAGAATTGTTACCTAAATTACACAAACTATTAGCAATAACAAGAATTGTTACCTAAATTACACAAACTGTTAGCGATAACAAGAATTGTTACCTAAATTATAGAAACAGTTAGCGATAAAATGAATTGTTACCTAAATTACAAAAACTATTAGCGATAACAAGAATTGTTACCTAAATTAAACAAACTGTTAGCGATAACAAGTATTGTTACCTAAATTACAGAAATAGTTAGCGATAACTCGAATTATTACTTAAATTACACAAACTATTAGCGATAACAGGAATTGTTACCTTAATTACATAAACTATTAGCGATAACAGGAATTGTTATCTAAATTACACAAACTGTTAGCGATAACAAGAATTGTAATCTAAATTACACAAAATGTTAGAGAAAACAAAAATTGTTACCTAAATTACAGAAACAATTAGCAATAACAAGAATTGTTACCTAAATTACACAAACAATTAGCGATAACAAGAATTGTTACCTAAATAACACAAACAGTTACCGATAACAAAATTGTTACCTAAATTATATTAAAAAGTAGCTTTAGTAAGTCTTAGAAATTTGAGTTCAGGACTTAGAATATTTTTGGAATACCAACTGTTCAATATTGACCAAATTTAGTGTGAATTTTTTGTAGTATCTACACGAATTGATATCTTTAAGTTAATTAGTGTGTAGGGCCGCCAATGAATGTAGACGTGATAAGAATCACCCGGATTTTTACGGTATAGATATTGTTAGTGGACAATTCTGGTCCAAACACTTAGATTTTTGTAAGTACAATGTCTTGTGAACCATGTACATACGTTTTAGATATTTTCTAGATCTTTTAGGTGTTTTCTAGATCTTTTGAGTATTTAGTTCAATTAGGATTGATCATTTCAATACAGATTGTACATTATACACAAGAATTAAGAAAATGAGAGCACTCAGTACAGTTTAAGGTGTTTGATGCTCTATTGTCTCTAATTTGCTTGTAGTACATGTTTCTTTGGTTAAAATACCTCTTTCGTTTGGAGTTACATATCTTACACTATAGTTCTAGTCTTTTAGGCATTTCTTTTTGGTTTTGCTTTCGCTAACATGTCTGATAATGGCTCAGCTCCTATTACAAGTGCTCTTATTAGCCCTAGTACTCCACCTGCACCTGCTGGTGCAAGTGTGACTCCTAGTGGGAGTGGATCACAGCCGAGTCTTAATGCCCAAGACCTTCAACAGGTTATGGGCCCACCGCCCAAATTGCCTATTTTTGACGGAACTGACTACTTATACTGGGAAGATATGTTGAGCTCATATTTCGAGGAGAGGGACTTGTCACCTATTGTGGAAGGAATAGCGGATGTGACTACGCCGGATTGGAGAAAGAAGAATCTCTATTGCCTCAACGTCTTGAAGCAGTCTATGACAAAAGATTTTGGTAATGTCGTATTTTGAGATGAAGAAAGCATCCGATGTTTGGTTTAGTGTACGTGCTATGTATGTTCAGCTAGATGTTACCGTCCAGACAAACATAATCATTCAGATTTTTGAATTTAAGTATTCTGGAGGTAGTATGTCATATCATTCTTATGCTATGAAAAGGTTGTTTCTTCAGAGTACTAGTGCAGGTGGGGACATTTCACCACCTCAGCAGGCTATGTTGTTGATGAGAACTTTGCCCGATGAATATAAGGGAGCCATGGATAGGCTTAGGGCTATTCCACAGCGTCAATGGAACATAGCATTAGAAATTAAACTTATTTTGAGTGAAGAAGCCAACTAAATGTCACAAAGAGGTTGTAGTAAGTCTGTTCTAGCACTAGCTAACGAGTTTTCAGACTCTAAGATTGGCAATGGCAGTGGCAGAGGTAGTGGTCCTAGAAGGACACCTTTGACATGCTATTATTGTGATGAAAAAGGCCATGTTTTCAGATTGTGTATTGCCTACAAGAGAGCGAAAGCTACAAGAAATTTTCGCTCTGGTTGGGACGAAAGCCGGGTTCCTTCTCAATCTGGTGGACGGCCAACTTCTGTTTTCAACAAAATAAAGGAGGAGGATGTGAGCAGCTATCCCATCAACAGCGAAAAGAAATACTTTGCGATGGCACAAGCAACGGAAGGCGTGGAGGAAGACGAATGGATAATGGACTCCGGTGCATATGCCCACATGTGCCGCAATCGCCATCTATATGAGAGTATTCAATCTATTTCACCCATCAAAATTTATTTTAGTGATGATACCTTTGTTGAGTCAAAAGCAAAGGGTAGGGTGTCACTAATGTTGAACGTAGAGGGAATACCTGTGAAAAGGGTTTTGGAAGATGTGTTGCATGTCCCATCTTTTAAAAGAAACTTTTTCTCTACGTCAGTGGCAGAAAAGAAAGGTTTTAAAACTATATCTGAGAATGGAAAGAAAACAGTGAGTAAGAATGGGAAAATAGTTGCAGAGGGATTTGCTGGAGGAAACAATTTGTATCGGTTGAGTCTTGCAAATGATAATGACAATGATGTTATGTACTCAAGTGTAATCAGTGATTGTGATTTACGGCATAAACGTTTAGGACATGTGAATTCTGATAGATTAGAAAAGATGGTAAATCAAAAAATGGTGGAAGGTGTAAAAATTAGTCAAAAACCAGTATCAAATGTATGTGATGGTTCTGCAATGGGAAAAATTCATAAGTTGCCTTTCCCTTTGCAAACTGATCATAGAAGTAGCAAGGTGCTAGAACTAATTTATTTAGATGTATGGGGGCCATCTAGGTATCCATCTGTGGGAGGTGCTAAGTTTATGCATACCTTTACTGATGACTATGGTAGATTTACTACAGTTTATTTTTTAAAGAGTAAGGATGAAGTTTTTTCAAAATTTAAGGAGTATAAGGCTTGGGTTGAAAATCTGCATGAGAGAAAGATAGGGGGATTCAGATCTGATAATGGAGTTGAGTACATTTCTAATGAATTTGCAGAATTCCTAAAATTGCATGGAATCTCACGTCAGCTAACCGTTCTCTATTCTCCGGAACACAATGGTGTTTCAGAGAGGATGAATAAGACCATATCAGAGTGTGCTAGGACAATGATGGCTGATATGGACATAGATTACAAGTTTTGGGCAGAGGCCATGAATTGTGCAGCTTATGTGAGAAACAGGCTGGAAACAAGGGCAGTAAAGGATAAAACACCTTACGAAATGTGGACAGGACAAAAATGAGATGTAAGTCACTTCAAAGTTTTTGGAAGTAAGATATTCTTCCTAGATAATGATCCACAAAAATGGAAATTAGAGCCAAAAGGCATACCAGGCATATATTTAGGGGATGATGATCATGCTTAGGGTAATAAAGTGTATGACATTAGGAGAAATAGAGTTGTGGTAGCCAGAAACATCATATTGAAGGATGAGGGAAAATGAATAGATGTATTTAGTCAGCGTACGGATGAAAAGAAAAATAGAAGTGTTGATTATATCTTTTTAGAGGAAAATCCTATGTTTTTCAAGAAAAATGTTTAAAATGCATCTAGTTTAACTCAAAATGACTTGGAATCATCTTCTCCACCAGAAACAGGAAGTGTTATGCTTGAAAGAGTTGTAGACTCTCCTCTACCTCAAGCCGAAATTGAATTCCAAGAGGAATCACATATATCGAGGAAGAGGACCCAACCATCTATACCAGCGACAGAATTTCCAAGTGGAGTTAGGCGAAGTGCACGACTCAGGGGAGAAAGTGCAGCCTTTGCTCATTCTGCACACGTAGAAGAGCCTTTAATATTGAAAGAAGCTTTTTCGAGTAATGAAAGGGAACATTGGGTGGAAGCCGTTAATGAGGAAATGAAGTCCATCATGGTGCCCAAACTTGGGATCTGGTGGAACTTCCTCCAGGAAGAAAGGCTATTGGAAGTAAATGGGTGTTTAAATTAAAATAGAACCCAGATAATACCATAGACAGGTATAAGGCTCGCTTGGTTGCTAAGGGATATAATCAAAAGAAGGGGATAGATTATGAAGAAACTTTTTCACCGGTTGTAAGGTTTCCATCTGTCCCCATCTTACTTACATTAGCTGCCATAGAGGATTTTCACATCCACCAAATAGATGTCAAACTACATTTTTGCATGGTGATTTAGATGAGGTCATCTATATGAAGCAACCAGAGGGTTATGAGGAAGTAGGAAAAGAAAATCTTGTGTGCAGACTTTTAAAATCTTTGTATGGCCTAAAACAGGCCCCTAGGCAATGGAACAGAAAGTTAGATGAGTTCTTGACATGATTAGGATTTACAAGAATTAGCTTAGATCATTCAGTATATGTGATGTGTGGTGATAATCCTGATGAGGTGATATTCATTGCTGTGTATGTTGATGACTTGCTACTAATTAGTAGGAACAAATAAAGAATTGCTAGAGTAAAATACGCTCTTAATTCAAAATTTGAAATGAAGGATTTGGGTGAGGCTAAATACATTCTCGGAATACAAGTTGAAAGAGATAGAAAAAAGAAAATCATTAGGCTAACACAAAAGGAAGCAATAGGAAACATGTTGGAAAAATTTGGCTTGGCTGATGCCAAAGGTTGTGCAACTCCTATGGAGTATAAGCAAAAACTTGAGGGAATGGAGCATGAGTTTGGAGTCATAATAGATGAGAAACTCAGTGCAGAAGAGCAAAAATTTATGTCCCAAGTACCCTACAGACAAGTAGTAGGAAGTCTAATTTACTTCATGAATTGTACTAGGCCCGATATAGTTGCAGCTGTTAGTGTATTGAGCACAAGTCTACAAAATCCACAAAAGAGAGACTGGGAGGCTGCAAAAAGGGTGTTAAGGTATCTTGTTGGGACTAGAAATCTTTGGCTTACTTTGGGAGGGGACAAGGTTAGCATTAATACTTGGAGTGATGCTAGCTATGGTGATGTGCCTAGTAGGAAGTCTACAACTGGGTATGTCATTCAGATTGGAAGTGGTACTTGTAGTTGGAGTAGTAAACTTCAAAAGGTCACGGCTCAATCTACTGTGGAAGCCGAATACATGGCTACGAGCACAGCCTTGAAAGAGTTGCTACGGATTAAGGTATTTCTTCAAGAATTGGGTTTTACGCAACACGAACACAAATAATGTGGTGCGACAATCAAGCTACCATTTCTGTGGCTACAAACCCAAGTCACCATTTTAAGAGTAAACATATGGATATTCGACTACATTTGGTACGTGAGAAAGTTTTTGCAAAAGTGGTAAAACTTTGTTATTTGCCTGATGAGAAAATGGTTGCGGACATGTTGACAAAAACCCTTCCCGCTCCTAAATTGTACTGTAGAAAAGCATGTGGTCTAAGTGAGTAAGCCTTCTAAAGCTTAAGGGGAGTATTGATAAGTAAGCTTTAGTAAGTCTTAGAAATTTGAGTCTAGGACTTAGAATATTTTTGGAATACCAACTGTTCAATATTGACCAAATTTAGTGTGGATTTTTTGTAGTATCTACACGAATTGATATCTTTAAGTTAATTAGTGTGTAGGGCCGCCAATGAATGTAGACGTGATAAGAATCACCCGGATTTTTAGGGTATAGATATTCATAGTGTACAATTCTGGTCCAAACACTTAGATTTTTGTTTGTACAGTGTTTGGTGAACCATGTACATACGTTTTAGATGTTTTTTAGATCTTTTGTGTATTTAGTTCAATTAAAAGTGATCATTTCAATTCAGAATGTACATTCTACACAAGAATTAAGGAAATGAGAGCACTGAGTACAGTTTAAGGTATTTTATGCTCTATTTTCTCTAATTTGTTTGTAGTACATGTTTGTTTGGTTGAAAGAACTCTTTCGTTTGGAGTTACATATCTTACACTATAGATCTAGTTTTCCAGGCATTTCTCTTTGAGTTTGCTTTCGCTAACATGTCTGATAATGGCTTTCTTCCTATTGCAAGTGCTCCTATTTGCCCTAGTGCTCCGCTTGCTCCAACTGGTGCAAGTGTGACTCTTAGTGGGAGTGGATCACAGCCGAGTCTTAATGCCCATGACCTTAAATAGAATTGTTACTTAAATTACACAAATAGTTGGGGATAACAAGAATTGTTACCTAAATTACACAAACTATTAGCGATAACAGGAATTGTTACCTAAATTACACAAACTGTTAGCGATAACAAGAATTGTTACCTAAATTACACAAACTATTAGCGATAACAGGAATTGTTACCTAAATTACACAAACTGTTAGCAATAACAAGAATTGTTACCTAAATTACAGAAACAGTTAGCGATAACAGGAATTGTAACCTAAATTACACAAACTGTTAACAATAACAGGAATAGTTACCTAAATTACACAAACTTTTAGCAATAACAAAAATTCTCACCTAATTTACACAAACAGTTAGCGATAACAATAATTTAAACCTAAATTACACAAACAAGTTGTGGTAACATGAAATGTTACCTAAGATACACATCCAGTTAGCGATAATAGGAATTGTACCTAAATTACACAAACTGTTAGCGAAACAAGAATTGCTACCTAAATTACACAAACAGTTAGAGATAACAAGAATTGTTACCTAAATTACAAAAACTATTAGCGATAACAAAAAGTGTCACCTAAATAATACAAACAATTAGCGATAACAAGAATTGTTACCTAAATTACACAAACTGTTAGCAATAACAAGAATTGTTACCTAAATTACAAAAAGAATTAGCGATAACAAGAGTTGTTACCTAAATTACATAAAATTTTAGCGATAACAAGAATTATTACCTATATTACACAAACAGTTTGCGCTAACATGAATTGTTACCTAAATTACACAAACTATTAGCGATAACAAGAATTGTTACCGAAATTACACAAACTATTAGCGATAACAGAAATTGTTACCTAAATTACCTAAACAATTAGCGATAACAAGAATTGTTACCTAAATTACTTAAACTATTAGCGATAACAAGAATAATTACCTAAATTACACAAACTGTTAGCGATCACAAGAATTGTAACTTAAATTACAGAAACAATTAGCGATAACTGGAATTATTACCAAAATTACACAAACTTTTAGGGATAACAGGAATTGTTACCTAAATTACACAAACTCTTAGCGATAACAAGAATAGTTACCTAAATTTCACAAACTCTTAGCGATAACAGGAATTGTTACCTAAATTACACAAACTGTTAGCGATAACAGGAATTATTAGATGAATTACACAAATTGTTAGCAATAACAGGAATTGTTACCTAAATTACAGAAACAATTAGCTATAACAAGAATTGTTACCTAAATTACACAAACAGTTAGCGATAACAGGAATTGTTACCTAAATTAAACAAACTGTTAGCGATAACAAGAATTCTTACCTTAATTACACAAAGTGTTAGCGATAACAAGAATTGTTACCTAAATTACAGAAACAGTTAGCGATAACAGGAATTGTTACCTTAATTACACAAACTCTTAGCGATAACAAAAATTGTTACCTAAATTAAACAAACAGTAAGCGATCACAAAAATTGTTACCTAAATTTCAAAAACTATTAGCGATAACAAAAAGTGTTACCTAATTAACACAAACTGTTAGCGATAACAAGAATTGTTACCTAAATTACATAAACTATTTGTGATAACAGGAATTGTTACCTAAATTACATAAAAAAATAGAGATAACAAAAATTGTTACCTTAATTACACAAACAGTTAGCGATAACAGAAAATGTTACCTAAATTACACAAATTGTTAGCGATTACAAAAATTGTAACCTATATTACACAAACAGTTTGCCCAAACATGAATTGTTACCTAAATTACACAAACTATTAGGGATAACAAGAATTGTTACCTAAATTACATAAACTATTAGCAATAACAAGAATTTTTACCTAAATTACACAAACAATTAGCAATAACAAGAATTGTTACCTAAATTACACAAACTATTAGCGATAACAAAAAAGTTACCTAAATTACACAAACTTTTAGCGATAACAATAATTCTTACCTAATTTACACAAACTGTTAGCGATAACAATAATTTAAACCTAAATTACACAAACTGTTTGCGGTAACCTGAAATTGTTACCTAAATTACACAAACTATTAGCGATAACAAGAATTGTTACCTAAATTACACAAACCATTAGCGATAACAGGAATTGTTACCTAAATTACAGAAACAATTAACAATAACAGGAATTGTTACAAAAATTACACAAACAGTTAGCGATAACAGGAATTGTTAACTAAATTACACAAACAATTAGCGATAACAAGAATTGTTACCTAAATTACACAAACTGTTAGAATAAGAATAATTGATACCTAAATTACACAAACAGTTAGCGATATCAAAAATTGTCACCTAAATTACACAAACTATTAGCATAACAAGAATTGTTACCTAAATTACACAAACTATTAGCGATAACAAGACCTGTTACCTAAATTACACAAACCATTAGCGATAACAGGAATTGTTACCTAAATTACAGAAAACAATTAACAATAACAGGAATTGTTACCAAAATTACACAAACAGTTAGCGATAACTTGAATTGTTACCTAAATTACACAAACAATTAGTTATAACAAGAATTGTTACCTAAATTACAAAAACAGTTAGCGATAACAGGAATTGTTATCTAAATTACACAAACTGTTAGCGATAACAAGAATTTTAATCTAAATTACGCAAACTGTTAGGGATTGTTGAAGGTCATGGGCATTGAGACTCGGCTGTGATCCACTCCCACTAGGAGTCACACTTGCACCAGCAGGAGCAGTTGGGGCACTAGGGCTAATAAGAGCACTTGCAATAGGAGCTGAGCCATTATCAGACATGTTAGCGGAAGCAAACCCAAAGAGAAATGCCTAGAAGACTAGATCTATAGTGTAAGATATGTAACTCCAAATGAAAGAGGTATTTCAACCAAACAAACATGTACTACAAGCAAATTAGAGACAATAGAGCATAAAACACCTTAAACTGTACTCAGTGCTCTCATTTCCTTAATTCTTGTGTAGAATGTACATTCTGTATTGAAATGATCAATCCTAATTGAACTAAATACTCAAAAGATCTAAAAAACATCTAAAATATCTAGAAAACATCTAAAAGACATTGTACTGACAAAAATCTAAGTGTTTGGACCAGAATTGTCCACTAACAATATCTATACCCAAAAAATCCGGGTGATTCTTATTACGTCTACATTCATTGGCGGCCCTACACACTAATTTACTTAAAGATATCAATTCGTGTAGATACTACAAAAAATCCACACTAAATTTGGTCAATATTGAACAGTTGGTATTCCAAAAATATTCTAAGTCCTAGACTCAAATTTCTAAGACTTACTAAAGCTTACTTTTCAATACTCCCCTTGAGCTTTAGAAGGCTTACTCAGTTAGACCACATGATTTTCTGCAGTACTCCAATTTAGGAGTGGGAAGGGCTTTTGTCAACATGTCCGCAACCATTTTCTCATCAGGCAAAATGACAAAGTTTTACCACTTTTGCAAAGACTTTCTCACGTACCAAATGTAGCCGAATGTCCATATGTTTACTGTTAAAATGGTGACTTGGGTTTGTAGCCACAGAAATGGCCGCTTGATTGTCGTACCATATTATTGGTGTTCGTGTTGCGTAAAACCCAATTCTTGAAAAAATGCCTTAATCCATAGCAACTCTTTCAAGGCTGTTCTCGCAGCCATGTATTCGGCTTCCATATTAGATTGAGCCATGACCTTTTGAAGTTTACTACTCCAACTACAAGTACCACTTCCAATCTGAATAACATACCCAGTTGTAGACTTCCTACTAGGCACATCACCATAGCTAGCATCACTCCAAGTATTAATGCTAACCTTGTCCCCTCCCAAAGTAAGCCAAAAATTTCTAGTCTCAACAAGATACCTTAACACCCTTTTTGCAGCCTCCCAGTCTCTCTTTTGTGGATTTTGTAGACTTGTGCTCAATACACCAACAGCTGCAGCTATATCGGGCCTAGTACAATTCATGAAGTAAACTAGACTTCCTACTACTTGTCAGTAGGGTACTTGGGAAATAATTTTTTGCTCTTCTGCACTGAGTTCCTCATCTATTATGACTCCAAACTCATGCTCCATTCCCTCAAGTTTTTGCTTACACTCCATAGGAGTTGCACAACCTTTGGCATCAGCCAAGCCAAATTTTTCCAACATGTTTCCTATTGCTTCTTTTTGTGTTAGCCTAATGATTTTCTTTTTTCTATCTCTTTCAACTTGTATTCCAAGAATGTATTTAGCCTCACCCAAATCCTTCATTTCAAATTTTGAATTAAGAGCGTATTTTACTCTAGCAATTCTTTATTTGTTCCTACTAATTATTAGCAAGTCATCAACATACACAGCAATGAATATCACCTCATCAGGATTATCACCAGACATCACATATACTGAATGATCTGAGCTAATTCTTGTAAATCCTAATCCTGTCAAGAACTCATCTAACTTTCTGTTCCATTGCCTAGGGGCCTGTTTTAGGCCATACAAAGATTTCAAAAGTCTGCACACGATTTTCTTTTCCTGCTTCCTCATAACCCTGTGGTTGCTTCATATAGATGACCTCATCTAAATCACCATGCAAAAATGCAATTTTGACATCCATTTGGTGGATGTCAAAATCCACTATGGCAGCAAATGTAAGTAAGATGCGGACAGATGGAAACCTTACAACCGGTGAAAAAGTTTCTTCATAATCTATCCCCTCCTTTTGATTATATCCCTTAGCAACCAAGCGAGCCTTATACCTGTCTATGGTATTATTTGGGTTCAATTTTAATTTAAACACCCATTTACTTCAAATAGCCTTTCTTCCTGGAGGAAGTTCCACCAGATCCCAAGTTTGGGCACCATGATGGACTTCATTTCCTCATTAACGGCTTCCACCCAATGTTCCCTTTCATTACTCGAAAAAGCTTCTTTCAATATTAAAGGCTCTTCTACGTGTGCAGAATGAGCAAAGGCTGCATTTTCTCCCCTGAGTCGTGCACTTCGCCTAACTCCACTTGGAAATTCTGTCGCTGGTATAGATGGTTGGGTCCTCTTCCTCGATATATGTGATTCCTCTTGGAATTCAATTTCGGCTTGAGGTAGAGGAGAGTCTACAACTCTTTCAAGCATAACACTTTCTGTTTCTGGTGGAGAAGATGATTCCAAATCATTTTGACTTAAACTAGATGCATTTTCTACATTTTTCTTGAAAAACATAGGATTTTCCTCTAAAAAGATATAATCAACACTTCTATCTTT
Source organism: Zygnema cylindricum (assembly GCA_037447655.1). Lineage (NCBI taxonomy): Eukaryota > Viridiplantae > Streptophyta > Zygnematophyceae > Zygnematales > Zygnemataceae > Zygnema > Zygnema cylindricum. The sequence continues at coordinate 104,787 of JBBHKE010002991.1, read as the reverse complement.
TTTTTCATCTGTACGCTGACTAAATACATCTATTCCTTTTCCCTCATCCTTCACTATGATGTTTTTGGCTACCACAACTCTATTTCTCCTAATGTCATAAACTTTATAACCCTTGGTATGATCATCATACCCTAAAAATATGTCTGGTATGCCTTTTGGCTCTAATTACCATTTTTATGGATCATTATCTAGCAAGAATATCTTACTTCCAAAAACTTTGAAGTGACTTACATCTCGTTTTTGTCCTGTCCACATTTTGTAAGGTGTTTTATCCTTTACTGCCCTTGTTTCTAGCTTGTTTCTCACATAAGCTGCACAATTCATGGCCTCTGCCCAAAACTTGTAATCTATGTCCATACCAACCATCATTGTCCTAGCACACTCTGATATGGTCCTATTCATCCTCTTTGAAACACCATTTTGTTCCGGAGAATAGGGAACGGTTAGCTGACGTGAGATTCCATGCAATTTTAGGAATTCTGCAAATTCATTAGAAATGTACTCCCCTCCATTATCAGATCTGAATCCCCCTATCTTTCTCTCATGCAGATTTTCAACCCAAGCCTTATACTCCTTAAATTTTGAAAAAACTTCATCCTTACTCTTTAAAAAATAAACTGTAGTAAATCTACTGTAGTCATCAGTAAAGGTAAGCATAAACTTAGCACCTCCCACAGATGGATACCTAGATGGCCCCCATACATCTAAATAAATTAGTTCTAGCACGCTGCTACTTCTATGATCAGTTTGCAAAGGGAAAGGCAACTTATGAATTTTTCCCATTGCACAACCATCACATACATTTGATACTAGTTTTTGACTAATTTTTACACCTTCCACCATTTTTTGATTTACCATCTTTTCTAATCTATCATAATTCACATGTCCTAAACGTTTATGGCATAAATCACAATCAGTGATTACACTTGAGTACATAACATCATTGTCATTATCATTTGCAAGACTCAACCGATACAAATTGTTTCCTCCAGCAAATCCCTCTGCAACTATTTTCCCATTCTTACTCACTGTTTTCTTAACATTCTCAGATATAGTTTTAAAACCTTTCTTTTTTGCCACTGATGTAGAGAAAAAGTTTCTTTTAAAAGATGGGACATGCAACACATCTTCCAAAACCCTTTTCACAAGTATTCCCTCTACGTTCAACATTTGTGACACCCTACCCTTTGCTTTTGACTCAACAAAGGTATCATCACTAAAATAAATTTTGATGGGTGAAAAAGATTGAATACTCTCATATAGATGGCGATTGCGGCACATGTGGGCAGATGCACTGAAGTCCATTATCCATTCGTCTTCCTCCACGCCTTCCGTTGCTTGTGCCATCGCAAAGTATTTCTTTTCGCTGTTGATGGGATAGCTGTTCACATCCTCCTCCTTTAGTTCGTTGAATACAGAAGTTGGCTGTCCACCAGATTGAGAAGGAACCCGGCTTTCGTCCCAACCAGAGCGAAAATTTCCTGTAGCTTTCGCTCTCTTGTAGGCAATACACAATCTGAAAACATGGCCTTTTTCATCACAATAATAGCATGTCAAAGGTATCCTTCTAGGACAACTACCTCTGCCACTGCTATTGCCAATCTTAGAGTCTGAAAACTCGTTAGCTAGTGCTGGAACAGACTTACTACAACCTCTTTGTGACATTTGGTTCGCTTCTTCACTCAAAATAAGTTGAGTTGCTAAAGCTATGTTCCATTGACGCTGTAGAATAGCCCTAAGCCTATCCATGGCTCCCTTATATTCATCGGGCAAAGTTCTCATCAACAACATAGCCTGCTGAGGTGGTGAAAAGTCCCCACCTGCACTAGTACTCTGAAGAAACAACCTTTTCATAGCATAAGAATGATATGACATACTACCTCCAGAATACTTAAATTAAAAAATCTGAGTGATTATGTTTGTCTAGACGGTAACATCTAGCTGAACGTACATAGCACGTACACTAAACCAAACATCAGATGCTTTCTTCATCTCAAGATACGACATTACCAAATCTTTTGTCATAGACTGCTTCAAGACGTTGAGGCAATGGAGATTCTTCATTCTCCAATCCGGCGTAGTCACATCCGCTATTCCTTCCACAATAGGTGACAAGTCCCTCTCCTCGAAATATGAGCTCAACATATCTTCCCAGTATAAGTAGTCAGTTCCGTCAAAAATAGGCAATTTGGGCGGTGGGCCCATAACCTGTTGAAGGTCACGGGCATTAAGACTCGGCTGTGATCCACTCCCACTAGGAGTCACACTTGCACGAGCAGGAGCAGTTGGAGCACTAGGGCTAATAAGAGCACTTGCAATAGGAGCTGAGCCATTATCAAACATGTTAGCGGAAGCAAACCCAAAGAGAAATGCCTAGAAGACTAGATCTATAGTGTAAGATATGTAACTCCAAACGAAAGAGGTATTTCAACCAAACAAATGTGTACTACAAGCAAATTAGAGACAATAGATCATAAAACACCTTAAACTGTACTCAGTGCTCTCATTTCCAAATTCTTGTGTAGAATGTACATTCAGTATTGAGTTGATTAATCCTAATTGAACTAAATACTCAAAAGATCTAGAAAACATCTAAAAGATCTAGAAAACATCAAAAACGTATGTACATGGTCTACCACACACTATACTGACAAAAATCTAAGTGTTTGGTCCAGAATTGTCCACTAACAATATCTATACCCTAAAAATCCGGGTGATTCTTATCACGTCTACTTTCATTGGCGGCCCTACACACTAATTAACTTAAAGATATCAATTCGTGTAGATACTACAAAAAATCCACACTAAATTTGGTCAATATTGAACAATTGGTATTCCAAAAATATTCTAAGTCCTAGACTCAAATTTCTAAGACTTACTAAAGCTTACTTTTCAGTAGGGATTACAAAAATTGTTACCTAAATTACACAAACAATTAGCGATAACAAGAATTTTTACCTAAATTACACAAACTATTAGCGATAACACGATTTGTTACCTAAATTACACAAACAATTAGCGATAACAAGAATTGTTACCTAAATTACACAAACAATTAGCGATAACAAGAATTGTTACTTGATTTTCACAAACTGTTAGCAATAACAAGAATAGTTACCTAAATTACACAACCTATTAGCGATAACAAGATTTTTTACCTAAATTACACAAACAGTTAGCGATAACAATAATAGTTACCTAAATTACACAAACTGTTAGCGATAACAAGAATTTTACCTAAATTGCAAAAAACAGTTAGCGATAACAGGAATTATTGCTTAAATTACACAAACTGTTAGCAATAACAAGTATTGATACCTAAATTACACAAATTTTAGCGATAACAATAATTTTTACCTAAATTACAACAACAGTTAGCGATAACAAGAATTGTTACCTAAATTACACAAACTATTAGCGATAACAACAATTTTTACCTAAATTACACAAACTATTAGGGATAATAGGAATTGTTACTTACATTACACAAACTATTAGCGATAACAAGAATTGTTACCTAAATAACACAAATAGTTAGCGATAACAGGAATTGTTACCTAAATTACACAAACTGTTAGGGATAACAAGAATTGTTACCTTAATTACACAAATAGTTAGCGATAACAAGAATTGTTACCTAAATTACACAAACTGTTAGCGATAAAGAGAATTATTACCTAAATTACACAAACAATTAGCGATAACAGGAATTGTTACCTAAATTACACAAACTGTTAGCGATAACAAGAATTGTTACCTAAATTACACAAACTGTTAGCGATAACAATAACTGTAACCTAAATTACACAAACAGTTAGCGATGACAAGATTTGTTACCTAAATTACAAAAACAGTTAGCGATAAAAAGAATTGTTACCTAAATTACACAAACTGGTAGCAATAACAAGAATTGTTATCTTAATTACAAAAACTATTAGCGTTAACAGAAATTGTTACCTAAATTACACAAAAAAATTAGCGATAACAAGAATTGTTACCTAAATTACACAAACAGTTAGCTATAACAGGAATTGTTACCTAAATTACACAAACCGTTAGCGATTACAAGAATTGTTACCTATATTACACAAACAGTTTGCTCTAACATAAATTGTTACCTAAATTACACAAACTATTAGCAATAACAAGAAATGTTACCGAAAAAACACAATCTATTAGCGATAATAAGAATAGTTACCTATATTACACAAACTGTTAGCGATAACAAGAATTGTAACATAAATTACAGAAATAGTTAGCGATAACTGGAATTGATACCTAAATTACACAAACTTTTAGCGATAACAAGAATTCTTACCTAATTTACACAAACAGCTAGCGATAACAAGAATTTTAACATAAATTACACAAACAGTTTGCGGTAACATAAATTGTTACCTAAAATACACAAACTATTAGCGATAACAAGAATTGTTACCTAAATTACACAAACTATAGCGATAACAGGAATTGTTACCTAAAAGGAAATGAGAGCACTGAGTACAGTTTAAGGTGTTTTATGCTCTATTGTCTTAAATTCGCTTGTAGTACATGTTGGTTTGGTTGAAATACCTCTTTCGTTTAGAGTTACATATCTTACACTATAGATCTAGTCTTCTAGGCATTTCTCTTTGGGTTTGCTTCCGCTAACATGTCTGATAATGGCTCAGCTCCTATTGCAAGTGCTCCTATTAGCCCTAGTGCTACACCTGCTTCGCTGGTGCAAGTGTAACTCCTAGTGGGAGTGGATCACAGTCGAGTCTTAATGCCCATGACCTTCAACAAATTACACAAACCTGTTAGCGATAACAAGAATAGTTACCTAAATTACACAAACTATTAGCGATAACTCGAATTGTTACCTAAATTACACAAACTGTTAGCGATAACAAGAATTGTTATCTAAATTACACAAACTATTAGCGATAACACAAATTATTACCTAAATTACACAAACAATTAACAATAACAAGAATTGTTACATAAATTACATAAATAGTTAGTGATAACAGGAATTGTTACATAAATTACACAAACTGTTAGCAAAAACAAGAATATTTACCTAAATTACACAAACTATTAGCGATAACAAGGATTGTTACCTAAATTATGGAAACAATTAGCGATAACACGAATTATTACATAAATTACACAAACTGTTAGCAATAACAGGAATTATTACCTAAATTACACAAACTATTAGCGATAACAAAAATTTTTAAATAAATTACACAAACTATTAGGGATAACAAGAATTGTTACTTAAATTACACAAACTATTAGCGATAACAAAAATTGTTACCTAAATTACACAAACGGTTAGCGCTAACAGGAATTGTTACCTAAATTACACAAACGATTAGCGATAATATGAATTGTTACCTAAATAATACAAACTGTTAGCGATAACAAGAATTGTTACCTAAATTACAAAAACAGTTAGCGATAACAGGAATTGTTACCTAAATTACACAAACTGTTAGCGATAACAAGAATTATTACCTAAATTACACAAACAGTTAGCAATAACAGAAATTGTAACCTAAATTACATAAATTGTTAGCGATAACAAGAATTGTTACCTAAATTACACAAACAGTTAGCGATAATAGGAATTGTTACCTAAATTACAAAAACTATTAGCGATAAACAAAAAAGGTTACCTAAATAATACAAACAATTAGCGATAACAAGAATTGTTACCTAAATTACACAAACTGTTAGCGATAACAAGAATTGTTACCTAAATTACACAAACTAATAGCGATAACAGGAATAGTTACCTAAATTACACAAACTGTTAGCGATAACAAGTATTCTAACCTAAATTAAAGAAACAGTTAGCGATAACTAAAATTGTTACCTAAATTACAAAAACTTTTAGCGATAACAGGAATTCTTACCTAATTTACACAAACAGTTAGCGATAACAAGAATTTTAACCTAAATTACACAAACAGTTTGCGGTTACAGGAATTGTTACCTAAATTACACAAATTGTTAGCGATAACAAGAATTATTACCTAAATTACACAAACAGTTAGCAATAACACGAATTGTTACCTAAATTAGACAAACTGTTAGCGATAACGAGAATTGTTACCTTAATTACACAAACAGTTAGCGATAATAGGAATTGTTACCTAAATTACAAAAACTATTATGGATAACAAAAAGTGTTACCTAAATAATACAAACAATTAGCGATAACAAGAATTGTTACCTAAATTACACAAACTGTTAGTGATAACGGGAATTGTTACCTAATTTACACAAACTATTAGTGATAACAAGAATTGTAACCTTAATTACACAAACTATTAGCGATAACAAAAATTGTTACCTAAATTACACAAACCATTAGCGATAACACGAATTGTTACCTAAATTAAACAAACTGTTAACAATAAAATGAATTGTTACCAAAATTACACAAACAGTTAGCGATAACAAGAATTGTTACCTAAATTACACAAACAGTAAGCGATAACAATAATTTTACCTAAATTACACAAATTGTTAGCGATAACAAAAATTGTTACCTAAATTACACAAACAGTTAGCGATAACAAGAATTGTTACCTAAATTACCCAAACTATTAGCGATAACAAGAATAGTAACCTAAATTACACAAATTATTAGCGATAACAAGAAATGTATCCTAAATTACACAAACTATTAGCGATAACAGAAATTGTTACCTAAATTACACAAACACTTAGCTATAACAAGAATTGTTACCTCAATTACACAAACAGTTAGCGATAACAGGAATTAGTACCTAAATTACACAAACTTTTAGGGATAACAAGAATTGTTACCTAAATTACACAAATAGTTAGCGATAACAAGAATTGATACCTAAATTACACAAACTATTAGTGATAACAGGAATTGTTACCTAAATTACACAAACAATTAGCTATAACAAGAATTGTTACCTAAATTGCACAAACAGTTAGCGATAACAAGAATTAGTACCTAAATTACACAAACTGTTAGGGATAACATGAATTGTTACCTAAATTACACAAACAGTTAGCGATAACAAGAATTGATACCTAAATTACTCAAACTATTAGCGATAACAGAAATTGTAACCTTAATTACATAAACTATTAGCGATAACAGGAATTGTTACCTAAATTACAGAAACAGTTAGCGATAAAAGGAATTGTTATCTAAATTACACAAACTATAAGCGATAACACTAATTGTTACCATAATTACACAAACAATTAGCAATAACAAGAATTGTTACCTAAATTACACCAACTGTTAGCGATAACAGGAATTGTTACCTAAATTACACAAACTGTAGCAAAAACAAGAATAATTACCTAAATTACACAAATTATTAGCGATAACACGAATTGTTACCTAAATTACACAAACAGTTAGTGATAACAGGAATTGTTACCTAATGTACACAAACTGTTAGTGATTACAAGAATTGTTACCTAAATTACACAAACTATTAGCGATAACAAGAATAATTACCTAAATTACACAAATTATTAGCGATAACAAGAATTGTTACCTAAATTACACAAGCAGTTAGTGATAACAAGAATTGTTACCTAAATTACACAAACTGATAGCGATAACAAAAATTGTTACCTAAATTACACAAACTGTTAGCGATAACAAGAATTGTTACCTAAATTACCCAAACTATTCGCGATAACAAAAATAGTAACCTAAATTACACAAATTATTAGCGATAACAAGAAATGTATCCTAAAGTACACAAACTATTAGCGATAACAGAAATTGTTACCTAAATTAAACAAACAATTAGTTATAACAAGAATTGTTACCTAAATTACACAAACAGTTAGCGATAACAGGAATTGTTACCTAAATTACACAAACTGTTAGGGATAACAAGAATTGTTACCTAAATTACACATACTATTAGCGATAACAGGAATTGTTACTTTAATTACATTACCTTAATTACATAAACTATTAGCGATAACCGAAATTGTTACCTAAATTACAGAAACAGTTAGCGATAACACGAAGTATTATCTAAATTACACAAACTAAAAGCGATAACACGAATTGTTACCTTAATTATATAAACAATTAGCAATAAGAAGAATTGTTACCTAAATTACACAAACAGTAAGCGATAACAGGAATTGTTACCTAAATTACACAAACTGTTAGCAAAAACAATAATAGTTACCTAAATTACACAAACTATTAGCGATAACACGAATTGTTACCTAAATTACACAAACAATTAGAAATAACAAGAATTGTTACCTAAATTACACAAACAGTTAGCAAAAACAAGAATAGTTACCTAAATTACACAAACTATTAGCGATAACAGAAATTGTTCCCTAAATTACACAAACTGTTAGCGATAACAAGAATTGTTACCTAAATTACAGAATCAAATAGCGACAACAGGAATTATTACTTAAATTACACAAACTGTTAGCAATAACAGGAAATGTTACCTAAATTACACAAACTATAAGCGATAACAAGAATGTTCACCTAAATTACACAAACAGTTAGCGATAACAGGAATTGTTACTTAAATTACACAAACTATTAGCAATAACACGAATTGATACCTAAATTACACAAACTATTAGTGATAACAGGAATTGTTACCTAAATTACACAAATTGTTAGAGATAACAAGAATTGTTACCTAAATTATAGAAACAGTTAGCGATAACAGGAATTGTTACCTAAATTACACAAATTGTTAGCGATAACAGGAATTATTAGCTAAATTACACAAGCTAAATTACACAAACAGTTAGCGATAACAGGAATTGTTACTTCGTACCTATCCAAATCCTGTCCGTACCGAAATCACGTACTTCGTCATAAATGTCACTTGCCAAATTTGAAGTGCACCTGTCAAAATACGACGCTCCGTACCGGCGGTATCACATTTAATAATTGTGGTCAGTCGCATTATGTTTCGTATGGCCGGCGTATTTTCAAATCCTTCGAATATTTCAAATCGAATCGCGAAGCGATCCGCCGTCCATTTCTATTTCGCATTCCGTAATTTTTCGTACGCTTCTTCGCGTCACTCAATTTGTACTTTACGTCACTTTAAATTCATTTTGCTTCTACCCCAAACCCGTAAATCCATTCGTACCACCACATTACTTTCAGTATTTACGTACGCACGCAAACATGCGCACGCACGTACGAAACTGAATCTTCAAAAAACAACACTCTTCTCAGTTTCAATCAGCAAAAAGTCAAAAATTACCCAAAGGATTATAGTGCCAACTACCCGCCCAAACTTTGATTTCCACAAAAGACAAATCCAAAACCAACATGGCAATAGAGTCAAAACACACACAAAATAAAGATTCTTTTGAAAAAGGTTTTTTTTAAATTTCTGGGGGTTTTCTCAGGAGACGGTACTAAAAAAACAACCTGTCTCTTTCGGCCCCAAGTGAGTTATGCAACCAGGCCCCAAGTGAGTTATACAACCAAGGTTGTCCAAATTCAGATACAAAAGTCAAAGCAATGCACTAAGCTAATGAGCGGGAAGCAAATGCTATTGGACTGACATAAGACAAAGTAAGCCATACTACGTTTATCACAAAAAGTTATACTTCCGACTGTAGCTAGATCTGCGGCCAAAAGTCAAAATTCGTTCCACTCTTATAAGACAAAGTACTGAAAATGACGCTGAGACGCCAAACTTTGACCTAATGTTATTAATGGACCGAGAGTCAGCTAGATCTGAACTGAATTCCTATTGACAGCTAACAGCATAATTTAGAGGACACTCGGAAAAGTCACTTGGCGTTCCACAATGTACCCCCCACTAGGGCACGTGGTAAGTGGTCGCATGTAACAAAATTGTAATCTTTGAAGCGGAATAACTTTGTCGTTCGGCCTCCGTTAGGCGTGAAACAAGGTGTGTTCCGCTCAGTTTATGAAATACCACAATCTTGTCACGTTTGGTGCACTCCCTTTTTCGTACTCTAATGCCGTACTGGGTAGAAAGAGTCCCGAAAATCATGGGTAGATAAAGGTGTGCCGAAAGCGCACACGAGCTTGACAATAGTGAGTGGACGAGTGAATCGTCCATCTAGTTTAGACATTCCTCCAAGGTTTGGGGGAAGCATGTTTACCTGAAAAGCAGACCTAGCTCCACTGGAGGATTCAAAAGCAGACCTAGCTCCACTGGAGGATTCAGAGGACAGAGAGAGCATAGAGGACAGAGAGAGCATTGTGATAGACAAAGGGAAAGAAAAGGAGAAACTCACACCGATAGCAACACCATAGCAACCGGTTCAACTTTATAGCACCTATTCCGAGGAATGAGGAGAATTATGTTGATACTTCGGACTACAATAATATGGCAGCATATCATTTCATTCTTCGCCATCTTACTAGTGACTTAAGGCAACCAGTGCCCCAAAGGAATAAAAAGAAGCATCAACAGTTTCCATTGTATTCAAAATACAAAGAGGAAACTCTCACAAAAAACCACAAAACACTGAATTCACAATGAAGCCCAAGCAAACCAGATACATTCTAAGTTGGCGAATTTGCCACAATTAAGGTAATATCACAAAGAAACCACATGGAGAATTTTACAAGGTTATGCCAAAAGATCAGTCATGCCGCATCTTGTCAGGCATTTTTCTTAATATATTTAGGTGTGAGGATGGGCGGCCACCACACTAATTTGTGTTTGTATGTTCTTTGGGTTTCGTAATACTGTACATACTTACATTTCGCGTTCGCCCCGACTGTACATATTTACGTTGCCTCTAATTTCCGCGGACGAATTATTTTCGCATTCGCATCTGTACAGGTAATCTTACTGTACCTACATCTTTAGAATTTATGCCGACAACAAATTCGATTGTTTCGCGTGAGGGCGCATCTCGGCCGTCGACGCGGAATATACTTTGTTCGAAACCTAACATCCAGACCATCAACCTGATGTACTGACTAGCAAACTGTCACTTCTAACAAAGCGATGTGATTGGACAAAGTTAAGTCATGAACCATTTGGAGGTTTACGCATTCACATGTAGATAAGAAGGGTTTTAATCTGTAGGTTATAGATTTTGTAACGTAGGGCATAGGATTCCTGTCACCTTTTGGCTGAATCCAAACTAGACGCAAATACTTACATAGCATGCTGTACTCTCATTGGCTTGTTTTCGATAGGTGTAGGCCTTGGTACTTAGTTATTTTAAATTATTTCCTACACACAATTTTCAAGTGCAGGAATTGTTATTTTCAGTATTGAAGATTTTTTGCAGCCATCTTATTCTTTGTAAAATTGTCCGGGCAGCTTAGAGGCGATTTTTTGCCTTAGCGTGAAGCGTCAAGTTTCTATGATATTATCAATATTTTGTAAAGCCTAACATATTAATCTATACGGCTTCGACCAAGACCTACACGGGTTCCCTTCAACTCTTTTCGTCCGTTTGAGGGGATTTTGATCCCGTCCTCATATCACAAACTTCTTTTCCCAACTGTAGCTGAACTTTAATTAGTGTGGAAGTTGTTGTTGGGAATATCATTTTGTTGTTTTTATTTCTTGTGATTGTGTATTTATTTCTATTTGGCTTATGCTCACCTTTTGAGTTTGGTTATCTCAAACCTCCTAAGTGTATTGCGTATTGTCATTTTCAGTTTTTGTTTTCTGTTTCGCTGGTTTCTACTTTGATTTATTCTCTTTAAGTCTAAATTCAGATTGTCTTCGATAGGATAACTCGTGCGAGGAATATAAATAGACCTTGGGGCCTAGTGGCCAACCATCCCCTTAATATTCATGCACTTGAAAATTGTCGTCTCATTTTCCATTGTTATTTTCAATTCATTTTGTTTTTTCAGAATAGATTATATAAAAAGAAAAAAAAATATTCAAAAATCAAAATAAATATATAATAATCACATTTTCTTGACATTGGTCAACATTGTCGCACATTTGGCGCAATTGATGCAATTTTCGAAACTTATCTTCACAATTTAAGCCTTAGTTACTAACATGGGTTACTTTTATCATACATTGTTAGACATGTGGTCACATTTGCAGACATTGTAGGACATTAGAAAATTTCTGCACATTTCTTGCAATTTGTGTACATTTTGGTACATTTCTGCATAATTTCTACAATTTCTGCACATTTCTAGAAGACAGCTCCGTTTTCTTCCAATTGTGCACATTTAGTCGAAATTGTAACACATTTCTTTCTATTTCTAAACACTTCTTTCAATTTCACACTTGTCCAATCAATTATCAACTTTGCTTAAGATTGTTGCCAAATTCTTGGATATTCAATTGTTTTCGTGTACTATTTTCCACCCTAACTTGTCTCCTGTTGGTTTGCGTTGCATTTTTCACTCGTACACGACTTTATATACGAGGTGAATAGTCGACTTCTGTATTTCGTTGGAAGTGACAAAAAGAAAGCAAATTCGATAGAGAGTTTTTAAAAATTCCAGCGGTAGCGATCAGCAGCAGTTCACTTTTGAAAATCACCAGATTGTTAAAAGTGTTCTGTCAGTATCACAATGCCTTGCGGGTGCAAGAGTGTGTTAGGATAGGTGGTTGATCCTTAGAGGGAACGAGATTGGAGTGGATTTGCTTGAATCCACTGACATTGAGCATTACATTTTTTTAGCTTTTCATGCTTGCTATCTGGCCCTGAGTGGCCTTGGCTGAGTTTACTTTGCTTGGTGTTAGATTTATTCCTTAGATCTTGCCGTTGGTGCCATTGGTTTGTTCCTTTGTGGATTGTGCCGATATAAAGCCTTTGGATAGTACGTTTTTTGCCTTTATAGATCTGGCCCTTCGACCTTGCCCCCTTGTTTGCTTAGTAGAAGGTTTTGGGTAATACAGCTTCTTGATAGATCTGGCCATCGAGGTCGTGTTAGAGATTTATTCGTTGATTAAGCAAGTGAGCGGAGTGGCTTGGCATTTCAAGCATCTATTATAGATCAATTCTAGTATCTGGTCGTCATTTGGTTTTATCATTTTTATGCCCACCGATTGGGTTAATCTCGATTATCCTTTCGGAACTACTCGATCGTCGGCCTCCTTTAGGCCCTCGAATCACGACCATCAGACTTACATAGTCTTTTGTACCATCCTTCCCCGAATATCTCGGGTCAAATTTTCCCTTCAGTTCGATCATCTCTCACCTCAATATCTTCTTTATCATTAGTCTCTTCCACACTTTTCGAGGAAGAATCTGACCACAATTCCCTTGACGGGTCGGATTCCAATTCATTATCTTTTTGGTTTCCACAAATTACAAATTCATTATTAGCCCCAATCATTCCATTAGTGGAAATGGCTTCCACATCCGAGGGAGGGGGTCGGCTTCATTTCTGTTTTTCAGAAATGAATGACATAATGACCCTTTCTCATTTCGCTAGGTTATTCGATACCGAAATGCGCGATCTTGCATTTCGGTACCAAGATCGGTTTGACCTACGGGTTGCTTTCTCTCTTTTAGGCCGTTACCTTCGCGGTTTGGCCCTTACTCTTTATTCCCACAAGTATGATTCCGTACTTGCGATGACAGAGTTTTCTCCAGCTTTCGCTTGGAGTCTTGTTATTATATGACAACCACATATTCCTTATCAACTGGCTATCCCGGAAGTCCTTGATCTCAACGGCGATGTTATTACAGTAGCAGTTGCGGAAATACCGCAACACTTTGCTATAGCCGCACGTGATGGAATCCTGGCACGATCAGCAATGATGATCTCTATACTATATCCACTCTCAGCCATGATTGAAATGTTGCAAGCAGAATACGGTATGCAAAACCTTGACCAAGTTCGCGAGTTGATGAAATTTGAACGAAAATCAAGAGAGACCACCCCTGCCATGCGTGCTCGTATAAAAGACTTGATGTTGGATGCTGAAGCTGTCCAAAAATTTGTAAGACAGTTTTCGAGTCAGTCTAAGAAATTTATCCAGAGTCACCTGACTCAAACGTACGGCTTGAAGTTCACTTTCGACCAAGCTGCCTTGCATGCTGTGGAATATGAAATGCAAAATTGTTGGTGGGAAGCCCATGACCGTCCTAAAGCGGTTCCGGAAGAACCGATTGTTCCACCATGGAACAATCCTCATCCTAGCAACCGGCCTCCTAAGGTCCCGGCCATGGGAACCCCACAAGTTGCTCCCAGAAATAGATTATGTTTTCGATGTGGGAAAACGGGGCATAATGCCCAAGTGTGTCCAGACAAAACTGCTACCTGTACAGATTGCAAGCAAACAGGACATTATGTCCAACGTTGTCATATAAAGAACCCATAAAATTTTTATCATAAACAAATTAAGAGTGGTGGCATTCCCGCTCGATCCGCAAGACCAGTTCAATTGGTTAAAGAACTTAAAAAAAAACCACTCCACCTAAGGTATCTCGAAGAGATAGAGAACGTTTGGAAATGCAAGAGCAAATGGCGGTCATGATGAAGGAGCGATTTGCAGCCTTTATGGCCCAAATGAAGCCACAATTTACAGGCATGGATTGCACCGTTGTACACATGCCCACGTTGGCACGTCGAATGTTACAAGATTCCACCCTCTAACAACGAGAGGCTACGTTCGATAAAGGTTGGATCGATCACAGCCGTGACGGTAAAACTCCTAACACGCGTATTCCGTTGTCATGTACTAAAAAACATTCTCCTCCCATGCCCGTAACCGCTTTAGCTATTGCGGCTGAAGCTCTCAGCATAGTGGATCGAACCATACATGAAGCACATCGCGTGAAAGAACGCTTGTGCATTCTATCCACTATGATTTCTCACACTATACTAGCAGATTATTAGCGGATCGAACATTTAATTAGTCAACCCGTTATTATTGATGCTGCTCGCCATGGTTCAGTAGCACACCGGGCCGGCTTTAAATGGACAAACCTGATTGATATTGGTCAACTCCATGAGGCTAACATGTCAGTTCGTCCTCCTCATACAGACATTCAGGCCGCCATTCTTCCTTTCCATAAGGTGCAACCTTGCATTCAAAAGGACTCTCCCCCTAATTTCAATATCAATGTCGTGGGTCAACCACTCAAGGTTCTTCCTACCTTAGTTTCTTACCCACATTTGCATGCATTCTCTAATGACGGTCTTGGTATGCTCCGAAACATTCATACTGGTGAGCTCGAAGAGCCTACCTCTACGGAGGGAGAACACCTCCTGCATTTCATCCCTGGCACTACAGCAGCTCCTGGTCTTACGAAACGCCAAAGATGCATTTTATTAGGTCGTGTCATGGACCCGCAGTCTTTGTGTTTTGTTTTAGGTCAACAATTTAAAGTTGGTCGCCACTCTCAGGGACATCCGTCTCAACCAGCTGGGGGGGGAATGCATCACTAAGTAAATCGTCCTGTCCCACTCTAAAAAGGACCACATTTCAATTTTTCCTCTTTCCTTCTCCAATTCCACCAGTTCTGAAAATCTCTATCTACGATTTCCTCAATCCTAGCTATATGTCCTGGTCTATCCTTGCATACACGATTGTTCAGTCTGCAAGTTCTTTGCATAATCCACCCACTCCTCATTGGAGTGATGCTTATCCAACACTCAACTGGAATCATTCGGATAATCAGACACATGTGGCATAATCCACCCACTCCTCATTGGACTGATGCTTATCCAACACTCAACTGGAATCATTCGGATAATCAGACACACGTGGCTTATGAGTTAGGATAAACGCTTATCGCAGATGAGCAGTTGGCCATGGAGGCCATGACAATTGAGAATCCCAATGCTCCAAAATGGAAATTCGGCACCAATTTAACAAAGGCTGAAGAAGAATTACTGAACGACGTAGTTTTACGGAATGTCGATAACTTTGTTTTTTCAATAAACGATTTGGGTCGTCACACCGCTTATAAGATGTCGATAGGTCTCGAAGATGACCGCCCAATATTTAAACCAAAGCATCGTTTGTCAGAAACCGAATGGGAAATGGTAGACAAGCGATGTGCTGAGCTAGAGGAAGCTGGCCTAATCCATCGGTCAAACTCCACATTTGCAGCCCCCACCGTCATACCTCGGAAAAAGGATTCCGAAGTTAATTTTAGTGAACGTCGAATGTGCGGTGATTATCGTGAACTATATGCTAGGACCGTTCAAGATCGTCATCCCATGCCCCTCGCCGAGGAAATATTTGACTATGTAGGCGGGGCAAAGTATTTTAGTATCCTTGACATCCATCAAGAATTCAATCAAATTGAGATAAAGGAAAAAAACTGGTATAAAACTGCCTTTTAGGGTAGTGACGGCCGATGGGAATGGGCCGTAATGCCGTTCGAACTTAAAAATGCTCTTGCTGTATTTCAAAAAGTCATGGAATTAGTTCTCGGAGGTTTTAAGTTTGCTAGATGATACATCGATGACCTCATCATTGCCTCTGCTACTATTGAAGAGCATGCAGCTCAGATAAAAAGGGTAGTGACTGAATTAAAAAAGGTTGGATTAAAGTGTCATCCCGCAAAATGCACCTTTGGATCCGAGTGTGTGCCTTACCTCGGCCATTTTATCTCGGCTGAGGGGATCACTCATCTCGAAGCAAAGGTAGAGGCAATCAGTAAATTGCCGGCTCCCCAAGGACCTCACAAGTTTGCGAGCGTTTCTCGGGCTTGCTAATTATTATCCCAAGTTCGTACCTAATTTCAGTACAATTGCCTCTTCTTTAAACGACCTTCTTAAGAAATAAGTGGCCTTCATATGGGGTCTCGATCAGATTTCCGCATTTCAAAAATTAAAAACCGCCTTATCGAGTGCTCCGATTCTCCGTCTTCCTAATCACAAACTCTATTTTTGTCACCAAACATATTTTGGAAAACCCGGAATTATTGCCATTTTGACACAGAAAGAGTTGAGCGGAGAGGAATATGTAGTTGCTTGCGCAAGTAAAAGCAATAATCGTGTTGAATCCAATTATAGTAGTTACGAAGTGGAATGTCTAGCCGCGGTTTGGGGAGTCGTTCACTTCCGTCATTATTTATACGGAAAGCCTTTCACACTTCTAACTAACCATCAACCCTTACATTGGCTGATGAATAACGATAAGCTTTCCGGGAAGCTAGCCCGATGGGCTTTAATTTTTCAAAAATATGACGTTGAAATAATTCACTAACCCGGTCTGCTTAGTCTAAATGCGGACGAAATTTCCCGAAATCCTTTGCCCCAAACGACAGATAACAGAGTTCGACAGGATTTTGACGAAGACGATGTTCCCGTCATGCCAGTGGGTTCTTATCTTACTTACTGTCTGGCCTCTATTCCAAACCCTCGTCCCGCCACAGATCCTTGGCGTGATGGGCCTCTCATTCTTTTCCAATCCTCTCAGACCTTCAGGTCCGGCACTACGTCTAACGAAGAAGACAAAATGAAAAAGAGAGCCAAAAATTATCTTTGGCTCGGAGGATCTTAAGTTGGGCTGCTGGAAGACGGGAGCCATAGACACGTCCCTCGTCCTACCGAGCGGCTTTCTCTAATTGAGCAGATTCACACCGAGCTTGGTCACTACAGTACCAAGCAGACGTTAATCCTAGTTTAGGCACGGTATTGGTGGTGAGGAATGCAAGTCGATGTTGCTACCATTCTACAAAAGTGTGCCACCTGCGGTCGTCTCGGAACTTCTTTCTCTAATCGGCAGACTACGCTCCAACCTCTACCCATTAGGGATTTATTATATCGATGGTCGGTTGATCTGGTTGGACCTTTTCCCATCTCACGTAGAGGAAAATAATACATCATGATTATGATCAAAAAATTTGTAAGTGGGTAGAAGTCGTAGCTCTGCCTCACAAGACAGCCAAGTTAACCACCACCGCAACTTTTAAGGAACATGTCCTTATGAGATACGGTACCCCAGCCGAGGTCCTTATGCATCAAGGTACAAAATTTCGAGGAGAATTTTAAGAGATGCTCGATGAGGCTCTCATCGATCATCATTGTACAAGTCGCAATCACCTGGAGGCCGATGGCATAGGTGAACGGGCAGTCCAAACATTTAAGCGTGCCTTGCGTATCATTGCTTAGAGAAACATATTTCGGTTTGGGACGAGTCCCTCGGCTACATTACCATGGGATATCGCATGTGAATTCAAGCTAGCCTTGCCAATTTTAGCCCTTATTATGTTTTATTAAAGAGACAACCGCTGCTCGGTCGTAATATTTAGAAAGTTGTAAGCTTACCGTTTCCGTTGATGTCTGAAACAATCTTTTTTGAAGAACTTACTCGCCGTGCTTTGCTTTTCGCCCGTGAAATGCCCATGGTTTTTGATAATTTGCAGATTGCCCAACATCGGGATACCCTTCGGTTTGCCACCACTCGGAGCGGCAATTACAGGCCGCAACTGAAGCCCTATCGGGTGGGATACTATGTGTATCTTCGTAGGCAAACCTTCGACTCTTTGGACACAGATGTTTCGGCACACATCATACGGATCATCGAGGTGGATCCGAATGGAATGTTTGGATTACAAGGAGCAGACACACGGACTTTCCAGGAGCACTCCAAGAATTGTGCTCCATGTTATTTACCAGATTTGTCGCAGGATATCGATCCCATGCGGGTGCCAATTACGGAGGCGACAGCATGTACCTTTTGCCATCGATCGGACAGGGAAACTACTATGTTACTTTGTGATCATTGCAATCAGGGGTTTCACATGGAGTGTTTAGTGCCACCATTGTTGGCAATTCCGGATGGTCACTGGTTTTGTCAGTGTTGTCGCGAGCTTCTAGTCTTGTTCGCTAGCTTCTGTGCCGGCTAAAGAGCTTGGGGGGGGGGAAAGCCTACCTGACCATAACCAGCTAAGTCGTTGACTTTTCTTTTTCTTCCACCTTGCTTATTGTTGTATTTATCCATATTTCACTTTTATATCTTATTTCATTCACAATAGCTTGTCATCATTTGGGTTTAAGTGAAGCACAGCTGATGGTATTGCATGCATCTTCACGTTATTCAACACATGCATGACAGCTGTCATGCCGCATCTCGTCTGCCACCTTACTTGTTTATATTTAGGTTTTAGGATGGGCGGCCGCCACACTAATTTGTGTTTGTGTTATTTGGGTTGTGCAGGACTGTACATACTTACATTTCGCGTTCGTGTCCACCATATATATTTACATCGTCGTACGCGTTGACCGTACATATTTACTTTTCGCTGTAATGTCCACCGACGATGTATTGTCTCGTTCACATCGAGCGTACATATTTATTTTTCCCGTAATTTCAGCCGACGACAAAGTTGACCGTTCGCGTCCGTACGTATAAACTTATCGTACATGCATCTCGTGGAATTCCGGCTGATGGCGAATTTGTCGCTTCGAGCGAAGGAGCATCTCGACCATTGACGCGGAAATATACGAGTTTCGAAAGGTGAAACCTGGACCGTTCACGCGAGTGATAGACAAACCGACTGTCAGTTCTGACGACGCTATTTGATTGGACTATTTTAAATCGTGAACCATTTGGAGGTTCACGCGTTCACACGTAGATAGAAAGGGTTTTTAATCTGTAGGTTATAGATTTTGTAACGTAGGGCATAAGATTCCGACAACCTATTGGCTGAATCCAAACTAGACGCAAATACTTACATAGCAAGATGTAATCTTATTGGCTTGTTTTCGCTAGGCGTAGGCCTTGGTATTTAGTTGATTTTAGATGATTTGTTGTACACAATTTTCAAGTGCAGGAATTATATTTTTAGTATTGAAGATTTTCTGCCTTAGCGTGAAGCGTCTAGTTTTTATTACATTATCAATCTCTTGTAAAGCCTTACATATTAATCTATACGGCTTCGGCCAAGACCTGCATGACTTCCCTTCAACTATTTTCTTCTGTTTGAGTGGATTTCGATCGCGTCTTCAAAACACAAACTTCTTTTCCGGATTGTGGATGAAATTTAATTAGTGTGGAAATTGCATGTTGGGAATATCATTTTGTAGTTTTTATTTCTTTTGATTGTGTATTTATTTCTATTTGGCATATGCGCATCTTTTGAGTTTGGTTATGTTAAACCTCATAAATGTTTTGCATATTATCATATTCAGTTTATGTTTTCATTATCCGTTGTTTCTATTTTGATTTATTCTCTTTAAATCTACATTCAGATTGTCTCTGATAGGATAACTTCTGCAAGGAATATAAATAGACCGTTTGGCCTAGAGGCCATCCATCGGCTTAGTATAAATAAACCGACCTAACCATAACTAGCTAAATCGTTGACCTTTTTTTTTCTTCCACCTTGCGTGTTGTTGATTTATCCATTTTTCACTTTTATGTCTTATTTCATTCACAATAGTTTGTCGTCATTTGGGTTTAAGTGGAGCATAGCTGATGATATTGCATGCATCTTCACGTTATTTGACACATGCATGACACCTTTTCAGTGAAACCCTTTGCCACTAATCTTGCCTTATACCTCTCAATTGTGTTATGTGGATTTAGTTTTAGTATAAACACCCATTTACACCCAATCAGTTTTTTGTCTGAAGGACAATTTACTAATTCCCAAGTATTGGCTTCCATAATGGAAGCCATCTCATCAATAATGGCCCTCACCCATCTTTCCTTCTATGAACTATTTACTGCCTATGAGTAAGTCTAAGGTTTATTCAAGAGTGACAGTTTTGTTACCTTGTTTACTGCTAGTTTTTCTTGCAGCCTTTTGCTGCTCCTTTGCCCTCCCTTAAACTCGGAGGCACGAATGGATGGTAATCTTAGGTTTCTCTGAACCACTTCATCTGCTCCCCTGTTCATGGAGTCTGATTTTTCTTCCTCCTCCTCTGAGTGAGCGAGTAGTTGTGGATCTAGAAGTGGCTTGCTCTCAATGTGATTTCTTTTTGAATTTGCAGTGATGTATTGATTCATATAACTGTCAAGCAGATGTGAATTTACTTTACTTTCTGATTCAAATCTGATCCTGATAGTTTTTGAATACTTGAAGGGATCTATAGATTTCCCTTCATTCATCACCACTAGATGTTTCGCCATAATAATGTCTTGCTTTCCTAGATCATACACTCTATACCCTTTGACATCTTCATCATACCCCATTAAGTATCCAGGTTTCCTCGAAAATCCAGTTTCGAGTTAGATTTGTTAGTGTTCAAAGTATATATTTGGCTTCCAAACACCTTTAGATGAGACACATTTGGCTTTCTACCAACCCATCTCTCATACGGTGTTTTCCCATTGAAAGCTAAGGTAAGAACTCTATTCTTAATATAGTTTGTACAATTCATACCTTCTGCCCAAAAGCGTCTGCCAATTTTCTTATCTGTTAGCATACTTTGAGCACTTTCACCTAAAGTTGTGTTCAACCTTTTAGCTACACCATTGTGTTCTGGATTATCTGGAACCGTCTTTTGGTGTTGCACTCCCAATCTTTTAAGAACTCTTCAAACTGATTAGATATGTATTCCCCCCCATTATCACTCCTAATTCTCTTAATGGGAGTTCCATGAAACTTTTCACTCCAAACTTTGTTTTCTTTAAAGTATACCAGTGCCACAGACTTTGACTTAAGAAAGTAAACTGTCGAGTATCTAGACCAATCATCAATTATGGTGAGCATAAATATTTTCCCTCCCACTAAGGGTACTCTGGTTGACCCCCAAATATCTTTGTGGACCAGATCGAATACCTTTTCTCCTTTATATGTAGCAGATTTTGGGAAAACGGAATCTGTGGGCCTTACCTTGGGCACATCCGCCACAATCACTCATCATTTTATTGTCTCCAACTCAATACCTTCCACTACTCCCAGCCTTTTCATTTCTTTAAATCGGTCTAGATGCACATGACCCAAACGTTTTAGCCATATCATCATATCAAGGACACCAACATAATAAGCTCTCTTCTTTTCATTAGTTAGGTTTAGCCTAAACATACCTTGGCTACCCTTCTCAGCTGTAAAGTAGATCCCATTATCATACTTAGCTGTAAAGACTCCTTTCCTAGTGTAGGCCTCAAAGTCTTTGTCATCCAAAACAGAAGTTGAGATAAGATTCTTACTCAGCTCAGGTATGTGAAGCACATCTGAAAAAGTGACTATGGACGTATGACCTTCCACTAGTACTTTCATATTTACTGATCTCACTAAATTAGTAGTCACTACCCTCCCATCCCCGTACTCTATCTCTACATTGGGAATCTTCCTCAACTTTGTAAACAACTATTTTTCATGACACATATGCATTCAGGCACCTGAGTCTATGATCCAACCTTTTATGAAGCTTCTTGGACAACTCCAATCGCATACTTCAAAATTCCGTGGGATCTTTGTCGCCTCCAACTTCTCATTGAGGAGGAGTTATTCGTCATCCTCATCAAATATCTCTTCCTCTTTACACTTGTGAATCCACAAGTGCCTTTTTCTTTCCTCTAGAAAATCCACACAAAAAAACTCCCCTTAAGCCTTAGCTCAGTTAGCTTGGTGCACTCTGTCAGGTAGTGACCAAGTTTCTTGCAAAAATGGCAAAGTCCTTTTGGGGTCCTTGGTCCTCTAGGCTGATTTCCACCTTCGCCAACATCTCTATAAGGTTTCTTCGGATCCTTGTTCCACTGATCTGTTCTTGCGGCCAAAGCTTGGACGCTCTTTGCTCCTCTTCAGATCTCAATGGTGTTCTCTTGGACAAAGATCATTTTGACAACCGAGCTCCAGATCCATAGGTTGTCATACACATCCTACACCTGATTGACCACATTCTCGTAATCATCTGATAGCTTCATAATCAAGGTATAGACCTTTGCATTCTTGGTTCCTGTCCAACCAGCACTCTCCAACTCCATACACAAAGATGCCAGATCTTTGCAATAGTCCAGCATCTTCCCCCTTTTATAGGTGTATGCATTCAGTTTCTGTTTAGCCAACTGTTGCTCTTGAATGGTACTGCTCCGGGACATATCCACCAATGTCATCCACAGATCCGCAGCCGCCACTACATGAAAATGAGATGTCGCCAAACCCTAAGTGAGATGCATAACATTGAAGTGCCTTGCTGCCATGTTCTTGTAGTCCCATGTTTGTGAATTATTCTCCTCAATTTTTAATATCGGTGTCTCTATAGATAGAGCAATAGGAGTGGTTAGCTCCTTCCCTTTCTCAGACACATTGCTTTACCCTTCATCTGCCTCCTTCATGGGAGCATATGATATCACTGAAAATCTAACTCTGTCAAACCCTAGTGGAGCCACGAGAGGTGGACGCCTCATTTGTCCACTCACTATTCCCCAATACCGTTTTTCACACAATGCACCTGTCATCATTGTTTCCCTATAGATGAATCTTGTTCCGTTAAAAATAGGCACCCCAGAGGGTGGGCTCATAACCTGCAATTCTATGACCTCCAAGATACTTAGAAACTGCAGCTTACTTGAAGCCTCTAGGATAATTTGAAATACCTTTCTTCCTTTTGAATCAACTGCCTCCCAAGGAGGTAAAGATACTCGTTGACTTCACCCATGTGAAGGTTGAACTCCCCTGAGCCCTATGCAAATGGAATCACTGAAAAACGCCCCACCAGGCAATTAATTATCAAATGGCAAAGATGCGAGTTTTTATACAAGCTCTCAGAAAGAGAGAGAAAAGCGTCTATCTATCAAAAAACTCTAAGTCCTAGAAGCCCTCTCTAAACCCCTTATTAGTGATGTACGGATCTAATCAGAGGACTGTACAGTACAACAAAAAACAGTTGCCGATGTACTTTTTGTACGGCCATTGTACGACACGGCCATGGACTAGACCTCTGTCACTTTTGGACTTGTCTTCGGGTTTCCTGCAAATCGTGTAATCAAATGATGAGGTGCCACGTAGCACCTAGTGACACAATAGCCACGTAGCTACTTGCTATGGGGACCATGATCAAATCCTTGGTCAGTCAATCATTTTGCTAACAGCTAGTCTATCTTCCTCTTCTCGTTGCTTAGGCAGCCATGGCTTTATCTCTCTCTAACCACTCATCAAGAACTACAACAAGTATGATAATTGGAGAGAGAGAGAGAGTGGAGCCTACCCATTAAATAGATCACCTTCTAATTTATATCCTTACCTAGAAAATACATAAAACTCATTTTTCAACAGATCTTTAGCCTCTATTCGATTTAGTACTGTTGTGTATTGAAGCCCTGAAATTCTGTGGTCTCCATTAACCCACAAAATAAGCAGCCTATGTATAGCCTCTAGGATAATATTTCCCCTTTCACTTTCCCACTGAATATGTGCCACCCTGGCACACAAATATTCTGACCACCCTAACCTCTATAAGGAGAAGACTCCATTGAGTCAAACGCAAAAAGAATCACTGAATTTGCTCCCCTGAGCAGTAAGTTATTGTTGGCCAAAGATGGCCAATAAATACAAAAGGTCACCTGGAGAGAGGCGCCTCAAACACGCTAAGTCCCTCAACTCCTACTCACAACTACCTACTACTCTACCCTAAGCCAATCAAAAGAGTGTATAGTAAAACAAGTTACAGTGGCTGATTATACTTCTTGTACGGCCATTGTATAACATGGCCTTCTAGTTGACACTTGTCAACTTGGGAGCCATCGTTCCTCCTCCCATCCTTTCCGGCGTCCAATGATGTGGCGCCACGCGGCACAGCGTGGCGCTATGTCCGAAAGCCGCCAAAGATTCATTCGAGTTTGGCGGGGGCGACGACGTCCGTCCGATAATGTATTTTACACGGTTAGATTCGTGTCCGCGAGCGCCATTTGACTATCGATGACATTTCGTCAATTTTGGTATGTTTACGTGAAAATGACGTTTTGCGTAACCCTTTAATTAATTACCGAACCACATACGTGTATCGTTTTGTTAACGCCACAATGGTTTAGGCATACGTTTACTTAGTACTCTGTAGACCAAGGTTCAAGTCATGTTGAGGGCAACATTTTGGTAATCTATCAATTTGTCTCACTGTATGCCTGCGTCTTTCTAACTATGGCGGCAACCATGGTGACTCTCTCTCTCTCTCTCTCTTCACTCTAGAGTCTAAATTAAGAAGTGAATATTAATTACTTCTTTTCAACACTCCCCTTAATTCTTAGTCAACTTTTAATTCTTAGTCAACTTTTAATTTAAGTCCACAATTTTCTTTGCAGGATCTTAATTTTAACTTAGGAGAAGGCACCGGTTTTGTCATCATGTCTACAATCATCTCTTTATCACTTTTATGAACCAGTTTAATTATTTTTTTCTCAACCTTCTTTCTGACAAAGCTTAGTCTTATATCCATATGTTTTACTTTGAAATGGTGTTTTGGATTAGCTGCGATAAGGATAACAGCTTGATTATCACAAAAGACATTCTGAGTCCTAGATTTCATGAACCCAAGTTCTTCAAGTAGAGATTTTACCCACATTAATTCTTTAGTGGCAGCACAGGAAGCCATGTACTCAACCTGCATAGTGGACTGAGCAACTACTTTCTGTTTTTTGCTACTCCAAGAACATGCAACAGATCCAATTTGCAACACATATCCAGTTATACATCGTCTTTAAGGCACATCCCTATAACTAGCATCACTCCAAGTGGTGATGTCAGTGTGCTCCCCTCCGAAACGCAACCATAATTCCCTTGTTCCCACAAAATATCTCATCACTCTTTTGGCTGCTTTCCAGTCTCTTTTCTTGGGTTCATTTAGACTTCTACTGAGAACACCTACGGCTACAGCAATGTCCGGACGTGTACAATTCATAAAGTAAATTAAATTGCCTACAATTTGCCGATAAGGAATTCCTTCCATAAACCTCTTCTCTTCCTCATCCATCTCATCATTCAAAATCAATATCCCACCCTCTTCACTCCCCTCCAATACTTTTTTTAGGTCCATGGGAGCGGTACACCCATTTGTTTTCTCGATCTGAAACTTTTCTAGCATATTACCGATAGCTACTTTTTGAGTGAGTATTATAATTCTATTCCCTCTATCCCTCTCCATTTGAATCCCCAAAATGTATTTTGCTTCGCCGAGATCTTTCATGTCAAATTGATTTCTCATATCCTGTTTGAGTTTGTTAATCATATCTAAGGACTTGCTTAAGACCAACAAATCATCAACATAAATAGCAATAAATATCACTCTATTTTCATCCTCAAATATATATATGGAGTGATCTGAACTTATTCTAATGTATCCCAAACCTGTTAAAAATTCGTCCAGTTTTATGTTCCATTGCCGCGGGGCTTGCTTAAGGCCATAAAGTGATTTTATTAGTTTGCACACCTTGCTTTCTTTTCCACTTTCCACGAATCCTTTCGGTCGCCTCATGTAGATTTCTTCTTCCAACTCTCCGTGAAAGATGGCGGTCTTAATATCCATCTGGTGTATTTCCATATCCTTTGCTGCGGCTAAGGGAATCTGACTACAGGTACAAAGGTTTCTTCATATTCCATTTATTCTTTCTGATTATAACCTTTAGCAACCAACCTAGCCTTTTATCTTTCAATGGTATTATGTGGGTTTAGTTTAAGCTTCAAAACCCACTTACATCCAACCGGTTTTCTGTCCGGTGGAGGATCTACCAACTCCCATGTATTGGCTTTTATGATAGAGGCCATTTCTTCATTGATGGTAGTGATCCACCGGCTACTTTCTAGGGTATTTATGGCCTCTAAGTATGTTTGAGGTTCATCTGGGTGAGACATCTTTGTGATTTGGTTATTTACTTGTCTTTCTTGAAGTCGTTTACTACTTCATCTTCCTCTTTCAAAATATGACGCCGGTATGGAAGGCATCCTCGATTATCTTTAGGAAGATTTTCATCTCCCCTATCTTCTAATTCCGGTGTTTGATCAAGTTCCTTGTTGATTTCCACTTCGGATTGTGGTGTTACATTGGATGTTGCCTTTTCGTCCTTCTCCTTTGGCACATCCACAATTTTTTCATTCTCCCGTCTTCCTTCTCTTCATTTCCCAAGTCAAAGTCATAATATTGACCCGATTCAAATCTGATTTTGACTTCTTTGTTATATTTGAATGGATCAATAGACTTTACTTCATTCATCACAACTATGTGTTTTACCAAAATGCTTTTCCGTTGTAGGTTACATTGTGGTGTTAGGCTTCACCTTTAGTTGTTCCTTGAACTAGTTTGTGGCCTTAATCTTCTATCCCCTCTACTTTTAGAAGGATTTCTATTAGCTCCTACGGAAGGTATGGCCGCAGTATAAAACTTTCTCCTTCTACTTCATCATTTGCTGAAGTTCTTTCTGTTCATTTATTGG
>JBBHKE010002991.1:35156-73765 GCA_037447655.1 Zygnema cylindricum | reverse complement strand
GTTGAGGTTTCATGTAATTTTTTACTCCATAATTTGTATTTTTTGAAACATCTTAGTACCTCTGACTTATGTCTAAGAAAATATACCTTAGTGTATCTAGACTAATCATCAGTAATGGTTAGCATCCATCTTTTCCCCCCCTTGAGAAGCATACCTAACTGGTCTCAAACATCAGTGTGAACATGATCAAATACTTTCTCTCTTCTAAATGTGGATACCTTTGGAAATGGGAGTCTATGAATCTTCCTTTGGGCACATCCACTACAATCATTTGAGGTGTGATCATCTCCAAAGTGAATTCCATCCACTATTCCTTTTTTCTTCATTTTCTTTACTCTACCTAGATTCACATGCTTTAACCTCTTGTGCCAAAGCATCATATCACTTCTACACGAGTAGACAACACCTTTTTCATTGCAAAGTACAATTCTAAAAATTCCATGACTACCCTTTTTAGCTATGAAATAAACCTTATTATCGAAGCTAGCTGTGAAGATTCTTTTCTTAGTTTCTGTTTCAAACTCTTTTTCATCCAGAACAGCTGTAGAGACTAGTTTCTTGCTAAGCTGTGGAATGTAAAGAACATCTGAGAGTGATACAATTGAAGCCTTTCCTTCAACTAGAACTTTTAAATCAACCGATCCAACAAGACTTGTGATTTCTACTCTACCATCTCCATACTCTATCTCAACTCTTGGAATATTTCTTAATTTAGTTAACCACCTCTTATCCTTCCACATATGCATTGAGGCCCCTGAGTCCATGATCCATCCATCCTCAGGTGGACCCCTCTTACCTCCGAAAGCACACTTTTGTCTCAGTATAATGTCTACATGCTTCTTAGTGGTTTTCGGTTTAAGAAGAAGCTCCTCAAGCTCTTCTTCCGGTTCAGTTACATCATCGTCTTCCTCGTCATGAACTTGAGTCAGAAAAGCCTTATTCTTTCCTCCATCTCTTAAGGAACCTTGTCCATCTTTCAGTCGGAGATCCCGCAAGCTTGACACAATCTGCCATATAATGTCTTGGTTTCTTGCAGAAGTGACATAGTCCACCTCGAGGAGCTTTTCTCCCCTGTCGATCAAATCTACCACCTCCTTATCCTCTTCCTCCAAAGTTTCGATAGGGATACTTTCCCCTTTCCTCATCACGCTTCCACCAATCAGATCCTGCAACCAATGCTTGAACACTCGAACTTCCTCTCCTAAGTTCTATGGTATTCTCGTTTACTAAAAATATCCCCACTGTATCATCTCAATTCCAATTGCTATCACCTAGATCGTGCAACCGATTAATGATATTCTCATACTCTTCAAGTAGTTTCATTATTAGTGTATTTACTCTTTGTCTCTCAGACCATGAGTAACCTGTGCTCTGTAGTTCTCCAAATAATGCTCCTAAGTCATTGCAATAATCATTCATACTTCCTCCCTTCTAAGTATAAGTTGAAATCTTATTTTTCGTCAGCAATTGCTGCAGCAATGACCCACTCTTATATTTGTTTACAAGAGATACCCAAATCTGAGAGGAAGGTCTAAATGCATAAGGGGAATGGCAATACCCTTCACTACACTTTTGAGAATTAAGTGCTTAGCCACCTTGTCCTTATAGTTCCAATTTTCCTTTTCTGACTGTTCGGTCTGACTCCTTGTCACTATTGATGGTGGTGCTGCTGCCGCTATCGTCCTTGACAATGGAGTCCCTCGAGAAGCAACTCCTCCATTTTCTTCTTCCATGATTATTTCCTCCCCTTCCTCGTCATCATTCGTGATGGTTGTTGTGGTGGTGCAGGTGCCAGAAAAACGTGTTCCTCCAAACCCAGGTGGAGGTGGACATCGAATTTGCGTGGACACCATTCCCCATAGGTGCTTCTCAAAAGGTTCTCCCTCTATCATCATTTACCGATAAAAAAAGTCTGATCCATTAAATATGGGCACCCTATAGGGTGGGCCCATAACCTGAAATTCTGTGGTCTCCATTAACCCACAAAATGAGCAGCCTATGTATAACCTCTAGGATAATATTTGCCCCTTTCACTTTCCCACAGAATAAGTGTCGCCTAGGCACATAATATTTTGACCACCCTCACCCCTGTGAGGATAAGACTCCCCTGAGTCAAACGCAAAAAGAATCACTGAATTTGCTCCCCCGAGCAGACTCCCCTGACTTAAACGCAAAAATAATCAATGAATTTGCTCCCCTGAGCAGTAAGTTATGGCAGGCGAAAGATGGCCTATAAATACAAAAGGTCACCTGGAGAGGCGCCTCAAACACGCTAAGTACCTTAACTACTACTCACAACTACCTACTACTATACCCTAAGCCAATCAAAAGAGTGTATAGTACAAGAAGGTATAGTGGAAGATTGTACTTCTTGTACGGCCATTGTACAACATGGCGTTCTAGTTGACACTTGTCAACTTGGGAGCCATCGTTCCTCCTCCCATCCTTTCGGGCATCCAATGAAGTGGCGCGACGTGGCACAGCGCGCCGCTATGTCTGAAAGCCGCCAAAGATTCATTCGGTTTTGGGGGGGGGGACGACGTCCGTCCAATAATGCATTTTACACGGTTAGATTCGCGTCCGCGAGCGCGTTTGACTATAGATGATTTTTCGTCAATTTTGGTATGTTTAAGTGAAAGTGACGTTTTGTGTCACACTTTAATTAATTACCGAACCACATACGTGTATCGTTTTGTTAATGCCTTAATGGTTCAAGCATAGGTCTATTTAGTACTTTGCAGACTAAGGTTAAAATCCTGTCGAGGGCAACATTTAGGTAATTTATCATCCTGTTGAGGGTAACATTTTGGTAATCTATCAATCTGTTTGCATGTCTATCAATCTATCTGTTTATGTGCCTGTTTCTTTCTGACTATGGCGGCAGCCATGGTGACTCTCACTCTCTCTTCACTCTAGAATCTAATTTAAGAAGTCAACATTAATTACTTGTTTTCAACAAAATATTTCAAAACCGGAGAGAATCGGTTCTCCGATATTCTAAAACACACGTGAATCGGTATTTAAACCTCTCAAAACATGCAGAATTAGGCCAATAGGTAATCAAGTCTTTTAAAGTTGTCGTGAATTATAGCGCTAATTGTTATTAGTGTAAAAAAAAAATAGCGCAAATGCAAATTTATTGTTAATAACGCTAATTTGTGATTGTGTCCCAAAAAAGAAGCATTAATATTAATTTGGCACTTAACGCTTATTTGTGTGTCGACTTCGGAGGGTGTATGCTGAGCTGTCATCGATACTATTTCAAGTTTAGGTGTACTATCCTGACAATCTTTGCCGAAATACATACTTGTGCGGTTTGGAAATCGTACGAATGATGTAAATTAGAGTAAAATTAACGTTATTTTATGCTTTCCATTTCGTAATGTTCCGCTCTTTCCGACGGCTAATTGGAAGTGAAATTTAATTTACATGCATAGCGCAGTTAGGGTACTTTCGCATGTAACCGAAACTTAGTCTTGTTACTTTGTTTTTTAGGGAAGATTCTCCGTACACTGTTCGCAACATTCGGATGCTAACGCAAATAACTTGTTACTTCAAAAAGTGACTTACGTAGACGTGTACGAAACAATATGACAGATGAAGTGGTACACAAAATGAGGCAAAACTTCCACTCGGCTTCAATTTGAGGCGTCTCTCCACACGCAGTACAATTTTTGTGACTTCGTAATGTCCGTACGCCACATTGTCGACATGTCGAAACACTAAAATACCTTCCGCTGCCGCAAAGAAATACAATTTAGTTTTTCCTCTTCCCATTTGGCGACAGGTGCCCAATGTTTATCCTACGCCGTATGTGTGAAGACACGTGTGTTTGAGAGAGACGGCCATTCTATGGAAATCAGTGCACAGAAAAGAGTACGCACAGGCTGGAAAAGTGCAGTGTGTTTATTTTTTTGGTACTCCGCGCAAAAAAAATGTAAAAAATTACAGCATGTGCGACAGCATCTACCTAACATGAGTTGAAAGGACGCGAAAGTGGGTCGAAATGCGCAAGACGACAAATTGCATCTCACTAAATGACAAACTCTAGTACATATAAAGTTTAAATGTAACGCAACTTGTACTGTGGTAATTTCAATTTTTTGGTACGATTGCGTATTTTCTCGTTTTTTTCTAAGATATGGAGTAAAACGACAGAAAATAACACTAATTTTAGCACATGCGAAAGTACCATTAAAATAAATTTCTCCGTACACACACGTTGTATTGTGGATCTGACGGTTACGATTGAAAGGTAATATTTTCACCTTCTGATTGGCGGTCTCTAACTAAAAATCCGACAATTGTGTATGGAGAAAAGATGTTTTAAGCCGCAAAAAAAAGATACACAGTGTACTATGGGTTTTTACTTTTTTACCAACAAAACATGACCTAACGCTAACAAAACATTAACGTTAATCAACGTAAGTATCAAAAATTTATCTACGCATTCCCATATTGTAGCCTTTATAAATTGTGCTCACGTAATGCACGTTTGATTTTCTAGGAACCATAATTTTTAAGAAGTGTAGGAAATTGCCAATTTTTCAAACAGTGATGAATCAGATTCGAATATTGAGCGGATGCAAGCCTCAATATCAGAAAGGGGAAGAGCAACTCCAAGAACATTCAATTTTTAAACATTGACATTGGTGTGAGCCCTCTCAATGTCTTCGAACACCCGAAAATTTGTAAGCTCCAAGTCTAGTATACCGAGTATGCAAGAAGGGGAATCAAATAAGGAGAAAGAGGTGTTGGCGAGGAGGAGCCAAAGGGAAACAAAAAGGAAGGAACGAAATTTTCTTTCTTTTGTTGGGTACATTACTTTGCGTCTATTTCAGGAGTAAACAAGTGAAACTCAGTGTGCTCCATTGCCCACAGAGGTCGCAGATCCAAAAAAAACTAATCTAGATAGTGCCAACTCCAAGTTGATATAAACCCAAATGACTGACCCCTTCACAATCACAAACCCATTATAGCTTCACCCCTGTGAAATAAGACTTTATGTGTGTTCAGTTCCACCACAAAATGCAAAGTTAGAATATGAGTTTTGGACACATTCACCCACTTTGACTTTCCCTTAAAAATGGAGCCACCCTCGCAGGGAGAACCTCTAACCAACTACACCCTTGTGTAGCCTAGACTCCCCTGAGTCCGCAGCAAAAAGAATCATTGAAAATGGTCAAGTAAATTGATAGTTATCAATGGTCAATGATGACGTTTTGTATAGGAGCTTTCTCGGAGAGAGGCTGCTACCTACTAAATTTTCTAAGTCCTATCTCTCTTTAAAACTCTATCTACTAACGTACGGCACCAATCAAATTATTGTGTCATACAGAAAAAGTACATGTGCTGGTGTACTTTCTATATGACCATCGTACGACATGGCCAAAATGTTGACACATGTCATATCCGGAATTTGTTCCCGTAATCTCCGGAGTTGCCGCAATCCAACGTTGTTGCGCCACGTGTCACATGACGTGGCGATGATAGTAAAACGCCAAAAGTACA
Organism: Zygnema cylindricum; assembly: GCA_037447655.1. Lineage (NCBI taxonomy): Eukaryota > Viridiplantae > Streptophyta > Zygnematophyceae > Zygnematales > Zygnemataceae > Zygnema > Zygnema cylindricum. The sequence continues at coordinate 68,254 of JBBHKE010002991.1, read as the reverse complement.
TATTTTGTGATCGCGGCGCCTATCGTGGCCGTCCGATCAAAAACGGATACAACTAAAAGCCGTTGAAAATATACGCGCGTTATTTGTTTCGTGTTCGAAACAAATGGGAGGTATCCGTTTCATATAATACATTTAAAACGTAAAAAAACTGTATCTATGCATTACGTATCTAAATTCGTTAAATGAACTAGTTTACGTCTAACAAAATAAATATTTATCAAACCTATTATATCTTACCACTAATCCTACACTTATTGGTTAAGGCTACCGGCTAAACTGGCGGAAGTCAGGTACCCGGATCAAATCTCGGGTTCATCAAACATTTTAGGTAACTCTATGAAGATTTGCCTTCCTGTCCTCTTTGGACAGCCTAGGCAGCCATAGATCTAACAGCCTAGGCAGCCATGGATCTAACTCCTCCTCAAGTCTTCAGTGACTGCGACAAGTGTGGGGACTTGAGTGAAGAGTTAATGCCAAGCTGTCAGTGTCTCCTCTTTTGTCTTTTATTTTACAATCTCTAGACCTAGAAAATACTTAAATTTCAACACTCCCTTTATTTTCTAGTCTAGTTTACTTTTAACTCCCTTCAAAATCAACAAATATATTTATATATATTTTCCTTACCTTTTTCCTTTTTCCTTCATGAAGCTTCAAGCGAATACCTTTATATTTAAGAAAGTGTATTAGATGACCAAAAATAATTCCATCTTGTCGATCATACATTTTATTTTGCATGCCACTTTTCATAAATCCGATCAAAGATTTTTATCCACCTCCTCCCCTTTTCATCCAACCAAAATCCACTTTCCCTTTTGCATTTCAACAGTCAGCCCCATCCCCAATTTGCAACACATACTCAGATGCTAACCTTTTTACAGGCACACCTTTATAGAGGGCATCACTCCCATTAGTGATGTCAAAACCATTACCCCCCAAATTTATCCATAAAATCAAGAGTCCCCACTAAGTTCCTCGTAAAATCTACATCTTCCGAACTCAATTTTTTTTCCATGATTCTCACCCCATTTTCGGAACTTTCCTTACTCTCTCCCGTGGAATTCTTTCCACTATCACTTTCTAATTTTATTCCCAATAAATATTTCTTATCCCCTAAACCTTTCATTAAATATTCCTCTTCTCCCCTATCTTTTAAAACCCCCTCTATAATTAATTCTCCCCATTCCTCGAAATCCGTTGAAGTCTCCCTTTCCGACCAGTTTTCTGTTTCCAAAATATCTATGAAACTATCCTCAATATTTTGAAATCCCTCAAGTATCTCCTCTCCCTTTACTTCCCTTATACCTCCAAAAGCACACTGTTGCTTATGTGGAATTTTTGTGTGTTTTTCTCTTTTCCCCATACTACCAATGCGGAGATGCTCCAACATATCTTCATCCTCTTTCTCCTCTTCCCCTTCTTCCTCCTCATCATCATTCTAACTTCTAAGGTATTCCAAACAAGGGCATTCCTCTATATAATGACCCGGTTCCCTACAAAAGAAGCAAACCCCCTTTTTCAAAGCTCTCGTTTCTTTTCCTCTCCCTCTCTTTCTACCAAAGTTCCGATAAGGTTTACCTTTGTCTTTCTTCCTCTCATCACGCTTCCGCTCGTCACCGCCGTTCCTCTCATCACGCTTCCGCCAATCACCACCAGCTGTAAATGCATTCACTCTGTCACTTCCCCTACGAAGCTCCAAAGTGCTTTCCCTCACAAGAATTATCCGTATGGTAAAGCTCCAAGTCCATGAGGAGCCATCCATTGCCAGCATACAACAAATGATGTTTTCGTACTCATCTGGGAGTTTAATGAGTAGTGTATTATGAAACTCTGAGACCTCCATAAGTCCTCAGAGTGGACAGCTTCCAAGAAGCCTCTAGGATAACCCTGACCCCTTTGTGTTTCAGCAAAAATAACTGCCACCCTGGAAGACAAAAACCTAACCAACTTCACCCCCTTTGAAGAGAAGACTCCCCTGAGTCGATAGAAAAAAGAATCTCTGAATTTGCTCCCCTGAGCAGTAAGATGTGGAGGGTCAAAGATGACCTTTTGTACAGAAGCTCTCTGGGAGAGAGGGTCCTATCTTCTAATTTTTCTAAGTCCTATCTCTCTCACAGACTCTATCTATTGATGTACGGAGCCAATCAGATTTCAGTTTCGTACACAAAAGTACAGCTGTCGGTGTACTTTATGTACGGCCATTGTACGACATGGCCTAAATGTCGACACGTGGTATGTCCGGATTCGCTCCCTTAATCCTCGGAGATGCTGCGATACAATGTCATTCCGCCACGTGTCATCCGATGTGGCGATGACCACAAACCGCCGAAATCCTCTTCCGCGATCTCGGCGTTAATTCCGGCCGTCCGATTAAATTCACATTTAATCGTAGCCGTAATAAATACGTGCGCGATATTCGTTTCACTAAAGAATTAAATGCGCGGTATTGGTTTCTTATCCGTACCGGAATCCGTACTTTTACATTTACTGGATATATGTCCCCCGTAAACAGTTACAGTTAAATGAACTATCCTACGTATAAATGTTGAAGTAATTATCAAACCATATAGTACATAACACTACTCCTAGATTTAACGGCTAAGGCTACCGGCTACCGGTTGTTTGCCGGCGGGCAGGTACCGGGATCAAATCCTGTCGCCGGCACATATCTTTTAGTAAATTAAACCCCTAACTAAAATATATTTTCCCGTAAACCTCTAGATAGCCTAGGTTGCCATGGCTCTAGCTCCTTCTCCAATTTCTCAGTGACTGCGACAAGTTTGAGAAGTTGGAGAGAGGAGTTAGAGGTAGACTGCCTCGGCTTCTTTCTTATTTCTATTCAGACCTAGAAAATAATTTAAAAGACCATTAATTTCTACACTCCCCTTATTTTCTAATTAATCTTTAATTTCAGACCACACTTTTCCTTGCAGAAAATTAGCTTAGGGGAAGGCACAGGTTTGGTCATCATATCTGCTACCATCTCACTATCTGGTCGGTACTCTAAGCTGATTATTTTGTTTTCTACTTTCTCTCTATCAAAGCTGAGTCTAATGTCTATGTGTTTAGCTTTAAAATGATGTTTAGGATTGGCAGAAAATAGCGATTGCTGCCTGATTATCACAATTTTTTTTTTGCACACCACTCTTAAGGTGACCAAGCTCACCAAGCAAAGACTTGACCCACATCAATTCTTTTACAACAGAGCAAGAGGCCATATACTCAGCCTCCATGGTGGACTGAGCAATAACTTTTTGCTGTTTGCTACTCCAACAGTAAGCCCCATCACCCACATATAATAAATATCCAGAAGTGCATCTCCTCATCGGAGCATCACCATAACTGGCATCACTCCAAGTAGTGATGTCAGTATTCTCCCCACCCAAATGCAAATATAGATCCCTATTCGCATCAAATATCTAAGGACTCTCTTAGTTGCCTCCCAATCCCTCTTAGTGGGAGCATTTAGACTTCTACTCAGCACTCCTACAGCTGCAGCTAAATCCGGCCGGGTACAATTCATAAAATAGATTAGACTTCCCACTACTTGCCTGTAAGGAATAGTCTGCATGAACTTTTGTTGTTCAGGAGATAATTCCTTGTCTAAGACTATGACTCCTTCTTCCTCACTCCCCTCACTTCCCTTCTTCAACTCCATTGGAGTTGTACAACTATTAGCTTTATCCATTTGAAATTTTTCAAGCATGTTCCCTATTGCTTCCTTTTGAGTCAATCTTATAATTTTTCTTTTTCGGTCTCTCTCTACTTGAATTCCCAAAATATATTTTGCTTCCCCCACATCCTTCATTTCAAATCTCCTCTTAAGATCAGTTTTCAGTTTATTAATTTTTTCCATTGATTTACTTAAGACAAACAAATCATCAACATAAATTGCAATAAATATAAAACCTTCCTCATCTTCGAAAACATAGATTGAGTGATCTGAGCTGATCCGGATATATCCCAGACCGATAAGAAACTCATCAAGCTTCTTATTCCACTGTCAAGGCGCCTGTTTCAAACCATAAAGAGATTTAATCAGCCGACATACCTTACTCTCCTCTCCTTCCTCCACAAACCCTTCGGGTTGTCGCATGAAAATCTCCTCTTCCAATTCTCCAGGCAAAAAGGCTGTCTTGATGTCCATCTGGTGCACTTCCATGTCTTCCGCTGCTGCCAAGCTGAGAAGTATGCGGACGGAGGGAAATTTGACCACCGGGGCAAAGGTTTCCTCGTAGTCAATTCCCTCTTTTTGTGTAAATCCCTTTGCCACTAATCGGGCCTTGTAGCGCTCGATGCTGTTATCTGGGTTCAGTTTTAATTTGTAAACCCACTTACAACCGATTGATTTTCGGTTAGGTGGACAATCCACGAGCTCCCAAGTATCGGCTGCCATAATTGAGGCCATCTCCTCATTGATGGCTGTCTTCCACCGGTTTCTTTCTGGACAAGTCATCGCCTCTCCATAAGTTTGAGGTTCATCTTGATGAGATAGTTTAGTTACCTTGTTATTAACCTATTAACTAGTTCTATGACCCCTCATTCTTAATTCCCTTAATCGGATTAAAGATCATAACAGAGTTTAAGTAATTATCAAACCCTATGTAATTTAACGAACTCCAACAACAGACCGATTAGAGTTGACGGCTACGCCTCGCTCTGTCGGTCGGAGGTACAGGTCCTGCCGGACTCAACCTTTTATTGAGAGTGACTTATGTCACTCTTTAGTCTTGCCTATGGAGCTAAGGCAGCCATGGCCCCACTACTCTCTCTCTCTCCTTCAGTGACTACAACAAGTATGGGGGATAGAGGAAAGAGGTGGAGGCAGACTGCTTGCGCTTTGTCTTTCGTTTTCTACTAAGCTATTCAGACCTAGAAAATACTCCATAAATCTAGTGATTTCAACACTCGGTACTCTAGGGTTTGTTTTTTTTGAAAAATAAATCAGAGGCTCTGGAATATTTTAAACAATACGAGGCATGGAGTGTGAAACTCCAAGAAACCTCAACCAAAAGAGTTAGAAGTGACAATGGTGGAGAGTATACCTCCAACCAGTTTAAGGATATTTTGAGGGAAGATTGAGTACAACACCAAAAGACAGTTCCAAAAAATTTGTAACAAAATGGTGTAGGCGAAAGGTTAAACAGGACACTAAGTGATAGTGCTTGAAGTATGTTGTTGGATAAAAAGATAGGAAAAAGGTTTTGGGCCGAAGCAATGAATTGTGCAAAGTACCTCAAAAATAGAGTTCTTACTTCGGTGGTAAAAGGCCAAACACCTTATGAGAGATGGACCGGCCGAAAACCAGATTTATCTCACCTTAAGGTTTTTGGTAGTCAAGTGTTCAGTCTAGATAGAAATCGGTCAAATTGGAAATTAGATCCCAAAGGAAAAGAGGGTTACTTGTTAGGATATGATGAGGATGTAAAAAGATATAGAGTTTATAATCTCAAAAGAGAAGATATAATTCTAGTAAAGCATCTAGTAGTTATGGATGAAATAAAATCTGCGGATCCTTTCAAGTATACAAAGTCAATAAAACTCAAATTTGTACCAGAAAATTCTGATGACTCTAAACTTCCAAACTATACAGGTTTCAAAGAAGATGATATCCTTGCAGGTACAATTCAGACTGAGTAACACCAATGACAACTCTACCTAAAGCAAAAAGGCATGGTGGAAATAGACCCGGAACCGAAGGAGAGGGGAGAAGCCGAGATTGTTCAAAAGAATCCACGGGAACCATCTATCCCGGCAGCAAATTTTGAGGGAGACAATCTTTGATGGAGGATGTTGCTTCTGTTGCTATCCAGTAACCATGTGACATTTTCGAACCCTTTTACAAATCTTAAGTTTTGTCCGCCCGTATAGATTTTATTCGATAGGTCGTACGAGTCACTCTTTACTTTCGCTGGTACAAATATGTGGTCACAATTTGCTGTCAGAGATTTTTTGAAGATTACCAAAATTGTATTCATCTATTACGTGGACCAATCAAAGTGTGCCACGAAAATAAAATGTCGGTTGCTGACCCAACACAATAGAACGATGGCTTGAGTAAACGATTTTTTGACGTTTATTGAGACCACCTACTGGAACAACGCTCTCAAGGTGGCCTTCCATTAGCGAAAAAATGGGGTTTTGTCCTGAGGACCGTACAATTCATACAGGTCCGTACCAATTTTATTTTTTTCACCATTACAGAAAAATGTCCAAGGTTGTAAGTTTTAATTCGGACGGTCGGATGTTATTACATTTTTTATCCGTGACGCCACATCATTAACCCTACAGTTTGTTAAGACCGTGCACAAGGAGGAAAATCTCAAAAACTGAACGTTTAAAAATGGGACGCATGGAAAAGGGAAAAATAATCCACGATGAGCGCGCGCGTATGTGCGTACACGTCGCAAGGGCCATGTGCCTTCAGCCAAGGTGGCTGCAAATTGGCTGAAATTATCGTGTCACGATCCCACCATCAAAGTTTGCCGCCGCCTTTTTGTCGTTCTGTTTTGGAATTTTGGGTAGTACATCAAAATGCCCCCTGTACATGTCATTAATTAACTCCACTGGTACAGATATTATCTCCCTGGTATAGATACTACCTCAGCTCCTACAAATATTGCGTTCAGACATTGCATTCGAAGATTCATCTAAGATTTTAACATCAAATATTAACCTACGTGTTACCAACCATAATGAGCCACGCAAATAAAAAGTGGTTTACTGACGCGACCTAATGGAAGGCGTGCCCTTCAGTAAAGTTTTACGTACAATTACTGAAGCGCATAATGGAAGGCCACCCTCAATTGACCTCTTCTGTAGAGTTGGCTGTACGATTACACGCACGATTAAAGAAACGTTTGATAGAACTTCACCCTAACATTTTTTCGGTTCCTACTTTTTTTGGCCAATCATCACAAAATATAGTTAACAACATAATTTGAGGAAACCAAAATCAGCCACGTCAGCTTCCACTAAATTAGTATTATTGATTCTAATTTCGCATTTACACTGTTTTTTCTTTAACACTAATAACGAAGGGGGCGTGTAGTGACGATTGTAGACGTCTACATATGTATGTTGTCAAACCTCAATTTGTCTTCTTTTTTTGACATCGAAAGTTTTTAGTTTTGTGACATTGTGACGTCATGCTCCATTGTGACAAGTTCGACAACACTATCTCTATAACTTTATGCCATGGTTTCACAACTTTGTTTTTTTGCCATTTATCACTCTTTTGGACATGAAACTGCGCCAAAGGGAATTCAAAACAAAAAAATGCTCTTTCATTTCATATTGGTATTGTCTAGTTCCATTCGAAGACAAGGGAAAGAGCCCCATAGTGGAATTAGTGACGTCGACATCATCATAAGTGAGCATGACGTCACAATGTCACAACCATAGACATCTACAATGACATAAAACATTAGACATTTACAACCGTCGCTCCATTGGGAATTGTTGTTATAGTTAAGAAATTATTACTGTAAATATACAATTAGTGTTATTAACTCTGTTTTGGGTTCAAGAGCCTAATGCCAGCAAAATTTTAATGCTACTTTATACACCTCGCACTTATTTGGATACACGTTCCTATATTGTTGCCGCGATAGTTTGAATTCACATATTCGACTCTTGAACATGTGAGAACACGTTCTTGCAATTTTCCCTTGTCTTTATGACTAGGAATCAAATCTGTGTGCGCTTTTCCGTGGGGAAGCACTCAATTTCCCGTGTCGACGCCATTATCCAACGTTTATTCCGTACGCTTGTACAAAATAATGAGCAGTTTTAGTAAAGACTGACAAATTTAGTACATTACACTTTTTAAAAATCATTGAAATTAGAGAAATAAACGCTAATTAAACAGCATTTATATTAACCTAACTAGTGCCTCTCTATTGGAAGTTGTCTTCCACAACTTGTTTCCAATCTGGCCTTTGGAAAGACTTCCCTCCCCTTCACTGCTACCCATCTCTGCAGCGCCAATGGATGCAGTCTGGTTATTGGTATCAATTATTAGTATTTCATTAGATGTGATTAATAATTCATGTTGTTAATGTAATTATTGTTGTTGATATTGTTAATCTTATTAATGTTCTTGTTATTATCAATGTTATTGGTGTTGTTCATGTTGTTAATGTTATTATTGTAATTAATATTCTTAATGTTATCAATGTACTTATTGTTATTAATGCTATTAATGCTTTTATTGCTTTTAATGCAGTGGATGTTCTCAATGTCGTTAATGTTATAAATGCTTTTATAACGCTTAATATTGTTAAAGTTCTTAATGTTTTAAAACTCTTAATGCTATTTATGTCATTAATGCACTTCATGTTATTGCTGGTCCCAATGTTACTAATATTCGTGATATTGTTAATCTTAGTAAACAGAATAATGTTACAATTTTTTTTAATGTTCTTAGTATTATTAACCTTAATGTTATTAATCCTCGTAATGTAACTAATTCTCTTAATGTTATTAACGATGTTAATGTTAATGTTATTAAATCTCTTAATGCTTCTAATTTTCTTAATGTTACTAATGACTTTAATGTTATTACTACTTTTTTTAATGTTATTTATACTCTTAATGTTATTAATTCTCTAAATGTTATAAATTTCCTTAATGTTGTTTATTCTTTTAATGTTATTAATTCTTTAAATAGCATAAATACACTTAATAATACAAATTCTGCTACTTGTTGCTAATTTTTTTTATGTTATTAGTGGACGACTTGGAATCACTAATTCTCCTGATGTTATTAAATCTCTAAATGTTATAAATTATCTTTATGTTGCTAATTCTTTTGATCTTATTGATACTCTAAATGTTAAAAATTATTTTGCTAATTATTTTATTGTTATCGATTCTCTTAATGTTAATAATTCTCTTAATGTTATTAGTTCTCTTAATGTTGCTAATTATTTTAATGTTATTAATTCTCTTAATGTTATTAGTTTTCTTAATGTTGCTAATTATTTTAATGTTAATAATTCTCTTAATGTTATTAGCTCTCTTAATGTTACTAATAATTTGCCACAATAAACACGACAATGGGGTACCATTTTCCTAATGTCCCATCGACTCCTCATGAACCCAACATCCCCTTTCACTCAATGGCCACGGCATAGGAGTAACGCCAAACCCTTCCACAAACCATATTTAGTGTGGCACTTAATAATACTCAAAACATGACCATCAAAAGGGCCAATATGCATCCCCTCGCTCCCTCCCCCCCCCCCCCCCCCTCCCCCCCCCCCCCCCCCCCCCCCCCCCCCCCCCCCCCCCCCCCCCCCCCTCCCCCAGCCCGGGAGCAACCTAAGAATCACTTTGATATTAACACTAGTATGGGACCCAAAGCCACCAAAACATTACCGCTAATAAACACAACACTACACCGTGTATCGCTATTAGTGTTAATGTTTTTTTTGCCACTTATAATATATTTTCTCCGTACACACTTGTTGGATTGTGGATCTGACGGTTTCGATAGAAAGGTAACATTTTCAGTTTCCGATTGGCAGTCTCAAATTGAAAATAGGCTAAGTGTGTACGTAGAAAAGATGTTTTAAGTGGCAAAAAAATGATTAACTCAATAGCGATACACGGTGTAATTTGTATACACATTCCCATTTCAGATTCGAATTCCAATTCAAAATCAAATTCTGATTCAAATTTGAATTAAAATTCAACTCCAAATTCAGATTGAAATTCAAATTCAAATCGGAATTCAAATTGAAATTTAAGTTAATATTCCAAATCGAATATTAATACAAATTCAAATACAAATTGAAGCTCAAATTCAAATACAAATTCAAATTCGAATCAGAATTCAAATCCAAATTCAGATTGAAATTCAAATTCAAATCCGAATTCATGTTGAAATTGAAATTCCAGTTCGAATTCAAATTCAAATTCAAATCTAAAATTAAAAACAATACAATTTTAAATTCAAATTCAGATTCAGATTAAAATTAGAATTGATATTCAAATTCAAATTCCAATTCCAAATCAAATTCGAATTCAAATTCAAATACAAATTCGAATAAAAATACAAATTCAAATTCAAATTCCAATTCGAATTGAAATTCAAATTCAGAATTAAAATCAAATCAATATCAAATTCAAATTCGAATTCAATTTCAATTTCAGAGTTCAAATCAAAATTCAAATTCGAGTTCAAATTTATATTCAAATTCAAACTCAATATTCAATTGCAAGCTCAAATTAAAACCTAAGTTTAAAATGAAATTTAAATTCAAATTCAAATTCACATTCAAACATAAATTCAAATCCAAACCAAGATTCAAATTATAATTCAAATTCACAAGCAAATTATTTGAAATTTGAATGCAACCAACGCTTTACGCCTAATACAAATTCAAAACATCTGGTTTTGTATGGAAAATCGTAAGTATCCCTCAACTGAAAAAAAAGATAAAGAAATAAGCTTAACAACTATTACACGCTTGAAAAAAGTGGTTCATAATTGTCAGTTCCACTCAATGAAAAAAAAAAAAAAAACAATAGATAAATAAATAAATAAAAAAACATCGACAAGTGCATTTTAAGAAAAAAAAAAGTATTTTTCAAAAACATGTATACATTACAAGTATGCGAGATTTAGAAACATAATTTTTTAAGTCGAGTAAAGAAAGGTAACACTTTCCAATAAAAGACCGGGCCTCGTCTTCTCTACACAAGTCCTCTCTCCCTCTCCCCTCCTCCCTCTCTCCCTCTCCTCCTCCCCCTCTCCCTCTCCCTCTCCCTCTCCCTCTCCCCCTGTCCCTCACTCCCTCTCCTCCAGTTTCCATAACCATACACAGTAAATTAAAAAAAAAACCAGCCATTCAACGCTAAATAGCAACAAAAGAAAAATCTCGCTCTAAAGGGAAGGGAGGAGGTGGAGAAAAAGGGGGAGAAGTAGAGGGAGAGGGAGAAGGAGATAAAGGAGCTGGAGAGGAAGACGGGGGGATGGAGAAAGAGAGGGAGAGAGAGAGAGAGGGAGAGGGAGGGGAGAGGAGGAAGGGGGAGAAAGAGGGGGAGTAAGAAAGGAGAGGAAAAATCTTGTTACAACAGAAAATCTATTACGTGACATGTGCTCCATCGTACATGTTTATTTAAAAAAAAAGGCGATGATTATGCAGCATCGATTAAAGTATCGATCACTTTTGAGAAATAAAAGAAAAAAAAAACCCACAAACTCTCTCTATTGATAGCTCAAACAATAATTGTACACTTTGCCATTCATCCCAAAACAAGGGTTAAAACTCTAAAGAAACAAACAAACAAAGGCTCGATGGTAAGCAATCGGACAAAACTCTATAAACCTCATAGTTCACTGTATAAAAACGGCTAAACTTCTATAGACAACACACAAATTCTCTACCCTAAGAATGTACACTTGATTGTTCACCCTAAAACAACAATTTTATCTCCCAAAGAGACGACAAACACATTCTCTACACATCCCAAGGGCTTTTGAACGTAATATTTGCATACGATTTCTTCAACATTTTGTACCGAGCTTGAAAGACATTTTTTTGATTTTCATCAAGTGGTATTTCCCCCTTAGTGAAACAAAGTTCTTTGAACGCCGGACAATTCCCAAGCCATTCAACCAACTCGACGGCCAAGCTCCGGCTGAAGTTAAAATTATAAACGGAATTCGAAAACCATACAGCCGAAAACGGCAACTTTCCCTTACGTTTATATAAATAAACAAGTTCATGAACAGGAATCGACATGCTTATCACGCTTTTGCACGTCATCATAATATCAAAAGTTGGACATCGTGAACACTTACGAATAGAAGACAGTGAAAAGTCCTCCCTTTGGACCTCATATTTCATTCTAACTTCATCGTCTGCATAGAATTCACCGTCGTCAATGCGTCTTAGACGGCTCAAACTCTCCACTTCCGTCAAAAAATTCCTCGCCTTTTATGTTATTGATAAGTTAAAAGAGTACCTAAGTATACATTTTAAAGTTACAGATCTTGGAGAAGTAAGGTACATCTTGGGGATAGAAGTCATAAGGTCCAGCGAGAATGTAATTAAATTAAGTCAAGCTCAGTACTTTAGAGAGGTCTTGACTAGATTTGGTATGATTGGCGCGAAATCTGTCTCGACGCCATTAGATCCAAAAGTACAGTACAGAAAGTACGAACAGGAAGAAAATGTTTCAATACACCGCCAATCGCTATTAGCGTGTAGGTTTGATTAGCGTATACTATTATTTAGCGTGGTGTACGCTAATTGGGAATTTGGAAATTTTGGAAGAAATCGATTACTCTAATTAGGAATTAGGGCTTTTTTGAAATAGTGTGGATAATTCTATATGAGAATAAAAACAAAAAAAAGCGGGACAGGATTAGCGTACACAACGCTAATAGCGATTGGCGGTGTACTATATCGTGAAGCAGTTGGTAGTTTAGTGTATTTGAGTGTAGGCACGCGTCCGGATATTGCGGAGGCGGTGTCAATTGTCAGTCGTAGTTGCAACGCTCTGAAAAAGACGCTCCTTATATTTATTAATGATTCTTTTTTCCGAAAAAGAATCATTGGGAGGCAGTAAAACGGATATTTCGCTATTTGGCTGGTACAATCGACTTTGGCTTGGTATATGCGTCCAAAAGGGACTCTTTGCAGTGTATCGGTTATTGCGACGCAGATTGGGGTGGAGATTTCGACAATGGAAAATCCACGTCAGGGTACGCATTCATTTTGGACGGCGCGGCAGTATCTTGGAGTTCGCGACTCCAACCTACGGTCGCGCTAATCTCCACAGAATCAGAATACATGTCTGCGTGTCATACTGCGAAGGAGTCTGTGTGGATCAAAGAGATGCTTGATATGTTGACTAAGGCCATTTCTCCATTAGGCGCCGAGAGTAATCGTACGGATATGATTACTGTAATATTTAGGCCACTTCTCCATCAGGTGGTGTCAGCAATGAATCTATTGCGTGCGTGCTTTCTTTTGATTGGATGCACGTAGATTCTTTGTTCTACGGCGAAATTCGTCAAAGATTCCAAAAGCGAAATATCTAAAGTCGTAGCCGTACAGCCAGCCGCAAAATAAAATTACGGGAATGGACATTTTGTACGTTCCTGTTTTGTCGTTGTACTAACAGTGTACGATTTCTACGTTCCTGTTTTGTCGTTGTAATAACGGTGTACAATTTCTACGTGCCTGTTTTGTCGTTGTACTAACGGTGTACAATTTCTACGTACCTATTTTGTCGTTCTACTAACGGTGTACAATTTCTACGTTCTTTCTACAATTTCTACAATCCAGGCGCAACAAATTCCGAATGATGATGGATGGTGGTGGAGGCGTCACGACACATTCTTCAACAAACTTTTTGTGCTGGTTTTCGTCGGATCTGATTCCTGCCTGTCCGAAGGCGCGTGGCAAATGTCCGATGGCGCGCAGCTCGTACGTCACCTTTGTAGAAATAAAAGGTTATTTTAGTATTTTCTAGGTTTTGCAAAATGCAGAAAAGAAGCCGAGGCAGTCTGCCTCTAACTTCTCTCTTCAGCTCCCACACTTGTCGTAGTCACTGAAGGTTGAAGAGGGAGCTAGAGCCATGGCTGCCTATGCTGATTAGAGATAGAGTTACGGGTTGTAGATTTTGGTAGATTTACCAAAATGTAAATTGACGGACCTAGGGTTTGAACCTGCTACCTACCGCCCGTCAACTTAGCCTGTAACCAGCCATTTAGTCTGTCATCATACTTCAAGATATATAGTTTGATAGGTATTTAAATGTTAACACGTAGTCTATTTCATTTAACGGATCTTTAAACATAGACAGAGTTTGTAAAGTACGGCGTACGAAACATCCGAAACGAATACTGCGCATTTTGTTTAGAAAGCGAAACAAATACTGCGGAAGTATTTATGACGGTCACGATTGTAATCCGGCTTAATCGGACGGCCACGAAGCATGCCGAGATCGTGGAATAGGTTTTCGGCGGTTTGCGGTTGACGTCACATCAATCGCCACGTGGCAAAATCACATTGGATTGCGACATCTCCTGGGATTCCAAGAACGAATCCAAAAATGGCATGGTCGACTTGTTGGCCATGTCGTACAATATCCGTGCATAAAGTACATCGGCATTTGTACCTTATGTACGATACACTATTATGATTGGTGCCGTGCTTCAGTAGATAGAGTTTAGAGAGAGATAGGACTTAGAAAAATTTGATAGATTGGACCCTCTCTCCCAGAGAGCTTCTATACAAAAGGTCAACTTTGACCCTTCATAACTTACTGCTCAAGGGAGCAAATTCAGAGACTCTTTTTGCTATAGACTCAGGGGAGTCTTGCCTTTACAAGGATGAAGGTGGTCAGACGTTTTGTCTGCTAGGGTGGCAGTTATTCTTGCTGAAACACAAAGGGGTCAGGGTTATCCTAGAGGCTTCGTGTGAGCTGCCTACTCTGAGGTCCTATGGAGGTCTTAGAGTTACAGGTTATGGGCCCACAATCTAGGGTGCCCATATTCAATGGAACTGGCTTCATATACTGGGAAAGTATGATGACAGGAGCTCTATGTGAGAAACGGTTTTGGGGAATAGTGAGTGGACGGGTGAGGCGTCCATCCAGTCTTGGGATACCTCCAGGGTTTACAGGAGGAAAATTCACTAAAGATGCAGATTCATCTTCAACGGAGGAGACAAAGGAAGGAGAGGTGGTGGACAAAGGCAAAGAGAAGGAGACGGTCACACCAATAGCAGTCGGTTCGGCATTCATGTCACCTATTCCGAGGAACGAGGAGAATGATATCGATACGTGGGACTACAACAATATGGCGGCTAAGCACTTCATCCTCCGCCATCTTACTGAAGGGCTTGCATCTCCCCATTTGCAAGTAGAGAGGGCATCCGATCTTTGGATGGCTCTCATAGAGATGTATCGAAGTGGTACGATTCAGCAACAACAGTTGGCTGATCAGAAAATTAAGGAGTATGTATACAAAGGGGGGAACATGTTGGATTTTTGCAATGAGCTTGCTACACTTTTCATGGAACTAGAAAGTGCTGGAAAAGTATTTAGTGAAAAGGAAAAGGTTAACTGTTTACTGATGAAGTTACCCGAGGAGTTCGAGAACATAGTCAATCGTGTGCAGGACTTGGCGGACTCAAGGTGGATTTGGAATTCAGTGGTAGGGATAATTCTCGTTCGCGAGAATACAATTGAGATCCGAAAGGGAGGAAAGAGTGGGCAAGCTTTAACAGCCGGGACCGATTGGCGAAACAATGATTCCAGAAAACAGGTTGGAAATTATCGAGGGGAGGGGCATAAAAATCAGACCGAGGAGTTCGGACCAAGGACTCCTAAGGGACTGTGCCATTTTTGTAAGAAACCCGGGCACTATATGGCTGAATGCACTAAGTTAACCGAGCTACGGTTAAAGGAGGGGCAGAATGGTGGACCCGCGAGAGGAAAGAAAAAGGCCCTTGTGACGCGGGTACATGAGGCGGAATCCGAGGACGAGGACGATGAACTCCTATTGGATGAGGAGTTCGAAACAAAAAACGAGGTCGAAATTCCACGAAAACAGAAATGTGCTTTCGGTGGATTGAAAGGTGAAGCAGGCTGGATTGTAGATTCAGGAGCATCCATGCACATGTGTAAAGATAAACACCTGTTCACTAAGATACGAAAGATTCCCACCGCAGAGATAGAGTACGAGGATGGGAGGATAGTCACTACTACTCTTGTAGGATCGGTTGATTTAAAAGTGTTAGTAGAAGGAAAGACATCTATAGTTACATTCTCCGATGTGTTGTTTATTCTGGAGCTGAACAAAAACCTCATCTCTACGTCTGTTTTAGAGGATAAGGGTTTTGATACTAGCACTAGGAAATGAGTCTTAACTGCTAGCTTTGAGGAGGAAGTTTATTTCACTGCTGAAAAAGGTAGCCAAGGGATGTTTAGGCTGATTTTAAGCAATGAAAAGAAGAAACTTTATTATGCTGATGTTCATGATAAAATGTTGTGGCATAAGAGGCTTGGGCATGTGAATCTAGATAAGTTAAGAGAGATGAAATAGATGGGAGTAGTGGAAGGGATTCAGTTCGGTGAAAGTGAGAATCTAAGTGATTGTAGTGGATGTTCTCAAGGTAAAGCACACAGGTTGCCCTTCCCAAAAACTGCCACCTATAAGGGAGAAAAGATTCTAGATTTAGTACACACAGATATTTGGGGCCTGCCAGAGTGCCATCACCCGGGGGGAAGAGATTTATGATTGCTATCACCGATGATTGGTCTCGGTATTTTAGAGTGTATTTTTTGAAAAATAAGTCAAAGGCTCAGGAATGTTTTAAACAATATAAAGCATGGAGTGAAAAACTCCATGAAACCTCAATCAAGAGAGTAAGGAGTGACAATGGTGGAGAGTATACCTCTAACCAGTTTGAGGATTTTTTGAGAGAAGATGGAGTGCAACACCAAAAGACAGTTCCTGAAAATCCTGAGCAGAATGGTGTAGCTGAAAGATTAAATAGAACACTGAGTGATAGTGCTAGGAGTATGCTGTCCGATAAGAAGATAGGAAAGAAGTTTTGGGCTGAAGCAATGAACTGTGCAAATTATCTCAAAAATAGAGTTGTTACTTCAGCAGTAAAAGGCCAAACACCTTATGAGAGATGGACAGGCCGAAAACCAGATGTTTCACACTTAAAGGTTTTCGGTAGTCAAGTGTTCAGTTTAGACACAGATCGGTCAAACTGGAAGTTAGAACCAAAAGGAAAACCAGGATATCTACTAGGATATGATGAAGATGTAAGAGGATATAGAGTCTATGATCTTAAAAGAGAGGATATTATTCTAGTGAAGCATCTAGTGGTTATGGATGAAGGAAAATCTATTGATCCCTTTAAGCATACAAGGACAGTCAAGATCAGATTTGAGTCAGAAAATTCTGATGACTTTGAGCTTCCTAACTATCCATGATTTCAAGAAGATGATGATCTTGCAGGTACGGATCAGACCGAGAAGGACCCAAATGTGGAACCCTTTGTATTAACTCCAACCGAAGCGGAAGACGTGGTGGAAATCGACCCGGAATCAAGGGATAGGGGAGAAGTAGAAACAATTCGGAAAAATCCAAGAGAACCATCTATTCCGGCAACCGAGTTTGAGGGAGGAAGAAGAAGCAGCAAAAGACTGCAAGAGAGACAAGTTAACAATAAGGTAACCAAACTGTTTCACCCTGATGAACCTCAAACTTATAATGAGGAAATGACTTGTCTTGAAAGAAACCGGTGGAAAAAAGCCATAAATGAGGAGACGGCCTCAATTATGGCGGCCGATACATGGGAATTGGTGGATTGTCCTCTTGACAGGAAGCCAATTGGGTGTAAGTGGGTATTTAAGCTGAAACTCAACCCGGATAACACCATTGAGCGCTACAAGGCTCGGTTAGTGGCGAAGGGATTTACCCAGAAAGAGGGAATTGACTACGAGGAGACTTTTGCTCCGGTCGTTAGGTTTCCTTCAGTTCGGATACTTCTCAGTATGGCGGCAGCAGAAGACATGGAAGTGCATCAGATGAACATCAAGACGGCCTTCCTACATGGAGAGTTGGAAGAGGAAATTTTTATGCGACAGCCCGAAGGATTTGTGGAGCAAGAGGAGGAAAGCAAGGTATGCCGATTGATCAAATCTTTGTATGGGCTGAAACAGGCGCCCTGGCAATGGAACAAGAAGCTTGATGAGTTTCTTACAGGTTTGGGATATATTCGGATCAGCTCAGATCACTCTATATATTTGTTTGAAGATGAGGAAGGAATTATTTTTATTGCAATTTATGTCGATGATTTGCTTGTTTTAAGTAAATCTATGGATAAAATAAATAAGTTGAAAAATGATTTAAAAGAAAGATTTGAGATGAAGGATATGGGAGAAGCAAGGTATATTTTGGAAATTCAGGTAGAAAGGGACAGAGAGAGAAAGATAATCAGATTAACTCAAAAAGAGGCCATTGGAAACATGTTAGAAAAATTCCAAATGGACAAGGCTAATAGTTGTACCACTCCTATGGATTTAAAGAAGGGAAGTGAGGGGAGTGAGAAAGAGGTAGTTATAATCTTAGATGATGAGGTAAGCCCGGAAGAGAAAAGATTTATGCAGACCATCCCTTATAGACAAGTAGTGGGCAGCCTAATATAATTTATGAATTGTACCCGTCGGACATAGCCACAGCTGTAGGAGTACTAAGTAGAAGTCTGAATGCTCCCACTAAGAAAGATTGGGAGGCAGCTAAGAGAGTCCTTAGATATCTCATAGGAACTAGGGATCTATGGTTGCATTTGGGTGGGAAAAATACTGACATCACCACTTGGAGTGATGCCAACTATGGGGATGCTCCTATGAGGAGATGCACATCTGGATATGTATTCTATGTGGGTGATGGGGCTTGCTGCTGAAGCAGCAAGCAACAAAAGGTCATTGCTCAATCCATCATGGAGGCTGAGTACATGGCTTCTTGCTCTGCTGTAAAAGAATTAATGTGGGTCAAGTCTTTGCTTGGTGAGCTTAGTCAACTTAAGAGTGGTGTCCAAAAAGTGTTTTGTGATAATCACGCTGACATTGCCATTTCTGCCAATCCTAAACATCACTTTAAAGCCAAACACATAGACATTAGGCTTAGCTTTGTTAGGGAGAAAGTAGAAAACAAGATAATCAGTTTGGAGTATAAACCAGATAGTGAAATGGTAGCTGATATGATGACCAAACCTGTTCCTTCCCCTAAACTAATTTTCTGTCAGGAGAAGTGTGGTCTTAAAATAAAGAGTGACTAGAAAATAAGAGGAGTGTAGAAATAAAAGGTTATTTTAGTATTTTCTAGGTTTTGCAAAATGCAGAAAAGAAGCCGAGGCAGTCTGCCTCTAACTTCTCTCTTCAGCTCCCACACTTGTCGCAGTCACTGAAGGTTGAAGAGGGAGCTAGAGCCATGGCTGCCTATGCTGATTAGAGATAGAGTTAC
The DNA here is from genome assembly GCA_037447655.1 of Zygnema cylindricum. Classification (NCBI taxonomy): domain Eukaryota; kingdom Viridiplantae; phylum Streptophyta; class Zygnematophyceae; order Zygnematales; family Zygnemataceae; genus Zygnema; species Zygnema cylindricum. Next base: position 49,251 of record JBBHKE010002991.1, on the reverse strand, counting down.
GGGTTGTAGATTTTGGTAGATTTACCAAAATGTAAATTGACGGACCTAGGGTTTGAACCTGCTACCTACCGCCCGTCAACTTAAATGTAGCCTTAGCCATTTAGTCTGCCATCTTGCTTGAAGATATATAGTTTGATAGGTATTTAAATGTTAACACGTAGTCTATTTCATTTAACGGATCTTTAATCATAGACACAGTTTGTAAAGTACGGCATACGAAACATCCGAAACGAATACTGCGCATTTTGTTTAGAAAGCGAAACAAATACTGCGGAAGTATTTATGACGGTCACGATTGTAATCCGGCTTAATCGGACGGCCACGAAGCATGCCGAGATCGTGGAATAGGTTTTCGGCGGTTTGCGGTTGACGTCACATCAATTGCCACGTGGCAAAATCACATTGGATTGCGACATCTCCTGGGATTCCAAGAACGAATCCAAAAATGGCATGGTCGACTTGTTGGCCATGTCGTACAATATCCGTACATAAAGTACATCGGCACTTGTACCTTATGTACGATACACTATTATGATTGGTGCCGTACTTCAGTAGATAGAGTTTATAGAGAGATAGGACTTAGAAAAATTTGATAAATTGGACCCTCTCTCCCAGAGAGCTTCTATACAAAAGGTCAACTTTGACCCTTCATAACTTACTGCTCAAGGGAGCAAATTCAGAGATTCTTTTTGCTATAGACTCAGGGGAGTCTTGCCTTTACAAGGATGAAGGTGGTCAGACGTTTTGTCTGCTAGGGTGGCAGTTATTCTTGCTGAAACATAAAGGGGTCAGGGTTATCCTAGAGGCTTCGTGTGAGCTACCTACTCTGAGATCCTATGGAGGTCTCAGAGTTACACCACGCGTAAACGTTTTACACGTCCGGTGATTGATGACTCTCCTCCCTGAGGAGAGTCATTAATCACATGACGACTTGACTGCTTGCTTTGAAAAAAAAGTAATCGGACGGTCGACGTTGTCTCCCAGAAGTTTGGAGAATCTTGACGCGCCGACAGTAATGATGTTTAAAAAAATAAAAATAAAACAGTACGGCCATGTACGAAAATGAGCTGGACACGTACGGAAATGTACTTTTTCCAGTAATGAACCTCACTTTTTGCCTGATGGAGGTTCACCCTAAGGCGGCAGTTTATGACGTACTTTTAGGTGGACGACCTAAATTAGGTTTATTTTCAGTTTGAAAGGGGATTTCACAAAGAGAGGGGAATTGTTAGGTTCTTTGTGAAATGACATCTCATTTATGTTGAGCGTCGTAATATAATTATATGTTGTTACGTGTGGCGTGGTGTGATTGGTTTGTTTTAATATAGTATGGTTTGATTTCGCGTGCGTAGAACTTTAGCTTTGTACCGCGGTATAATTGTTTCGTGCAGTACCGCGTACCTTATGTAGTTTCGCAAGTACTACTATTTGATTGGTGCGTCAGTGTACTGTGGGTACCGCGTACGATTCGTAGTACTTGATGTTTCGTGAGAGAGAGTATTTAGGACTTAGTCGTTTGGGAGAAAAGTATAATCTTTTGTAAGAGGGGAAACTTCCAGTGAAATATATGTCTTTTGCTAGAGTGTCTTCTTCTTCCTGTCTCTTACTTCCGCACCATATTCTATCTTTCTTCTACCCTTGTGTGTATCGATCATTACACCTCCCACCTTGAGCCACACTTCCGAAATTAAAGTAAAGTACGAGCTTCCACTGACAACGTCATCGGAAAATCTCTGCTCCTCTCCTCTCCCTCTATCCGTCCCTCTGGCCCCTCTCTCCCTACATTACTTACACTCTAGCCACTCTTCCGGAACTATAGCAAAGAATTTGTTTCCATTGAAGTGAAGTAGCCAAATCTTCCGGACAATTTTTTCCTGTCCACGTGTTGAACGGATATTTGTCCGCATATCCCGGCAAGGTAGCCTTCAGTTTGAGCAGTACGGTCTCTATACACGTGTCACCCTCCCAATGGCCACTCTCGTGGTACAATTACCTACCTAGTACAATTACTTACCAAGAACAACTAATACAATTACTTACCAAGAACAACTATTGACCTAGTACAATTACTTATCTAGTACAAATTACTTACCTAGTGTAATTTTATACCAAGTACAACTACTTTATTTTCCTAGTATGATTACTTACCTTGGATTACATTAATTGGTGTACATTGTATTAAGATTTTATTTAATTTTTTGTTTGTCATGCAAAGTCGTGGTAACTTTGTAAGAGATTTATCCGATCGGCAGGATTTTATTTTTATTCACAACATGAAATAGAATTAGTATAAGTCACCTTCTTAAAATGGTTGTAAAGAGGAATTTTAGGTTTCCATACAAAATTTTGGTTTAAAATTTACAAAAATGGACCTAATTTCACCAGGATGAAATGAATGTATAGAGTTTTCCGACTATTTTGCGATATGGAAACAGAAGGAAGTATTTTACATTGACAAAAAATTTGAATTGAATATCGAACATCATAAAAAATGTGGACACGCTCCAGTTTTGTTTTACTAAAATGGGTCATATTTCCCCCACGACAAGAAAGTGTACAGATAAATCACGGAAAACACAGTATACCCATGAAGCGTGAAATAGTGTGGATAGAAAATTATGTTAATGTTGACTACCTTTGAATTAGTCAGGAATTGTTTCATATGGCTTTGTCCATGGAATTTTTAATTTTTATGAAAAAAAAAGATGAGCATACTTTATAATTATGATTTATAACAGAAAAAAATATATACTATTTAAATTGCATCCACATTCAGAAGCAACAAAAAAATTAGGATGGAGGAAACGAAAGAGATCGGCAATATTCTAACTATCGTCTGTATTGGTTTGGTTTAGGACAATCACTGTAGCCCGTGGCCTCAGGCTAAAGTAGTCGCGTCCCAAACATACACCGCTAGGGTGGACCTTAAAGAGTCACGATAGTAGATTTAGAGAAGGGAGAAGGCATAGATAGGTAGATTAGAGGGAGGCAAGTTTAGACAGCTTTGATTTCATTAATATAATAAAATAGTACAATTTGTTCCTCTGTACTTTCTACTCTTAATAAAGCTGAATTATCCTCCTAATTCTAATGCTATGTATCTCTATGTACAGAGAGACTCAGAATAAATGGCATGTCTGAATTCCTTGAATTTTATTAATGTAATATCTGTGTGAGAAACATTTCTGATTGCCTTTGTCTGGTATATAGCTATCTTTGCCAGTATAAGTCTTTGTGCAATAAAATGCTTGATGACGCATGATCAAATGAAACGCTGCCACGTGTCTCTGTTCCACCGCTTTCAGCCGCACGTCGATTTGGTTCACTTGTACAGTAAACGGTTTGTGGAATCGTCGGTAAGATTCCGTACAAGTCGTCTGGTGATGTCACCCCGATATATTGACCCGATTCCGTAGTACAAAACGTTGACCCGATTCCGTAGTACAAAACGTTGACCCGATTCCGTAGTACAAAACGTTGACCCGATTCCGTAGTACAAAACGTATCGCCCGAACTCCCAAAAACCAACACTCCCACTCGAGGTCGGCGCGATATTTGTGGTATGATCCACTCGATGTCCTCTCGATTTTTGAAGTCTCACTCTCGCAACTGTACTTCTGATAGGGCAAGTGTTCATCTCCCACGTACACGTGTGGTGATTCCAAGTCAAGAAGATTTTTGACTTGTACAGATTTTTGTCTTTTTCTGAGATATAATCCTGTGGGGACCATCTGTGGTCCTCAAATATCTGGTCCTACTTATTTGACCAATGGTAGCGCGTTTGGCACTCGCAGTTCTTGCGGTGCTGGCGACCTCGTCCTCTGCAAACAATCTTACAAAAATCGGAACATGAATCTCGCTTGTACACCTATACTTTTGAAATTTTGTGACCTTCGTTCGATCGATGTCGTCACTGAATAATTTTCGTCGCGAACCAATAAGAGCATCACAATTCATCGTGGGAGTTACATGTACTCCTTCGCATATCAATTCGTTTATGAGCCGTCCGATTCCGAATTTGGCGATACAAATGTCATTTCGGTATTTTTCAATGTACGTCTTTGACGCTTTGCGCCGTCGCCGTTTTTCACAAGGTGTACCGTTTGTACTTTGACCTGGACCCTTGTCACCTCTATATATGTGGAGACGCTTTTGTCCTACAGTACTTTTCTCCTTTAGAGTTCCTCTGAAATTCTTTCTTGGATTTCCTTCTAAGTCCTTGTCTCCTTTTCCAATTTCTCTCAGGCTGTCATATTTGCATGCTCCCTCCTCACTGCCTCCTATGACCGTATCACCTGTGTGATATGGTCCCCCGTAGGCTTAGTCGGGCACGATATAAATTGTCCTGTCTTTGTGCCTAGATCCCTCACAAACACTTTTTGTTCCTATGTTTTGTTTGTTGCCGATGCAGCACTCATGGGAGTCGACTTCACATCGCCAAGTGACGCGATTCTTTGACTCCTTTCGCATGCCTCTTTGGCCCTACATCTCCTCATATGTAGATCTAAATGGTTAAATTCTCGAGGGCCACACTTTGGTGGGCGCGTAACCTATTTGTTTAGAACAATCACCGTAGCCCGTGGCCTCAGGCTAAAGTAGTCGCGTCCCAAACATACACCGCTAGGGTGGACCTTAAATTGTCACGGTAGTAGATTTAAAGAAGGGAGAAGGCATAGATAGGTAGATTAGAGGGAGGCAGGTTTAGACAGCTTTGATTTCATTAATAAAATATGATAGTACAATTTGTTCCTCTGAACTTTTTACTCTTAATAAAGTTGAATTATCCTCCTAATTCTAAAACTATCTATGTCTATGTACAGAGAGACTCAGAATAAATGACATGTCTGAATTCCTTGAATTTTATGAATGTAATGTCTGTGTGAGATGCATTTCTGATTGCCTTTGTCAGCTATATAGGTATCTCTGCCTGTGTAAGTCTTTGTGCAATGAAATGCTTGATGATGTGTGATCAAATGAAATGCTGCCACGCGTCTCTATTCCACCGCTTTCAGCTGCATGCCGATTTAGTTCACTGGTATAGTAAATGCTTCGTGGAGTCGTCGGTAAGATTCCGTACAAGTCGTCTGGTGATGTCACGCCGATATATATTTACCCGATTCCGTAGTACAAAACGTATCGCCTGAACTGGCAAAAACCAACAGTTTGCATTCATTTCCAATCAGGAGGCGCCGGTACATATCGACAACAAGTACAAAAAAACTGAAATTAAACGAATATTCGAACGTTTTTTACGCTACTCCATTCTTGAGACGCCATTTTTCCGGAGGATGCGGATTAAAGAGAGGGAGGGAGGGAGGGAGAGAGGGAGAGGGAGAGGGAGACGGAGAAGAGAGGGCGAGAGGTGGACAGTGGAGGGAGAGAGGGAAGAGGAAGGGAGAGAGGGATGGATATAGGAAGGGGAGAGAGAGAGAGGGAGAGGGAGGGAGAGAGGGAAATCAGAAGAGGAAGGACAGGAGGGAGAAAAAGAGGAGGGAGAGGAGCTGGAGAGGTAAGGGCGTGTTCCCATGTGTTCAAGTAAGGGTTTTTTTCTTTCGTTTTCACAGAAAATGGGACTTTCAACGAGAAAATATTACGCCGTACAAAAAATGGGCAAAAACACAAGTACATTTTGCGTCCTCTTGGAACTTGGAAGGTATGGCAATTTAGCGTTATTATCATCGCGAGCCACTTCCAGCTTATCTTCACACTTGCACTGGGATCAAATCGCGATCTGATTCTAACCAAAATATCACCCCATAGACGAATAGAAAGCAGTTATTGAACGCGTGAAATGCCTTCGAAAATTTTTGAACGAGGGAGAGTACACGCTATTTTTTTACATGCTCGTCATGCGAGTGTACGTACAAAAATGACAAGCATGTACGGAAAAAAAAATCGTTGGGGTCTCGGACCTCCAGTTTCATTCATGGGTCCTTTGCAAATATTTATAACGTCCTCGTCTCTCCCCATCTTTTTCATTCGATCGCTTCTCTTTCTCTCATCTCTAAATGGAATGCATCAATAATAGTATTAAATGAAAGCTATATTTTTTTCCTTTTTTTAATATTTTTGGTCTCATTTTGATGGCGTATTGAATGATAAATGGTAAGAAGAAGAAATCGGGAAGCCATGGCAGAAAGTTTAAGTGTTGATGACGTCACAAGGTAGCATGACTTCGCGATGTCGCAAAACCTAGTGTTGTGTATCGGTAAGGATTTGCCGATAACCGATATGGGCCTTTTTTCGGGGACCCAATAATCGATATATCGGTACGATATATCGTTATCGGTCTTATCGCCGATAAGTAGCCGATAATATCGGATACTTATCGGCGATAATGCCGATAACAATAATTATCGGCGATAACTGTACGAGCCGTACAAATAAATGTACGGCATGTACACTCAACTGTACGTCGTATTCCCCCGACGCGCCCTACTCACAACCCCTGAGGTACCTACCAATCAGATCATTTGTACAAGCTGAAAGTACAGTAGTCGGCATAAGATGTGTACTTCTTTAGTACGGCTCCACTTAAAACGATGTACCTTTCACATCCGATGCCGTGGCTTTGTCCCTTTATTTTTTGGGATCCACTGGAAACCTACCACGTATCAATCAGTCGGCTTTTTTGGCAAAAGCCGCCAAAAAAGCCATTCCGAGATGCCGGCGCTCACGCTGACCGTCCGCTCGTATTTTCTCATTGAATGTCGTCCGTTCGATTCCGGCGGCGAGCATAATGTTATTTTGCATCCGTTGTACTTTGTGTCCGCCGTCTTTTTACCGTTCCATGATAATCAGTTTATTGGTACAATTTCGTACGTTCCCGTAAAATTTATGTTCAGTTAACCGCCCAAAAAGTACTACAAAGTGCAACGTATTATTTCGTCAAATTCCGTACATTTCCCGTAAAAAACCGTACATTTCTCGTAAATTTACTGTTCAGTTTACCGGACAGAAAGCACTCCGGACAAAAAGTACAGAAAGTACAAATATATCGGGACCGCTGACCGTTCGATAACCGATAACTATCGGTATCGGTGTTATCGCGATAAGTTTTTTACCGATACACAACACTAACAAAACCCTGAACATCTACAATGTCACAAAAACTCGACGACTACAACCGTCGCCGTTTTTGTAGACGTCACTAAGGGTGTGTCCCCATGTGCATAAGTAAGGGTTTTTTCTTGTCGTTTTGCTGTAAAACTTAGCGCCGTACTGCCTAAGTTGCAACCGTACGAATAAATCGCAAATTTGTAGAGTACAATTTGCGTCATCCCTGAACTTAGGATGTACGAAAAGTTGTCGTCTTGTGCTTTTCGACCCACTTCGACGACAAAAAACGTCATCTTCAACCTTATCTTTAAAACACATGCGCGATGTGATTTAAAATTAGGTTTTTTCGATTGACAAATAGGAACATACTTTCGCACGTGCCGTAAATTTCGGCAAAAATCCTACGATTTCCAAGGACAAAGAAAAGTACATAGTTCGCTATGTTTTGTCCGTTTGCGTTCTAATACGACAAATACAAGTACACAATTTGTTTGGATTTGTCCGTTTTCGTCTAGTACGGATTTCTTTTTTTGCAGGGGTCTTCAAATTCCGATGCCATTTCACGTCGAGCGGACAGGCGACGCGAAGACAAAGCGCATCTTCTTCGACCGTGAAATTGCACAGGCTGGAAGGCGCTACGTCTACAATGTCATGGTAAGACATGCGACGTCACACGCAGGTACAAAAAACAACGTGCGACCACAGATTGTAGACGTTGACAACCGTCACAGGTACTGTCGACGTATACAATCGTCACAAGCGTAAGTTACGATTTCGTCCTTACAGACATAGGGACACTTGAACAGCGGGTCCGGCGGATCCGCGCTAAAATACAAAGTAATTTCGCTAAGTTACAAGTACATGGGGACACACCCTAATTTTAGGAAGTTTAGTAGTCGTCTACATTTCGTTTCGTACTATCGTGGGCTGTCGCATATTTTGTAGACGTCTACACCTGTCACATATTTGACGTAATGAAGGCGCAAGTAATGATTGGCATTGGAACACTTTGAAAAGTACACCGTAAAATCTGTGCTAAAATCCAAAGTAACGTTTCAAAGTTTAGGTTACATGGGAACACGCCCTAAGGGAGGCGAGACTTGAATTTATAGCATTTGACAAACGGGGAACTTCGCGAAGTGCACTGTTCTTTGTCGCCTTGCAAGAGGTTCGGCAGTAGCGACAAAAAAACTAGTCGAGATCCCGGGATTTCTGGAAATTCGATTGAACTTTAACCGTTTGATTGAACTGCGAAAATCGATACCATTTTGAATTTTTGACCAATGTCGTGTTTCCAGCCCTGGCAAAAAAAGACAAAAAAATGCTGTCTTTGTCCAGCGCCACATCTTGCACTCTGTACACGTCATTGTAATCATTTAAAGTGATTACGCAGGCTTTGCTTTATCCGTAGATTTTTATCTGGACGGTCAAGATGTTGCGAAAAGTGGCCAATGAGTCTCGATCGGTCGTTATTTCTGTATCTTTTGTCTTTTTTTTGTGTGTTTTTGTCGGTTTATCCTGTTTTCCGGAGAATCAGGGCGGTATTGCAGTCACCTTTTATCTGCCGTGTAGGCAAAAAGTACACAGAATATCTTCTAGTCAACGCATAATATCAGCTGGTCAACGCATACTATCTGGTGGTCAACGCATAATACCTGCTGGTCAAGGCATAATACCTGCTGGTCAAGGCAGCACATGTGCTGGTCAACTCATAAAGAAAGGAGAATCCGATTAGATCCTCTGCCGTCTGAAATTCATAATCGTGCGTATCATCCCGGAATTGCCAGTACTCGATTTCACTTATCAGAACTGCAGAAGAGTGAGAACTGAGAAGTCTGCACTCTGCAGTTTGGCCAGTAAATTGAAAATCGGCATGTGTAGGGATCGGATTGTCGATCCCACAATATCTGCGTATCGTAACAATTCCGATATATTGCTCATCCAGTTCCCTTGAAAAGTTGAAGGGCCATACATCAGAGGTCGCAAAGGTCAAAATTTTAGAAAACCGAATCCGAAAAAAAAAAAAAAAACTGAGTACCCGACGCCCGACCGGGTTATGTCACGCTCCTTAATTGTTACCCGTTAACCGATATGCGTTTATGAAAAGTTAACCGAAACTCGATTTCCCGCGACCACCCGTACCTGCCCGTACCCGAATAAGTACAAAATTAGTGGTACCTTCCCACTATACCAAGAGTAGAAAGTTCAATAATGTTGGATAGTATGGACAGTACAAAACCTTCATTTTTTTCGTTTTTTGCTTACCCGACCGTAACCCATTTTTTTTTCATGCCGCCCGAATCCGCCCGGCCCCCAAATTTGGCACCCGAATCCGTTCCGAATCCGAAGCAGGCAGTAACGGTCGGTTACGGTTTCAGGTGACCATTTGCGACCTCTGGCGTACATAACACAAGTATCCAATGTCGTGAAAACCGCTACATATGGTGTTCCGTGTTATACTATTTTTATAGTTGTATTTCATATTAATTTGGCGTCTTCAAATTGCTCATACTCTCACCTTCCCTTCCAAATTAATGTCATATTGACATGTGTCTGAATGCCACACTAAATTCGGTACCTTTTGAACTTAGACTTTCAAAAACATCTCTAAGTCTAAAAAGTCTCTCACACGGGTGTTTTTTAGAGACCGGAGTTTATAAAACAATAATTGTCGTGTTTCATTCCAAGAATTGTGTGATAGACGCGGTAGTGGGAGGGAGAGAGAGAGAGAAACTCCGTTTTGCAAAATGGAGGGAGAGAGAGAGAAAGACCCCCTTTTGCGAAATGGAATCCGTTGCTTGAGAGACCCCTCCAAGCCCCTTGCGCGGACAAAAATATGTACAGGTTGGAAACAAACATGGTTTTTTTTTTTTTGTACTCTGCATACTGCAAAAAAAAAAAACAAAATCGTTTGATTTGTGCCACAACGTCTTCCTGTTCGCCTATTGCATGTTACTCTACCTAAAATCACCTCGCGAGGTGATTTCAATATAAGTTTGAAGATGAGTTGGAGTGACGCGAAAGTGGGTCGAAAAGCATTAAACGACAAACTTTAGTACATTTAAAGTTTGAAGATGACTCAAATTGTCTTATGGTATTTTCATTTTTTTTGGTATGGTCAAAGACTTTCTTGTTCAGGCTAAATTTTGGATGAAAACTTTAGAAAACAAATCCTTACTTTATCACATGGGAACATGCCCTTAGTATCATTTAAGATTTTTTTCTGTTGCGAGAAAATTTGTACACGAACCATGTCCTATCTTCATTTCAAAACGTGGGGTGTAAAAATCATCAGGTATGAAAGGGCTAAAAACAAAATAAACACAATTAGAGATTTAAGAGAACATACGGAAATGCACGAAGAACAAACCAAAAATGACAATGCCAACTAAAACAACTAACCACGAAAACTAATTACCAAAAATGACTAGCCACAAAGAGAAAAAATCTACGGTAGAAGCCTACCCTCTACCTAAAACCCTAACAAACTCAGGTTCACAACGCCGAAGATAGTGGATGTGCACTAGATCTTGTGGTAGAAGGTTAAGGAAACCTCGCTTGCCATCTGCCACTGTGCTTTTTTGTAAGCGAGCAACAACTTATGCTTGCTAAAGTACAATCGATACAAATTGACGGTAAAAATCAACATGAAGGGTAGTCTAAAGACTCCTTTAACTTATAGGTTTAAATATTTTCAGCTTACAATTGCATAGAAAGTCGTCGATGGACTTGCACAATGTGTCGAAAATCCCTGTTGCAAATGGGAAAAAATGATTTATCGAGTTTTGGTGATTATCATATTTTTCTTTAGAAGGTGATGGCTCTCGAGCTGCCACGCCCGTGTGTAATGTCGCACACAAAGGAATTTGTGTTGTGGTTGGATCCGTGTGTACCACATCCGTAGTAGTCTTCTTAGACACGTGGAGGAAAACGTAGTCAACCCAATGATAACAAAGACCTTTAGATTAGGAACAAAGAGGGAGAACATGAAAAACCTTTCGTTTGCCTGTGTGCCCCGCCATGAAAAATTTGTAACAAATAAATTGCGCCCCAACATTACATTCGGCCTCATGTGAGAAACGACTTCAATGCATCTCTTTGAAAATAATAGGATAATTAAAAACACCACGCGACTGTTGTAGATACGAAGGGTGTGGCCAAACCAAACGCATACATAAGGCAAATGTGTTTTTGTTAGACGTGAAACGGAATGTTGAGAAAGTTTATTGGTTTATAACTGCGAACGGTTGCTTAGCCCGGAACACTAACTTGAACGAGCATGAGTAGAAGTTAGCATGTTCAAGAGAGTAGTTCAGCGGTTGCCACTTACTTTGAAATGTGTTGGTGCATATGAAAGTTGTTGCCGTTAATGAGAGATGGAAATTGACATAATAATTTGTAGTTGTTTAAACACACTCAGACGAAATAAAAAATGTCTGAAAAATAGCTCCACCTTTTTAAATAGAAAGTGCAAAATTTTACAGCGGCGATTTTTCATAGTTACACTTTTAGTACGATTTCTGCACGGTTCTCGATATCTGCACTCAAATGACCCTCCCGATTCAAAAGCCGATCGTCCGATCTTTAAGGTTATATAATTTTCCTTCGACTTGCCCAAAACCCATCACCCCGGGCAGTGGAGGAAGGGAAAAAAAAAAAAAAAACGAGCCCTGTTTAGAAGATTGGCCCCCAATTCTGGAAGTTTTTAGCAATTGGAAAAGGAAGTACACCGTGTATCGCTATTAGTGTTGATGTTTGTTTCGCTGCTTAAAACATCTTTTCTCCACACTTGTCGGATCGCAGATCCGACGGTTGCGATTGAAAAGTGAGATTCTCAGCTTCCGATTGGCGCTCTCAGATTTTAAATCGGACAAGTGTCAATGTACGGAAGAAAAACGCAATAGCGATCTTATTTAGAATCTAGAATTTTTCAAGTTAACGAAAAAACTTTGTCTAAAATTTTGAATAAACTGATTTTTATTCGGATTTCATCCGTTTTTTTTTCGTTTTCCTCTTCGTTTTTTTTTCATTTTAACGTTTTCCGTTCGGTTTCCGTTCATTTTAATAAGAGATTTATCGGATTTTCTGGTTCAAGTCGATTCAGCGTTTTCTGCTTTTTTTTTTTTTTTTTTTTTACTTTTTTTTCTGTTTTCTTACCGTTTTCCTTTCACTTCGTTTTATTGATGGCGAGCGAAGGGGAGGAGGGAGGTCATTAGAGAACCATGGGCTAGGAAAGTGGGGAAGGTCTGGGGGGAGGGGGAAGGGGGAGAGGGAGAGGGAGAGAGGATGGAGGCTAGGAGGAGGAAGGGATAAGGATAGTCAGGCCACAGGTCGATTGACCTATGCCTTGGAGCACTGAGATTTTCACAGGAATGGTTTTGTGGAACCTCAACCATAAAGTGTGTTTAGAGGAAACCCTAGGAAAAACCCTGAAAACCCTAAAAAACCCTTAAAACCCTAAAAACCTTAAAAAGCCCTGAAAACCCTAAAAACCTTAAAAACCTTAAAAAGCCCTGAAAACCCTAAAAATACCTAGGCTTTCAAGTCCCTTTGGTCCTTGAAGTTTAAGGGTTTAATCTCCCTAAACCATAGAAAATCCATTTAAACTTTCCAAATAATTTCCAAAATTTTTCAAAATTTTTCAAAAGTTTTCAAAAAAAATCAAAAGGAAAATCCGGGAAACTGTCGAACCTGTGAAAAATCTTCAAAATTTTGAAAATCTACAATTTCAAAAATCTGTAAGGTCAACAAAGTATTTTTTTTTTTCTTTAAATCCTTCGGAAAATCCCAAAAGCTTCATATTTTGTGACTGCTAAATTTGTCTTATGCGAATTCCCACAGAAAGCATGGATACATTGTTAACTTTTAGCCCTAAAAAACGTTTTTAGCACTAAAAAGCGTTTTTAGCCCTAAAAAACGTTTTTAGTCCTAAATCGCTTCAACCCTAAAGAAGCCTTCACGAACAATAATAAACTATTAAAATTATGAAACGTTAAAACTGATTAAACGGTAAAATGATTAAATCGATTAAATGATTAAACGGTAAAATGGAAAAAATTATCGTTTTTTTTCGTCTTGTTTTTGCAAACCTTTACAAAAGACTCTCTGTGAATCTGAATAATTTTCCATGAAACTTAAAAGCCTCCCTGTATTTCTCTACTGAGTTAAAAAACCCTAAAAAACCCTAAGAAACCTTAGGATAGACTTTACAACACCGTGGTACACTTACTTCTACTTATTTTTATCTCTTTTATTATTTTCTTTGTAAAATCAGAATCTTTTTCTGCCGATTTTTGTTGAAAGTTTTGAGAACTACTCCCAACCCTAAACCAGAATATCCTCTCCCAACCCTAAACCTCGACAAATCCGTCTGACAAATCCTCGATGTACAAATTATTCTTGTTGTTGTCATTTTTATTATTATTACAGTTATTCTTATCATCCTTATTATTACTTATTTTTTGGTTTTTAATTCTATTTTAATGTTGTACTTTTTGTTATTTGGACTCTGGTGCTTTTTAATTCTGACGATAGTCTCCGAAACTCCTCCAAACCCTGAAGCAGAACAGTCTCTCTCTCTCTCTCTCACTATCACTCTCACTTTCACTCTCTCTCTCACTCTCTCACTCTCTCACTCTCTCGCACTGTCTCTCTCTCTCTCACTCTCTGTCTCTCTCTCTCTCTCTCTCTCTCTCTCTCTCTCTCTCACACTCTCTCTCTCTCTCTCTCTCTCTCTCTCTCTCTCTCTCTCTCTCTCTCTCTCTCTCTCTCTCTCTCTCTCTCTCTCTCTCTCTCTCTCTCTCTCTCTCTCTCTCTCTCTCTCTCCTCTCTCTCTCTCTCTCTCTCTCTCTCTCTCTCTCTCTCTCTCTCTCTCTCTCTCTCTCTCTCTCTCTCTTCTCTCTCTCTCTCTCTCTCTCTCTCTCTCTCACTCTCTCTCTCTCTCTCTCTCTCTCTCTCTCTCTCTCTTCTCTCTCTCTCTCTCTCTCTCTCTCTCTCTCTCTTCTCTCTCTCTCTCTCTCTCTCTCTCTCTCTCTTC
>JBBHKE010002991.1:0-23560 GCA_037447655.1 Zygnema cylindricum | reverse complement strand
CATTTTGTCCTTTAGCGGTTAATCTATTTCTTTTTTGGTGTATATGGTGTATGTTGATAATTCTCCTGGGGTGAACATTGTGTAAGTATTTTTATTCCGGTGTATTCTTTGCAACCTTTTGCAAGATAGGATTGGCAGAGCCAAACTCTTGCCACCACTTCCACACCTGCATCTTCTTTGCACAAGATTTTGTAACTTCCCTACCAAAAACTCCCTCAAAAAATCTATATTTTGACAACTGTATGCGGGCTTATTCTATCTCCTCCACATTTGGAAGCATCCTCTCCAACATTGTCTCAAAACCGTCTATAACTGCCGCGTTTCCACGTTGCTCATATGCAAGACTTTGATACTCGCGATTGAGTACAAAGCCATCCGCATAAATAGGGCTATGCGCCATCTTCCACCTCGTCACCCAAGCCGTCTTCAACTCTTCCAAAATCTGCATGCCCTCCTAAATATTACCTCCTCCGGCGCAAGCTAAATTCTCCAAAAACTGTCCAATCGCGTAAAAACCGTGGTTAACCTTCCCCACATTCGGGCCACCTTTGTCTCATTCCCTCATTAACCTTACCACCGGTTTTGAAATTGACACGGCCTCACTCAGTCTAACACAAAACTCCATGCTTAGAATGTGCCCCCTAATCTTAGCCCCTAATCTTAGCCCCCTCTATCCTGTACATAGGCTTCCCCACCCATTCTTTGAACTTGTCATCAAACATTAAACGCTCCAAACTCTCTTTCACATCTAATATTATTTGGAGCATAATAAATTTTGTAGCAAACCTAGTCTCTCTAGGTTTCAAAGTGGAAGTTCAGAAATTTGATTAAATATGGCTACACTCATGCTATGATTAGTGATGAATTTTAGAATTTCTTTTGCCTCTCGAACAGGTTTGGAGATAAATGACAACCTACTCCAATCTTCCAACATCACTGTCAAGAATGTGCGCAGCGCATGGCGTCCATGTGATAGAATGGTACTTTGCCGCAAGCAACGATGCTGCAACCTTGTTCACTAGGGCAAAATCGGTAATAATGTGCACCACATTCTCCACCCCTATAACAAGCACTCCCTTCTCCTACACTTGACATATAAAGTCCGGGTCCTTAATATGCCCACTCGTGTCTTCTGCCGTCAAAAACATGTCACCTTTCGGGGTGACAGCTAGGATATTTGGGAGAGGTTTATCGTCTGTTGCTGTCCACCCGTCTGATGTGATCGTGGCACCGGTGACAGAAATAGTTTCCTCGTAACTTGCCAAATATTTATTCACCTCGCCTTGATCTCTAACAAGAGACGATTTCTCATTGCACTACGGATTGGTAACTTCTAAGATCTCCGTAGATCAACGGTCTTATTCACCACTGCCGTGAAATAGGGATCCTGTAAAAGGCGGAATGGCAATCCATTGGCAAAGAATGTCGTGGCCCAAGCTAAATTAACCTTTTTTTATTATACTTATTAAATGCATTTTGTATTCGAGTCTGCACACTTCTTACTTTAGTACTAGGAATCGGTGGAAAACTGTTGGTAATATCATCGTAGTCGCAAATTACACATTTTTGAGAGGAAGTTGCAGATTTATGGGTTTTCGATGCACAAAACTCCTCCTTCACCTTATCTGGACACATTGTGCAGGCTCTAATCCCTACATTTCTCACGTTTCCAAGGAGATAATTTATGATCCTCGTCGCTTGGGCGTTATATTCGAAGTTACAATAAATAAAAACACATAATTGGTTGGTTAGAAGAATCCCACCGTCTGCAGCCTTCACGTGCACCCTCTCCTCTCCTCGATTTTTGGGCATGGTTGCGTTTGTCGAAGTCTGGAGGATAGGATAGTAAAAAGCTTGAGAGGGAGGAGGGTAGGATATGGGGAGGCGGCTTCCTCGGGGGTTCGTTGTCAATATTCCATGGCGGCTTCTTTCTAACAAATTTGAAGAAGACGCCTGTACAATTTCAGTCTTACCGCGCGAAATTAGAGTGACGTTCAACGTCTCTTTTCAAAAATGTCCATACATTTTCGATTATATAATGTACAAGTTCCGTGATATTTCAATTCGGTTCACTGAACAGAAAGTACCAATAACTACGTTGTATATTTTCCTCAAATTCCGTATAGATCCGTTAAAAAATGTACAGTCACCGTAATTTATTTACAGGTTTCCGCATTTTTACAGATTTAGTTTACAGAAGACGTTTTTTTGCGATTTTTTCAAAAGTCACGAATTGTACGTTTCAATCAGAAAAAATGAAAAATCGCGCGATTTGAACATCTATGAGTTGAACTGAAATATACTGGAATGTGCGAAAATGTACTCTAAAAACCCTTAAATCCCCCTTAAATAGACCTAACAAGTACGTAATTTTAAGAACATTGTACGTCGTAAATGTACAGACGTACATGTACGGAAATTGTAAAGCACTTGTATTGAAATATAAGGGAATGTACGAGAATGTTCCCTAACAACTCTAAAGTACCCCTTCAATAACCATGAAAAAAACGGATGTATACGAACACTCTACATCGTGAATGTTCGAAAATAGTATGGGTCCAAATTTAGTACACATTTTATCAATACCTCATATCTGTTCAATGGGCATTGTTCGTAGTATTCGTGCGTTTGACGCGTGCGTAATATCCGAATTTAACAGCTATGCATTAATCATTTCTTTACAATTTTCATTTTTACAAATAGCAATTTACGTTGTATTTCAAGCGCATTGGTTAGAATCGTGGCGCTTAGCGACAAAACATTTAATCTATTTGCTATTCCTCAATAAAAATATACACAGGTGTGAGCTAGGCAATGTTTAAGGGCGTGTTCCCATGTAACCAAAACTTTGAAACGTTACTTTGGATTTTAGCACAAATTTTACGGTGTACTATTCAAAATGTGCCTATGTCAATCGTTTCTTGCGCCTTCATTACTTCGAATATGTGACAGTTGTAGACGTCGCTAATATCTTGCGACACTTGTAGACGCCAATAAACTGCGGACATTTGTAGACGCCAACGAGCTCCGGCCAAACTGCGGACATTTGTACACTACAACGAGCTCTCAACATACTGCGAACATTACATTTGTCAATGCCAACGAGCTCCTGACATTTGTAGACGCCCACACGTGGACAACATAAGCAATCGCACACGTCTACAAATGGGTTGTAGAGTACACTGCCAATCGCTATTAGCGTAGTGTACGCTAATTCCGTCCCGTTTTTTTTAATTCTCCAATAGCGTACCTTATTCTATTTTTTTCTGTGCGCCATTTAGGTTTATTTTCCAAGTACCGTACAAAACGGAAGTACGTCATCTTGTAAATAATGTCGTGTACAGTTAGAGTCAGACCGTACAAAAACGTACCTTTTTAAGTGAAAAAATACAATTCATTATGTTTAGTAGTCGCGGACGCATGAGAATTTGCGGTCTAAAAAGGGAATCAAATCGGGTTGTCAAATATCACGTTCGCATATATTCGTCCAACAACCACGTTTCGACTGTGTGAACTTACGATTTGTGTACGATTTGTCAGATCTTGTATAAATACCTATATTAGTGTCTCTAACTTCATCAAACACCTATGCCTCCATAGATCCTTTTGAGAATCTAGCTCCTCCAAATCTTAGTGGGAGTTCTGAGAATCTGGCTCCTCCAAACCCTAGTGGAACTCCTTGATTTGCAGATGGCGCTGCACACGACCAGCCACAATGCCCCATAGTCGTTTTTCAAAAAGTGCACCCCTCATTATAGTTTCTTTGTATATGAACCTCGTTCTATTGAAAATGGGCACCCTAGAGGGTGGGCCCATAACCTGTAATTCGATGACCTCCATTGGCCCACAGAATGTCCAGCTTATACGAAGCCTCTAGGATAATATTTGCCCTTTTGAATTTCAGACCAAATAAAAGCTACCCGAGCAGACAAGAGTTTGACCAGCTGCACCTTTGTGAGGGCGTAACTCCCGTGAGTTAAACGCAAAAAGAATTTCTGAATTTGCTCCCCAGAGCAGTAAGTTATGGCTGGCCAAAGATGGCCTGTACATATAGAAGGTCAGTTGGAGAGAGGCGCCTCAAAAACAACTAAGTCCCTAAACCTTCTACTCTTAGCTACCTAGTATTGAACCCTTGACAACTCATAGGAGATGGCCTGTACATATAGAAGGTCAGTTGGAGAGAGGCGCCTCAAAAACAACTAAGTCCCTAAACCTTCTACTCTTAGCTACCTAGTATTGAACCCTTGACAACTCATAGGACTCTACAGTACAATAAGGTACAATGGCTGGTGTACTTCTTATACGGCCATTGTTTGACATGGCCTTCCCGTCTGCCCAGGAGCCATAGTTTCTCCTTTCATCTTCTCCGGTGTCTAATGGTATGCCCCTACGTGGCATTGCGTGAATCATTCGCCAAAAGCCGCCAAAAGGTCGTTCCGGGTGGGTGGCTGTAATATTGACCGTTCGATTAAGGTGTTTTATACGGTCGAGCTCGTGTCCGTGCATTTCATTGGTTTCATGTGCCATTTTGTTAGTTACATTGAGTTAAATGATTTAGCCGTCGCTTTACGGTTCATATGGATATCACACCCCATATACGTAATAATTCATATACAACCTCGCAAATAAGGCCGACGACTATTTGACTGGCGATGACTGTGCAAGGACCAAGATCAAATCATGGTCGGGTCACAAACTCCTTTTTGTTAGAGGCACATCTTGTACTTCTTTAGTGTGTCTCCTTGACAGCCTGAAGGCAGCCACGGCGGCCTGAGTCTCAACGACTGCAACAAGTATATAAACTTAGAGTGGCATCTAGGACATATAACTAGGAAATACATTTTTCAACACTAACATTGCAATGTTCTTAACTCCAAGAGAGTTAAATAGAGACAAATACGTTGTCTCATACGCAAGCAAGAGTAATAACCGCAGTGAGTCTATTTATACGAGTTTTACAAGAGAACGCTTAGCAGCACTTTTAGAAAGTGGCGGCACTTTCGGAAAGTGTACATTTTTTTTCAGTATATGATTGGGAAACCTTTCTCTCTTTTTACCAACCATCTACCTTTTCATTGGCTAGTGACTTAAAATAAGATCTTGGGAAAAAAGTTTCAGTGAACATTTATTTTGGTGGTTTACGACGTAGAAGTATTCGACCCTTCAAGTTTTCCAAACTTGAAGGTTGACGCCATTTCTGGACGTTAATTTCTCAAAACCTTTGTTCCCCATCCGCCTATTTCTTATCTGTTATCATTATTGTAGACTTGCCAACTATTGAGGAATTGGAGAACCGAGCTCCTCCAAAGCCCGGCGGTGGTGGGCATCAAATGAGTCCCAACAATATGCCCTAATGATGGTTATCCAAAAGTGCTCCTTCTATCACAATCTCTGAGTAGATGAAGTCAGATCCATCAAAGATGGGCACCCTTGACGGTAGGGCTATAACCTGAAATTCTCTGGACTCCATCAGCCGACAAAATGCAGAACTCCAAAATCCCTCTTAAACACTATTTCCCTCCTTGACCTTCCCAGTTACTAACTGCCACCTAGACTGACACTTCACACAACTAGCTTCACCCCTATGAAGAGAAGGCTCCCTTAAGCCAAACACAAAAAAAAGTGTTAAATTTGCTCTTCTAAGCTCTTAGTTATGGCCGCTGAAAGTTAGCCTTTATATACAGACTCACTCTGAAAGAGAGGTACCCAAAAAATTCCTAAGTCTTATAGCCCTACTCATAACCCTATGTACTAAGCTAAACACCAATCAAAATGCTGTAAAATATATCATGTACAAAAACTGAAGAACAGTAGCCCGCATACGATATGTACGATTCTTCTACGGCGCAATGAAAGACACTGTACCTTCTATAATCAACGCCATGGATTTGTCTCTTTCTCTTTTGTTGTCCACTGAGGTGAACAATTCCACGTGTCAATTTGTGGCTTTTTTGGCATAAGTTGCCAAAAAAATCATTCCATGCCGTCGGCGCTCACGCGGACCATCAGATTACAAATTCGTTTAATCAACGTTAGTTCGATCATGCAGTGCGCCAAATGTTCCGTGCACCTTTTATTTTTCTCTGTCTCCATGTGCGTTTGTTTCACTGATTCCATTCAATGGACACAAAGGGTATAATCATGTTTATTACTGAATAACACCTTATATGTGTATCGACATCCTCTACAACAAATGGATACGGACAGCAGCTAGGCAAGCTAATATGGGACTCTTTGGGCCAAGATCAAATCTTGGCCAGTGCACCTTTTTTGTTAGAGGCTTATTTTGTCTCTCTCTCTCTCTCTCTCTTTGCCTTAGCATATCTTACTGGCTACCTTAGAGGCAGCCATGGCTTTTTTTCTCTCTCTATCTCCTATAGTTTGATATATCAACGTTCCTTAGAAGTATAGAAGAGAGGAAAGATATAAATTATCCTTTTCAACATGTGTCACCTGAACCACTACCTATCAAAGGATTATTATATTATTGGGTCTGCGATCTTATTTGGAATATTTGGCGTCTCCTATAGAGGCAAACAAAACATCAAGATAATGATCATCAATTTTAGCAAATGGGTGGAAGTGGTAGCCTTGCTACGCAAAATAGCAAAGCTAACTATTGTTGCATTCAAAGAACATGTCTTGATGAGGGACAATGTCCTAACGAAGGTTCTCACAAATAGAGGAACAAAATTTTGAGGAAAATTATAGGAAATGTCGGATAAGGCTTTCAATTACCATTTTTTTCTTGTCGAGACCATCCGTAAGTCGATCACTTAGCTGAACTGTCGGTTTGGACATTTAAATAGGCTTTACGGAAGGATTCGTAAGAGAATTACAAAACCATTTGGGACAAGTCCCTCGGTGGTATCACCATGCGGTATCGTGCGTCGGTCTAGGCTAGCCTGGCTAGTGTGGACGCGCACCCTTCCTTGGTATGAATATTACAAAGGTTGTCATTCTTCTGGTTCCTCTTATGTCTCACACAAATTTCTCAAAAGAACTAATCAATCGGATGTTGTTCTTCGCGCGTGAAATGCCCATGGTGTTTCATAATTTGCCGATATTTTAATTCTTTGTCATCGAGCAATCATATGAATAGAAACAAGACAATGCATTGAACAAAAAATAGACACGCACCAACACAAATTCATTATTAGAGGAGTCATGTCAAACTCTATTATCTGTCGGCTGGGGAGAAGGGTTTATAAAAAATAGAATTGTCATTAATCTTTATCACGATTGTACCAATGTTGCACATTTTTTAGTGTGTTGACAAAAACCTTGGGTTGAGTGAAAATCATTTTTGTGGAAAGTATTGCCTTGTTTTTTGTATTATGTTCTTTAAATATTCCACGTGGCGCAAGTTTAGTTCTTATCGTTTTTTTCAAAGGTTTCAAATTTCCTTGATTCAGTCAAGCCCATAACTTGTTGAATTTTTTATTCCATGTTAAAAAGGGTACAAACATGTGAAAACTATTATTCTTTCAAAGTCGTAAAAATTTTTAATACGTCTATTAAATCCACTTCTTATAGCATAAAATGACAAAAAAAATAGTATTTTAATGAACCACTAACATTCAATATGCTATATGCTCGCCATCAACTAGATGTGTGGCAAATTGTGTTGTTTATCGTTACGTTTCATGTCGCAATAATATCGATCACCGATGGTTCCGATCAAACGGCAAGATGGCCAAATATATCGTATAAATTCGTTTTTTTTTGTATATGTATGCATGAAAATATATAGTGCAACTATTCGTTAGTATTGTATACTATATAGTATTGTACTATATGGATTTTATAGTGTGTTACACCACGCATCACAATCTGGTCCGTACTTTTGTAAAATGTAAGTACGAATCTCTAGTTCGAATTGCGTAGCACTTTTTTACAAAAATTATTGCTTTATAAGGTTAAAAGTACTGGACCGAAATTTTAGTAAGTATGCACAAAATAATACCTAACTTTATGAAAGTTACTCTAACATGAATTTGTGTGCAATTTTGTTCTTGCATATGAATGGTTGTACTTTGTTACTTAGATGTAATTTTTTATGGCCTTTTTTTTTACTTGAGATTCCTCTTTCGCCAGTGTATTCATTGTATTGACTTATGGTTTTTTTTTATTTGTTATCTTTTGTAACCACGTTGACTCTAATAGTTTTGATTGAACATATAAGAAACTATACTATACGGGTATATACTATTTATTATGCATGTTCTTTGTAACTTAACTGTATTTAGTGCATTTAACTTGTTTTCTCTTTCAAACATCAGAAATCCAATCTCAACGTCTATAATAGTTCCTCTTTGCAATAACAAATTTTTATGTAGAACTAATAAAGAAAAACATTTTTTGGCTTAAGACTCTGTGGAAGTGGTAAGAGGGCATAAAATCAATGAAACCTTTCAAAAATTTCTAAATCAGACCGACATTTTTTTATCGGCAGGTTGAGCCGGTATGTTGTTAAAATGCCGCAACAAATATGTGACCGGCAGTATCTGCCCTATATATCGATTGTCGGTAGGTCTACTGAATATCGGTAAGAGGACACCGGTATGAGGGGACACTGGTCTTTTAGCCGTGGTTGCGTTAATGCTCCGAAATCGGAGCATTTTCCGAAAATGATCCGCCCGCGGAACATTTTCGAAACCTTAATACCCGTGTCGTTTTTATAGTTTTTCTTCGATAATGGTTGAAGTGAATTTTGTTTCTTTTTACGCGGTGCATTGGAATAAAATGCCGAAACTAGTTTCGGTCGAGTTTCATAACTTAGTTTTTTTGTGTCTAAAATACCCTAAAAAATGTTCCAATTTCGGAGCATTTTTTCACTTTGAGCTTGAAATAATACATCTTCACGTATCATTGTGGGATCCGTGCTCCCGATGGCTTGTTGGGTAGGTGAGAGTTCCCTCTGATAAAAAAAAATACAATACACGGTGTTCTTTTTACGTAAACCTCCTAAAATCACGTGTTTTATAACCGGTGTTTTAACCCATTTCCGGAGCATTTTTTGTAGGGAAATCAGAAAAATGTATCTCTCCCGTCCCTTGTCCGTTTGTTGCCTTCTTTGTATCCGTGGATAGATAATAATGTAAGGATTCCCGAAAAAATAAAATAGTTTACCGGTACCATACAAAAAACAACGGCAAATATCGTCGAGGTATGGCTGTTTTGGTTCGTTTCCGGAGCATTTTTTGTAGGAAATCAGAAAAATGTATCTCTCCCGTCCCTTGTCCGTTTGCTGCCTTCTTTGTATCCGTGGATAGAAAATCATGTAAGGATTACCGAAAAAATAAAATAGTTTACCGGTACCATACAAAAAACAACGGCAAATATCGTCGAGGTATGGTTGTTTTGGTCCGTTTGCGAACCATTATTCGGAGAGGAATCAAAAAAACGTATCTCTCCCGTCCCTTGTCCGTTTGCTGCCTTCTTTATATCTGTGGATAGAGAATAATGTGAGGATTACCAAAAGAATATAAAAGTACACCGGTACCATAGAAAAACCAACCGCAAATATCGTCGAGGAATCGCTGTTTTGGTCCGTTTCCGCACCATTATTCGTAGGGAATTCATACAAATGTAACTCTCCCGTCCCTTTTCCGTTTGTTGCCCTCTATGTATCGTTGGATAGATAACAATGTGAGGATGACCCTGAAAACATATTACCATACAGGTACCATGAGAAGAACGACGGCAACTGTCGACGAGGAATCGCTGTTTCGGTATTTTTCCGTACCATTTTTGGATAGATTTCGGACAATTATAACTCTCCCGTCCCTTTTCTTTTTCTTTCCTTCTTTAGGTCAACGGATAGGTAATAAAATTTACTCTTACATTAAAAATATATCACCGCGTCCCTTCTCTACTAGGTTACCCGTCTTTCTTTGTTCAAATTTGACTAGCATGACAGGCAGGGTCGAAACACTCGGGCTCAAACCCCGTGGTAACGTCACCTTACAATCCGCTTTAAAACCCTGCCGTTTTTTTGAAGTTAAATACCCTATCCTTGTTCAAATTTGACTGGCATGATGGGCAGAGTCTAATAGCTTAGGCGCCACCCCAGGGGTACCATCACCGTACATTCCTCCCCCCCCTCGAAAAGTTTAAGCTACATAGCGGATCCTTGTTCAAATTTGACTAGCATGACGGGCAGAGTCGAAACACTTAGGCTCAACACCGTCGATCTTTCATCATTTTACACTCCGCGGCGTCCTCGATAAATTCAAAGAACACTTAGCCTATCCTTGTTCAAATTTGCCTAGCATGACGGGCAGAGCCGCAACACTTAGGCTCAACACCGTCAATCTTACATCGCCTCACAATCCGCGCCGTCTTGGGAAAGTTACCCTAACATAGCGTATCCTTGTTCAAATTTGACTAGCATGACGGGCAGAGTCGAAAGACTTAGGCTCGATCCCCGTGGTTACGTCACCTTACAATCCGCTCTATAAAACCCTCGAAAACTTGAAGTATAATTGTGCATCCTTGTTCAAATTTGACTAGCATGACGGGCAGAGGCGGAAGTATCCCACAAATAACCGCCATCATCGTACACGTTTCCGTGTAGCGTTGAAAAACGTTAAGTATAAAAACCCTTCCTTGTTGAAATTTGACTAGCATAGACCACAGACGCGGCGGTAGACTCCATGTTTTATAACCGGAAGCCTTAGCCTACGACCGGAGGTAACTAAAATAGGGCGTTCCTTGTTCAAATTTGACTAGCATGACGGGCAGAGCCGAAAGACTTAGGCAAAAAAGCGTCGATCTAACGTCACCTTACAATCCGCTCTAAAACCCCTTCGACCATTTTAAGAAAAATCGCCTATCCTTGTTCAAATTTAACTAGCATGACGGGCAGAGTCGAAAGACTTAGGTGCAAACCCCGTAAAACCATCCCCGTACAGTCCTCTTCGTCTTCGAAAGGTCGTAGTTAAATCGCGTATTGTTGTTCAAATTTGACTAGCATGACGGGCAGAGGCAAAAGACTTTGGCTCAAACCCCGTCGTTACGTCACCTTCCATTCCTCGCCGTACCCACAGAGACGGCGGAATTACCCCACAAATAACCACAAACTTTGTAAAATATACCGTGTACCACTAAAAACGCTCGAGTACCCGAGTGCACCCTTGTTCAAATTTGACGACTACTATAACCACTAGAGTCGGAGGTAATGTCCGTGTTTTGTCACCGGTGTTTTGGCCCGTTTTCACAACATTTTTAGGGGCGAGCTACGAAATTACGCCTAGGAAATTACGCATCCGTCTTCCTATCGACGCCTCGGCTTTGAAAATCCGAAAGTAAACTAGCGCATCCTTGTTAAAATTTGCCCAGCATAAGCACTAGAGTCGTAAGACAGCCTACGACTACCCGGTATTTCGGCCCATTTACGTACATTTTTTCAACTTTTGTATCTCTCAAGTCCCTTTTCCGTTTTGCACGGTCTGTAGTTCGTTGGATAGGTAATCACCCGTACGTTACGAAAAAAATTCAACACCGTCCCCATATCATACAAAAACCCACAGACAGCCGCGACGTTTAACCGACTACTTTGGCAATTGTTTTGGCTTTTTTTTAGCTTTTAGTTCACCGACCGCTACTCGCTCTCTCTCTCGACCCTCCCCCGTTCGCCGTTGTAAAATCTTAAGTTAAATGCTGTATCCTTGTTCAAATTTCACTAGCCTAACAGCTAGAGGCGAAACACTTGGCCTACTCCCGGAAGTTGAGTACGTTTTCTCTAATCCGTATATCGCCCTATTTAACGACCGACTAAATCTCATATCTCTCGCCACTTCCCCGTTCGCCGCCGTGCGTTTACCCTCGAATACGTTAAGTACCCGAGTGCATCCTTGTTGAAATTTGACTGGCATAACCACCGAGGTCGTAAGATACAGCCTACGATCGAAAGCACAGTCAATCTTTTCCGACCCGTTTTTTTCGCCCATTATAAGACCTTTTTCAATATTTTTAGCTCTCCGATCCTTTCTCCGTTTGCTGCCGTTTTCAGTTCGTAATATAGGTAAAAAGGAGTACATCGCGATATAAATATATCACCGCCCGAGGTTCGTACAAAAACCCACGAAAACTGTCGATGTTTAACCGGCTACTTTGGTAATTTTTTAGGCGAGCTTATGGTTTTTAATTCACCAACTCCTACTCTCTCTCGTCCCTCCCCACTTTTTCCTTAAAATCGCTAACTTAAATAGTGTATCTTTGTTCGAATTTGACTGGTATAACCGTGGGATTGGAAAGACTTAGCCTACGATCGAAAGGTAGAGCATTTTCCCTAATCGGTATTTTGGCCTATTTAAAGACCTACCTACCAACCTACCTGCCTTGAGGACCTACGCCTTACCTATATAAGGACCTACCCTTCGGCCCAAACTTAAGTACTACCGCATCTTATTACCCGCATCGTATTATATATCACAAATTACAAAGAGTTGACAACACCCAGAATCGAACTGGGGATCGAGAATTCTAGATTCTCGGCCTTACCACTCGGCCATATCGTCTGGTGTTTATATGATTAGGTTCATTACATACAAAGCGTAGCCCACAACAACACAACCAACCAGCTTAAATAAAACGACAAATAAAACGTCAATCAACAAACACAATGATAGAGTCGGATACAAGCCCGCATTGTCCACCACAATCCCTCCGCTTCCCCCCCCAACACCCCGAGCTATCTTTTTTCACTCACACACCCACCCTCCCCCCCTAAAAAGCTTCCTCTAAGCCTACTCCAAGATTCCCCTACGCGCTTTCTTCATCTTCTGCCTCGTCCATTTCTATTCCTCGTCTTCTACCGTCTTCCTCCCCACCTTCTCCGTCGCTCTCAACAACCACACGTCGTTTATAGGGCTTCGGCGCTGTTTCCGCTTCTTCGCTTTGGAGCACATCCTCTATGTTTTGGTATTGCGAACCCACCACGTCGGTTGCTCGCTTTCCTTTACCTTTTATTACTGTCCCCCTACGAACCCTTTTTCTCTTTACCGGTCGTTCGTTAGTTTCTCCGCTTTCCTCTCCCGTTTCTTTCTCAAGCGTCCCTTCTATTCCGCCTCCCTCTTTTTCTACACCTTCCTCTTCTACTTTTTTTTCATTGACCTCGTCATCGTCCTCGTTCTTGCTAGAGGACCCATCTTCCTCGATCTCATCGTTTATAAAGCCGCTCATGTCGTCTTCGTCTTCGTCGTCCTCGTCCTCGGAAGCGGACCCATCGACACCAACTTCTTCGTCTATAAACTCTGACCTTTTTCGTTTTTTATGGGCTTTTTTTCTTTTCGAGGGTTGTGCCTTTTTCGAAGGTTGTCTCTTTTTGGGACGTAACGACGTGGGGTTTGAAGGTACATCCACGTTTTCCGGAGTACCACATGTAGTTTGCGAAGGTACATCTGCGGTTACCGAGGTTACGCCCGCGGTTTGCAACGGTATGTCCGCGTTTTGGGAAGGTTCACCAGGATTTAGCGAAGGTGTATTCTCCGTTTCCGTAGCTACATCCGCAGTTTGCAAAGGTGTCCCCGCATTCTCCTGATGTGTCCTTGTTCTTCGCTGACGACTAGATCGACGCCATTTCGGAACGAAAGCCTCCTCGTTCAAGTGTCGCTGCTCGTACTTGTACACCCACGGTCTTTTCATCCCCGAATACAAATGGATATTGTACATTCCCTCCGACTCCATCGCAGAAAAGAGCAACTCTCGACTCAACTCGAGCTCCTTTTCCGAAGCAAAGTCCACGGCGTTTTTAATGGCTCCCTCTTGAACATCGAAGAGCCCCGGATCCAAACAGTTGTACGGATCGATGTAACAAAACGCATTCTTGTCATCTTCGAATCCTTCCACCAACAACGTAGCGTATTCGAGAGAGCCCTGTTGATATTTGGGTATTTTCTAGGTCTTTGTTAGATAAAGAGTAGAGGCAGTCTGCCTCTGACTCCCTTCTCCAAGCCCCCACACTTGTCGTAGTCACTGAAGGCTGGAGAGGGAGCTAGAGCCATGGCTGCCTAAGCTTTCCAGAGAGACAGGAATTGATAATATAGGTATGTTTACCAAAAATATATGTGACGGACCCAGGAATTGATCCTGGTACCTACCGTCAGTCAGTCGTCCAGTAGCCGTTAGCTTTGTCCATTTAGTCTAGGAATAGTGCTACTACGTGTAGGGTTTGATAAATATTCAAATAGTTGGAGATAGGATTTTCCATTTAACTGGGTTACGATATTTAGTACATAGAGACAGTTTAGATTAGTACGGAGTACAATACGGGGACGGAACGGATACCGCGCATTTGTTTCGATAGCGAAACAAATACCGCGCACCAATTTTCAACGGCAACGATTGAATGCCGAAATACATCGGACGGCCGTGATTAGCGCCGGCTACGCGAAAGGATAATTTGGCGGTTTGCAGACGCCGCCACTCCGGATGACACGTGGCGCCAGGTCATGCCGCGTCAAAATAAAAGGTACCGTACAAGAAAGTACAAGTGCCGGAGTACTTTCTGTACGTACATTGTACGATGTCGCCATAGTGCGACATTTGTCATTCCCGGATTTGTTTTCTGCCGTTCCGGAAATTACGTAATCCCGTACGATGTTGCCACGTGTCATCCGGAGTGGCGGCGTCTGCAAACCGCCAAATTATCCTTTCGCGTAGCCGGCGCTAATCACGGCCGTCCGATGTATTTCGGCATTCAATCGTTGCCGTTGAAAATTGGTGCGCGGTATTTGTTTCGCTATCGAAACAAATGAGCCCCATCTCCAATCTGCAACACACACCCTGTGGTAACTTTTCTTACACCTCTAGCTTGAAATTCCCAAAAACTAAAGGATCGATAGGCCCTGCTTTCACAGTTTGTATTCGTACTGAAAATCAAAATCAAATGAGCTTTTACCCTTTTGTTCCACGAGATTTCTGTTCTCGTTGAGCTCATCTTAGGACACCTGCATTATCTTTTAACAATTGCAGCCTCTTCTCTCGTATTAAATACTTCCACGCCTTTCATTTCTTTCGATATATGTTACCTACTTTACTGCACCAAATTCTCTTAATATTTGCTGAAAAGTCGTTTAAGTCTCTCCATTTTTCCGTCACACATCGTCTCAAAAGTGTTGCTCGCGTTGTTCGGTGTGATTTATTTCGTGACATGTTTTTCTCCAATATCTTTTTCTTGTTTTCTTATGACATCCTGGTATCTTGACTGACTTTGTAATTTTTCTATGGTTTGCCTTCCCATTACCTCCATAAAATGTGATTTCTCTCAATAATTTTTTATCATTTTCCGTGGACGTGCTACTCCCCTTAAGTGTATTCCTCCTGGGTATGTTCATTATGATCCCCTTACTTTTATATGCATTTTCATCTTCCTAATTTTCTTTATTATTTTCCCAATTTCTTCATTTTTATGACCTATTTCAATCTCATGAACTTCCTCTCTTACTTTATTTTCATTAACACTTACTCTCGATCCTTCTCTAAGTTTATTAATTTTCAAGTCCACATTGTTTTCCACTTCTAACGTTACTTCCCCATTTCTTTCTCCAACTCTTCTTACTTCAATAAACTCACTCAGTTGCAAGTCCACATGTTGGCAGTGGAAAGAGTCACGGTGTCTTGGACTTTTTCGTTCTTTGATTTCTCCACACTACTTCCGGTGATAACACCTTTTCCACCGCTTTCCACATTATCCATATTTTGAAAAACACAAAAGGTCAGGAAGTAAACGAATTCTTCAACAGAAAGTTTGTCATTTTTATCGACACTTGGGTACTATATTTGATCTATAAACACCATTAGTTGCTTTTGTCGGGTACGTCGGACTCGATTGTTGTCCCATCCGTTTTTGAAGTTTCTTTTAACACATGCACTTTTATATGATGGACATACCTAGAAGGTATGTCCTAAATCATTACAGTAAAAACTGTTGAAATTAATAAATTTATAGAGTATTTTCTAGGTATAAATATGTTAGTATAAAAGGAAAAATAAAAGAACGAACAGCCTGCCTCCACCTCCTCTATCTAGCCCCCATACTTGTTGTAGTCACTCAAGGATAGAGAGGGTGGTTTAACCTGTAGAAATTAATGGTCTTTTAAAGTTTTTTCTAGGTCTAAATAGAAATAAGAAAGAAGCCGAGGCAGTCTACCTCTAACTTCTCTCTCCAACTTCTCAAACTTGTCGCAGTTACTGAGAAATTGGAGAGGGAGCTAGAGCCATGGCTACCTAGGCTATCCAGAGGTTTACGGGAAAATATATTTTAGTTAGGGGTTTAATTTACTAAAAGATATGTGCCGGCGACAGGATTTGATCTTGGTACCTACCGGCCGGCAGACAGCCGGTAGCCGGTTGCCTTAGCCGTTAAGTCTAGAAGTAGTGTTACGTATTATGGGGTTTGATAATTATTTAAACATTTATACGTAGAAAAGTTCATTTAACTATAACTGCTTACGGGAGACATATATCCAAAAAATGAAAAAGTACGGATTCCGGTACGGATAAGAAACCAATACCGCGCATTTATTTCCTTAGTGAAACGAATACCGCGCATGTATTTATTACGACTACGATTAAATATGAATTTAATCGGACGGCCGGAATTAACTCCGAGATCGCGGAAGAGGATTTTGGCGGTTTGTGGTCATCGCCACATCGGATGACACGTGGCGGAATGACATTGGATCGCGGCATCTTCGAGGATTAAGGGAGCGAATCCGGACATACCACATGTCGACATTTAGGCCATGTCGTACAATGACCGTACATAAAGTACACCGGCAGCTGTACTTTTGTGTACGAAACTGAAATCTGATTGGCTCTATACATCAGTAGATAGAGTCTGTGAGAGAGATAGGACTTAGAAAAAATAGAAGATAGGACCCTCTCTCCCAGAGAGCTTCTGTACAAAAGGTCAACTTTTGACCCTCCATAACTTACTACTCAAGGGAGCAAATTTAGAGATTCTTTTTGCTATCGACTCAGGAGAGTCTTGTCTTCACTGGGGTGAAGTTAGTCAGAGTTTTTGTCTGCAGGGTGGCAGTTATTTTTGCTGAAACACAAAGGGGTCAGGGTTATCCTAGAGGCTTCTTGGAAGCTGTCCACTCTGAGGACTTATAGAGGTCTCAGAGTTTCAATCTGGCAGTGTTTCACGTAATGTTTCCATATGTGCTCGCAATGCCGGAGCGGTTTCGCCCGGCCACGTTCGAAATTCATTAGTTGTTTAACCTGATCGAGATTCTGCATTCGGTACTCTTTTTGTAATTAATTGAAAATAAATGATACAGGATCCCTTAGAGGAACTAGCATTGTAGGGCGGGCTAGAATTTCAGCCGAGCCGCAACGGCGAACTGATGAGGGGCCTCAGGTATTTCAAGTGAAATTTCGTTACCTGCGGAGTCATAAACTGCAGGTACAACAGCTTGGAAAAGAATTTTTGGACTGCCTGTTATGGCCAACGATCCACAATATGCGGGTGCCACTTGTGCCATTGCACAATTTGCCGCATATTTCCGTGTATATAGAGATAGGGTAGATCCCCTAAGCTATCGCCCAAGTAACGAGAAAGCAACCCGTAAATCAAAACGGTCTTGATATCGGAATGCGAGATCGCGCATCTCGGTATCAAAAAACATTCGAAAATGTGACAAGGACATTGTGTCGTTGAGACCCGAAAAACAAAACTGATTTCTACCTCCTCCGGTGTCTATTGGCGAGGCTATATCCCCAAAATAGGAATCAGAGTTTGTGGGAATAGTTCCGCTCAAAGGAAAAAGCGAAGGTGGTAGATTTAGATCTCGGATATGAAATGAGTCTATGTCCAAATCTTCCCCCCTGCTATGGGAAGAGGATGAGGAGACAGATGATGTAGATCGATATGTAGTGGTAATACTAGATCTAGAGTCGGGTGAACCCGTAAGCTGAGACTGAGCAGTTGACCAGTATGACCTAGAAGTTGGACAAAAGGTGAGCGGGCAGGAATCAAATCCCGGTCCGGTCCACGGTAAAGACTGGAGCTTCTAGTGGTACCCGCTGGAAACGGTAAATTGTTCCAGTCCCTTGGCATGTAAACAGACAGTCGTCCTATCCGGATGCAACTAGATGCCGGACCCTACTCAGGGTTAGTGTGCAAATGCCCACCGCCAGATCTAATAATCAAATCACACAGGAAGTCTTCAAATTCACAAAAACAAACACCCACCCAAACAATTTGATCTATTATGTATCACCGGGGTTAGTCTAATCGTGAACACCCCTAACAAGGCTGTTCAGAGCCAAATCTAAGCAATACTACAATAAGTGAATTCAAGCCACTCCAAGAAGAAACATGTCACCTATGCTAGGCCACTTGTGGCCAAATTTAATAAAACAGAAAACTATTCAAGGCCCACAAGGCCAAATGTAGTAAACAAGAAACTATCCAAGGCCCACAAGGCCAGATGTAATAAAAAAGGGAATTATCCTGGCCCAACAAGGCGAGATGTAATAGACAAAAAGTCGATATCCAACACCAATCACGGTTAGATCTAAATAAAATGCAACCACAATGCCTATGCGAAAAAGAAGGCATAGCCTTTGGTCGGATCCTAACCCCTCTAGGTTATCGCGCTTAACAACCTATCACGCGCTTACAACCACAAGGACCCAATAACTCACCTTCAGCGATCTATAAGGGCTCCCAGCAATGCTCCAACCTCCCTCCAACTCCGAAATTGACGAGAAGATATCACAGCTCAAAATACCAACATAGTTAGTAGCCTGTTAGGGCACGCGTATTAGCACTTTGCCACGCTCTGCTCGTCTATAAAGCAATGATAATTTTCGTGATAATTCGTGCAACCTAATATTTATATATATTTTCTTAGGTTTTTTTTTTTTTAATTAATTTTATTTTGTTGTAAGTTTTTAAGTTTTCTAGGTTTTCTGAGTGAGTTAATCTGGTAGGATGAAAGAAGAGAAAACGATACTGGACAGTTCAACAATCTCAAATCCAACAACTCAAAAACAAACTAGGCAACAAATAAAATAAAAACAACGCATAATATATATATATATATATATATATATATATATATATATATATAATATATATATTTTTTCTTTAATTACTACAAATTCAAAACAACTAGACAGGAGACACAATGAATAAAGGAAATTAGAAATGAAACGAATTAAAATAAACTAGACAAAAGAAAACAATTGACACAAGGAATAAAGAAAATTAGAAAGATTTGCAAATTAAGTACGAGAATATTTGCGACAATAGCCACTAGGCCCTGAAGTCATCAATATTCCCTACAGGAGTCCAATCAGGTGGTAAGAACCCTTCCTTAGCTGGATGAAAGAGCCGAGATAACCGGTATTCCTTAAAGGCCAGACAAGGTGAGTACCAGCCCGTACGGTTAGCGTCCAGACAACAAGAAAACACCAAGTCCACAAACACTATTCACAAATCACAGCAAGTTGAAGATAGTCTGGAGGGACACCTTGCAGGCTAGCTTGCGCCGGTAGATTAGGTATGGGCTTAGTATAAAGAGAAGAAAAAAACTCAAAGACAATTACTGGGATAGACCATGGGTCTGAAAAGTAAAACCCTAACTCAAAACTAGCCTGTCACTAATATTTGGTGGAAACCCTAAGATCACAATGTTTGACAAATCCCGAGAAAAAGCCTGCCAGAAAACGACAACCTTCCAATGTTGGATTCCCATACTTAATTTGCATATTTTTTTAACATGCCAATTGGCATTTATCCTATGCTTGTGCTGGCCGTACAGCTACACTAATTCCTATGTGTCTTTGAGCTTGCAGGTTTCCATGTGCAAACGCTGCCAGTTTTTGGAGACGACCGCTGCGTGGCCGCCTCGTTGTGCCTTACATCTACACCGCGAGGTAGAAAACCCTCCCTAAGCTAAGCAAAAATTAATGCATGAACCTTCAAGGGTTCATGACTTCGGACATCTGTCAGGTTTGTAGCCGCTTAAATTCCTGACGTCTGATGCCGTACCGCGGTCCAGTTCCACGCTCATTTCAAATCGCGCTTACATTGTGCCGTACGTGAATACAATCCGGTCTTTGTCCCGTCTGTACCTCTAGTTGTACTACCGAATATCAACCTGTCACGTCACTTAACCGTCGGTTAATATATGACTCCGTAAAATTACCCACCTACGTCTTACGGCATGACATGGGAAGCCTTAGAGGTAGAAAGGCGGAAGTTATGGGAAAAGGAATCGAAAATTATTTGAGAAGCTAGGCGTAGATCTAGTGGGATTCTCAGCGGGCAGATTCCTCCTACACCAAGGACAGAGCTGCATCGCGAAGCGCCCTCTCAGGGGACTTTTCCTCTTTCTAGCACCGAGCCCGAAGTTCCTTCCTTGGAAACCAGGCGAGAGCCTCCTCTTTGGCGGGAAGGGGGGGAAAACATTGAACCTAACATGAAAGGTTTGGGTGCAGATTTACCTCTTGAGTTTGCTCCTCTTCCCTGGGAAGAGCATACATTTGTCTTCGTGGAGGTTGCTTCTGCCGTGGAGGCTTTGGTGGAGTAACAACAGGATGAGAGGATTCACATTCCCTTGAGGCCGTCAACACCCCCTTCACCATCTCCCGAAGTATTCCCGGATCACCCATTTTCTCCTCCTCCTCCATCTTCTCACTCACTGGGTCCTACAACAAAGCCTCGGGATGCACCCACCTCCTCTCCCTCTTCATCTTTTTCTCCCGCTGCACCTGTCTGTGGGTCACACGATCCGCGTGTCCTACCATATAAATACAACGTCTACTCACCTCCTCACCGACGTTCCCCATCTTCCACTTCACGAACTCCTCCTCCCGAGACCTCACAAAGGCGACCAAGGAGACAAACACCATTCTGTAGACAGACACCTTCTCCTCAAAGCCTCTAGTTGTTCCCTTCTTCGCCACCACCCTTTCCCCAAGGACCTACTTTGAACCGACCTCGCCTCCACATCCCATCGGTGGAGCAACTTCTTAAGGAAGATTAATACTCTCCTGGATATAGAGGAGTATTGGGGAACATCCTTCCTCCAACCATATTCTCAGGCGCTGGTACTTCCTGTAGATATTGATGGTTCTTTTAGTATTTTCTAGGTCTAAAATGAAATGCACAAAGAAGGCGAGGCCTCTACTTTCTCTCTCCAACTCCCACACTTGTTGCAGTCATAGAGAAGTTGGAGAGGAAGCTAGAGCAATGGCTACCTAGGCTATCGAAAGGTTTACGAGAAATAGATTAGTTGATTTACAGATAGGTAGTTTATTTACTAAGAAGGGAGATGTTGAATCCAGGATTTGATCTCGGTAACTGCCGTTTGTTAAAGCCACTAGTAGTCGGTAGACTTATCCATTAAGTCTAAGACTAGAGCTACATTCTATAAGGTTTGTTAGTTATTTAATTGTTACCACGTAGGATAATTCGTTTAGCGGCAACTGTGTACGGGATACATAGATTTAGTTATGTAAAAGTACGGAAAGGAAACGAGTATCCAATATTTGTTTCTTTAAACCAAACAAATACCGCGCAAGTATTTATGACGCCTACGATTGAAATCTGCATTGAATCGGACAACCAAGAAGAATGGCGAGATCGCGAAAGAGAATCTCGGAGGTTTCTGGTCATCGCCACATCGAATGACACGTGGCACAATTACATTGGATCGCACCATCTCCGAGGATTACAAGACCGAATTTGGATATAACATGTGTCGACATTTAGGCCATGTCGTACAATATTCAATAGAAAGTACACCGGTAGTTGTACTTTTGTGTACGGCAGTGTAATATGATTGGTGTCATACATTAGTAGATAGAGTTTTAGAGAGAGATAGGACTTAGAAAAATTTGGTAAATAGGACCCTCTCTCCCAAAGAGCTTCTGTACAAAAGGTCAACTTTGACCCTCCATAACTTACTACTCAAAGGAGCAAATTCAGAGATTTTTTTTTCTATCGACTCAAGGGAGTCTTGCCTTCACACGGGTGAAGGTGGTCAAAGTTTTTGTCCGCCAAGGTGGCAGTTATTATTGCTGTAACACAAAGGGGTCAGGGTAATCCTAGAGGCTTCTTGGAAGCTGTCCACTCTGAGGACTTATGCAGGTCTCATAGTTTCAGGTTATAGGCCCACCGTTTAGGGTACCCATCTTTAATAGAACTGGCTTCATATACTGGGAAAGTATGATGACAGGAGCTCTATGCGAGAAAAGGTTTTGGGGGATAGTGAGTGGACTAGAGGGGCGTCCATCAAGTCTTGGAATCCCTTAAGGGTTTGGAGGAAGCAGATTCACAAAGAAAGCAGATCCATCTTCAACGGAGAAGACAAAGGAAAGAGAGGTGGTGGACAAAGGAACGAAGAAGGAGACGACCACACCAATAGCAACTGTTTCATCATTCATGTCACCTATTCCGAAGAACGAGGAGAATGATACTGATACATGGGACTTCAACAATATGGCTGTAAAACACTTCATCCTCCGCCAACTTGCTCAAGGGCTTGCATGTCCTCATTTGCAGGTAGAAAGGGCATCCAATCTTTGGATGGCTCTCATAGAGATGTATGGAAGTGGTACGACTCACCAACAACAGTTGGCTGATCAAAAAGTTAAGGAATATGTATACAAAGGGGGGAAGATGTTGGATTTTTGCAATAAGCTTGCTACACTCTTCATGGAGCTAGAGAGTGTAGGAAACGTTTTTAGTGAAAAATAAAAGGTTAACTGTTTACTGATGAAGTTATCCGATGAGTTGAGAACATAGTCAACCGTGTGCAGGACTTGTCGGACTCAAGGTGGATATGAAACTCGATGGTAGGGATGATTCTCGTTCGGGAGAATAAGATTGAGATCCGAAGGGGAGGAAAGAGTGGGCAAGCCCTAGCAACTGCGACCGATTGGAGGAACAAGGATTCCCGGAAACTGGCCGGAAACTATGGAGGGAGGGAGCAGAAAAATCAGACCGACTAGTTTGAACCAAAGGCTCCCAAAGGTTTATGTCATTTTTGTAAGAAACGATGGCACTATTTGGCAGAGTGCACTAAGCTAACCGAGCATTAGTTAAAGGAGGGGCAGACTAGAGGAACCCTAAGAGGAAATAAAAAGGCCCTTGTGACACAGGTACATGAGGCAGAATCCGAGGACGAGGACGATGAGCTGTTATTGGACGAGGAGTTGGAGGCGAAAAACGAGGTCGAAATTCCACGAAAGCAAAAATGTGCTTTCGTTTGGATTGAAAGGTGAAGCAAGCAAAATTGTAGATTCAGGTGCCTCCATGCACATGTGAAAGGATAAGCACCTATTCACTAAGATAAGAAAGATTCCCACCGTAGAGATAGAGTACGTGGATGGGAGGATAGTCACTACTACTCTTGTACGATCGGTAGATCTGAAAGTGTTAGTAGAAGGAAAGACATCCATAGTAACATTCTCCAATGTATTCTTTATTTCGGAGATGAACAAAAACCTCATCTCTACATCTGTATTAGATGATAAGGGTTTTTTTACTAGCACTAAGGAAGGAGTCTTTACTGCTAGTTTTGAGGAGGATGTC
>JBBHKE010002990.1:0-139804 GCA_037447655.1 Zygnema cylindricum | reverse complement strand
GGATGAGCGAGGAGGTGGGGCCCCTCTTTGTGGTCGCCTCGAGTGCGAGTGTGAGTGCCGCGACGAGGAAGGCGGTTGACGACGAGGTTGTGAGACTGCTCAAAGACGCCTACGAGAGGGTGCGACTGTTGCTCAAAAAGGTACGGAAGGGAAGGTTTTTGGGTTTTCTTATTTGGGTAGGTTTTTTTTTTTTCGTTTTCAGGTGTTTTGTGGGTGTTTTGTGGGTGTTTTTTGGGCGTTTTTTGGGGGGGGGTTTGGGCATTTTGGGAATTTTTTTAGGGGGTTATTTTTTTTGGGTTTTCTTTTGGGATTTTTGGGGTTTTTTTGGAGCTTTTCTTTTATTTTTGAGGTTTTCTTTTGGGGTTTTTTTGGGGTTTCTTTTGGGGTTTTTGGGGTTTTTTTGGAGCTTTTTTTTGGGAGTTTTGGGTGTCTTTTTGGGTTTGTGGAGGATGAGGAAAGAAATTGTACCTGTCGAAAGGTACACCCATCTCTCTATCACTATGAAACATTTTCTGGGCAGTCGAAAGTATATATTCTCTCAAGTGACTTCTGGATTGTTAATTGTGACGTCACAATCGAAAGGCAGGAGGATTGTCGCCTTTCGATTGTTTGCCTCAATAAAGAAATCCGACGGTCGATCATAAAGTTAAACTTCTCTAGCTGATAATTTGACTGCGCAAATAATGTTTACCACTAATAGCTACGGGCAGTGTAGCACTCGGCCGGTTCAGTTCCGTTCCGTTCGGTTCGGTTCAGTGTGGTTCCGTTCCATTCCGTTCGCTTTTATTTTGTTCCGTTCAGTTGGGTTCCGTTCCATTCAGTTTGGTTTGGTTTCATTCGGTACAGTTCGGCTCACTTCCGTTCAGTTAGGTTCCATTCAGTTTGATTCGGTTCCGTTTAGTTTGATTCGGTTCCGTTCGCAGTTTTTTATTTGGTTTATTTTACAACACTACAAATTTATGATATTCAAAAGTTAAAACGGATTTGGTTTAATTGGTGCATGAAAGAATTAGGGAAGTTTATTTCCTGAACATATCGCGAGATTTTTTGACACAGTTTTTTTTGGTTCTGACTACTTTTCCAAGATCCGTTTGTCGCAAAAATGAATAAATGTACAAATATTTATATGAAATTAAGATATGTATATAAATATTATTGTTTTATCTAAAAATAGCAACAATAATAGTAGTAAATGTTGTGGGTTCAGGCTTTTAACATTTAAAAAAGGCAACAAAAATTGACAAAAAAATGACATAACATTTTACATTTTTTTAAAACAAACTAAATCATAACATTTCTTTAACATTTTTAACATTTTTTAACAAAGAAAAAACAAAAACAACAACATTTTAACATTTTAACAAAGAAAAAAAGAAGAAAAAATTCCCAACATTTCTTTTATTTCGGTGTTTTCAACCGTTCTTTCTGTTTTCACCTCCTTTTTTTTCTTAGAAAAACTCGCCGAATAGTCACCGAAAAAAGTATACCTTTTTTAATGTTGTTATTAATATTATCACTTGTTTTTTTTCATTTTTTTTAACAGCATGAAGCGGAACTCCACTGTCTCGCAAAAGCTTTAATGGAAAAGGAAACTCTTTCTGCAAAAGATATTGAAGACGAACTAGCGGTACTCGCGGAAAACGGAAACGGAACGGGAAATTTACCTCTCAGTATCGCAGGAATGAGATTTTCTCTTGGAGGAAACGTAAGGTAGTTTAAAGTTTTAATTAGTTATATTTTTCTGAAGATCGTCGACCATAATGGCAGTCTTATGTCGTTAACAAAAAAAAACCAAAAACCGGAAAAAACAGAGGAGAAGGAGGAGAAGACGAAAAAGAAGAAGAAGGACAAAAGAGGCACGTCTTTTTTTGGAGAAAAAAAATTGCCAGATGTCAATTTTGAATTGACAACGTCCAGAATATTTCTAATGGATCGGTATTTTACTTTTCTTTTCTTTTTTCTTTTTCCTTTTTTTTTATTAGTCAGTTTGCGTTTTTTCGGTTATTTGAGGAAACGAGGAAGTGTCAATAGAGAGGTATATCGTAGTTAAAACCATGGAAGATTAAAAGTGAAAAATGTCAAAAAAAGTTGAAGAAGACAAAAAAACATAGTTTTTGTAATTTCAGGTGATGGTCATTCTTTTTTTTTTTCTTTTTTTTTTGGGTAAGAAAAGGATGGTTTTAGATTTGCTTAAATACTTTTGCCCGTTTGTACATTCGATATGGGGGCAAAAAGAGGAACGGAAAAAAAATATTTGTTTCTATGTTGGATTTGAACAGTTTACAGTTTTCTATGTGTGAAAATAGTAGAAGTAATAATAACATATTTAGTGTGGTTTTACGAAAGTTGGGTCGCGAAATTTGACTATGTATTTACAAAAAGATGATTATTAATATGGAATATATTATGAAGGAATTTGTGGCTAAAAAATAACTATTTTAATAATGTAATTGCAGAGAAAAAAATGGATTTTTTTTTTAGTTCTTCGTTATTAATTTGCTGTTTGTTAAATAACACTGATGATGTTTTTTTTTGTATGAGGGAATTGGCGATGTTACTATCGGTAAATACGGGTATAATTACACTAATTGAATGAACGTGTTTTTAGATATTTTATTTACGCAATCTTTTTTCTGCGCAATCTTTTTTTTACGTAATTTTTTGTGTACTTACGTACGTACCCTTTTTAGGGCAGTTTTCCTTGTCAAGAATACACATATATGTCAAAAAAATGTGAAATTGTGATTTTTTTTTTTTAAGTGTCAAATTACAAAAATTAAATAGACGATGTCCAAAAGATGCAATTGTTTTTTCTGGGTACAAAATATCTGTTGGGATTTTTGAGTTGGAAATTCATGTGCGAGGAAATGAACAGAGAAAGTATTTTTCTTTCTTTTGTTGACAAGTACATCATGTCACACTTCCTTCGTTTTTTTATATATGTTTTATTCGACAAATCTTAATAATAATAATAAGGATTTTAAAAGCGATCAGCCACTCAATATTAACTCATTTTGTTCGATAAACTTTGCAGCTTCATATATTTTTCCCTTTCACTTAACAAATTCTAAAATCATGGACGAAAATGTAAGGATTACAAAATACCGTACAATATCACAGAAAAAAAAACAAAAAAAACTTTGTTCTAAAGAAAACAATGAAAATGAAAAGTACTAAAATTGAAAACTACGAAAAGTTATGATGGCGAGCAATGGCATTTTAATTTTCGAAACTGTTGGCTTTCAACTGTAACAAAAAAACCGTTGGAATTATCAACATAGATACGACTGTTTGCTGTCGGAACGTCATAGTACGGCCGGTGACGTCGACATTCGGGATCTTATCCGATACGGTCAGTTTTGTTTTTCTCGGATAAATTTTCGTGCAAAAATTCCGTAGTGCGATATCCTGCCGCGCACTAAATAAAAATTTCGAGCTCTAATTTTACAATACGGTACTATCGAAATTTTTGAACTTATGGTTTGAAGTTTCCCGGAAGTTAACAGATATCCTTTTTTTTTTTTTTTTTTTCCGATGATTTTGGATGTGTGCGAAAATTACAAAAATTTCAATCTCGCATGAAAATCCTAAATCTATACTTCTAGATACGACAAAAAATATTTTCAAATATTAAATGCCCGCCCAGGGTGTGCACGTCCGTACTAGCATCTTATTTGTCTTTTTGGGATAGTTTATCTATGATCCGTACTGTTTTTTAGGCTGTCCGTACATTTCCCCGATTGTGGTAAAATTAAACATGATCTGTACCATAGTTCAAAAGTAGGTGAAAGTACACCCATACAATATGCCTATTGTACGCAAAAAATACAATATACCCTTAAGACCCATATTGTATTGGTCGCAAAATGAAAAAAAATAGTAACAGGGTTGAGTTGCACATCGATCGATAGAGAATTAAACGTCATGCCTAAATTTGAAAAAAAAAAAGGACAAAAAAATCTTTTTCTG
Organism: Zygnema cylindricum; assembly: GCA_037447655.1. Taxonomy (NCBI): domain Eukaryota; kingdom Viridiplantae; phylum Streptophyta; class Zygnematophyceae; order Zygnematales; family Zygnemataceae; genus Zygnema; species Zygnema cylindricum. The sequence continues at coordinate 135,835 of JBBHKE010002990.1, read as the reverse complement.
TGAGTTTTGAGGTACTTTTTATTTAAACCGTCAGATTCGGACGATCGGACGGTCGCTGATCAAAGTAGCGATCTAAGAAGATCACATGAAAAGCACATAACACAACTTACGATAAAGGCGCCTACAAAAGGCCTACAATAGAAACGCCACTTTTGAACTATGATCTGTACTTGAGTCACATAAAGTCGTACATCTTTTTGTACATAAAATATTCTATAGTCGTAAGGTTTGTCTTTTCTGAGATGGAGCGACCTCCACCAGTTCGACCGAAAATTTTTACAAATCTGTTAAGATTCCGTACTATTTAATTGAGTTTCGTACAGTATGATTCTGTTTTTGTAACATACGATTCTATTTTTCCTACGATATAACTGTTTTTGTACGTTTCCGTACATTCGGTGGCACCGTCGATTAACCGAAAGCGACGCGAAAATTTTGGTGCTGAACGCGCTACTGATTTTTTTGTAGAAAATTGTCGGTTCTATGTAGTTTCGTTTTTTTTTTTTTTAGGGTTTCGAGGAATAAACGTAAATTTATTTTTTTTAAATCTTTCTTTCTATTCTTAATTCTTATATTCCTTTTATATGTTTTGAATTTCAATTTTCGTATCGTTTTTTTCTTTTTTTTTCTTTCCTTTTTTTTTTACTTTTTTCCTCTCTCTTTTCTTTTTTCTTTTTCATAGTTAAAAGGGCACTCCCCCGTCCCCCCTTTTTTTTTTTTTTTTTTCCTCCTCGAATAACATGCGTAACGAATATTCGTAAGGAACATCCGTACGGTACGGAGGAGAGGAGCTGGGACGTTTTTGTCGTCTAGCGGACGGAAGTTTCTAAAAATGAGGTTTGGCGAAAAAAACCGTTCTCATTTTTTATTTTTTTTTAGGAGGGGGAAGGGGAGGGGAGGGGAGAGGGGGAGGGGGAGGGGGAGGGGGAGGGGGAGGGGGAAGGGGAAGGGGAGGGGGAGGGGAAGGGGAAGGGGCAGAGGGAGGGGGAGGGGGAGGGGGAGGTGGAGGGGGAGAGGGAGGGGCAGAGGGAGGGGGAGGGGGAGGGGGGAGGGGCAGAGGGAGGGGAAGGGGAAGGGAGACTTTTCATCTAGTAATTTTATGTTATTATTGTTATTATGTTTATTAGTATTATAAATATTTTTTATTTTGTTATTTTAGCCTTTTTCACTGAGATGGTTCTCAAATAGTGTCTCCAAATTGTTAAATTAGGGTTCTTTTATTTTAAGTTTAATTTTTTTATTCGTACTACTGTTATTACTATTATTATTATTATCATTGTTTCTTATTATTATTTATTTATTTTTATTGTTATTATTGTTATTATTTTTTATTTTTTTTTGTTATCGAAGGAGCAAAAATGTTTCGTAATTTCAGCATTGTTTATATATATATAATTTATTTTTCATTATTATTATTATTATTGTTATTATATAATTGTTAAAATTATTACCATTATTGGTGTTTCTCTTTTACTCGAGAGAAATTTCGCTCTATTATAAATTTTCTTTATTTATAATAATATTTTTTAATATTTTACAGCATTTTGTGTAAACATTTTTTTTTTTTGAAATAAATCCCATTACAATTACTGTGGATATTTAAATTGTCAATTTTAACGAATCCACAGTATTTGTATCAAATTAATTGATTTAGATTTATACCCTTTTTTTTTAATAATTATAATTATAAAATTATTATTTTTATCTACAAATTATAATGTAGTTTTTTTTTTTCTTCTTTTTTTTGGGGGCGGGGGCTATTTTAATTAAGAAATAAATATAAATAAAGGAATAAATTTAATTTAATGAAGTTTTGGCGGATTTTGTGGGAATATTGAATTATTTTTTTTTTCTACTGTGGGAAATTTATTTTACTAATATTTTATAACGATTGAGACTTAAATATTTTTAGATGCATTTGGAGATATATATGTATTTAGAGGGAGGGAGGGGAGGGGAGGGGAGGGGGAGGGGGGGGGGGGAAGGGGGGGAGGGGGGGAGGGAGGGGGGAGGGGAGGGGGGGAGGGAGGGAGGGAGGGAGGGAGGGAGGGAGGGAGGGAGGGAGGGAGGGAGGGAGGGAGGGAGGGAGGGAGGGAGGGAGGGAGGGAGGGAGGGAGGGAGGGAGGGAGGGAGGGAGGGAGGGAGGGAGGGAGGGAGGGAGGGAGGGAGGGAGGGAGGGAGGGAGGGAGGGAGGGAGGGAGGGAGGGAGGGAGGGAGGGAGGGAGGGAGGGAGGGGAGGGAGGGAGGGAGGGAGGGAGGGAGGGAGGGAGGGAGGGAGGGAGGGAGGGAGGGAGGGAGGGAGGGAGGGAGGGAGGGAGGGGGGGGAGGGAGGGAGGGAGGGGAGGGGGAGGGGGGGGGGAAGGGGGGGAGGGAGGGGGGGAGGGGAGGGGGGGAGGGAGGGAGGGAGGGAGGGAGGAGGGAGGGAGGGAGGGGAGGGAGGGAGGGAGGGAGGGAGGGAGGGAGGGAGGGAGGGAGGGAGGGAGGGAGGGAGGGAGGGAGGGAGGGAGGGAGGGAGGGAGGGAGGGAGGGAGGGAGGGAGGGAGGGAGGGAGGGAGGGAGGGGAGGGAGGGAGGGAGGGAGGGAGGGAGGGAGGGGGGGAGGGAGGGAGGGAGGGGAGGGGGGGAGGGAGGGGAGGGGGGGAGGGGGGGAGGGAGGGGGGGGAGGGAGGGAGGGGGGGAGTGGGGGAGGGGGGGAGAGGGGGAGGGAGGGAGGGGGAGGGGACATGGCAGTACTGGCAATGTGTTTGGTGTGAGTTTCATGGAAAGGGAGAGAGAGGGAGGAATCACATTGATCAACCTAATACATGGGTGCTGATTTGTATCGAAACTAACCCTCCTCCCTCCCTTCGAGAAAAGTTATCCTTTTAGAAAAGAAAAAGTTGTCATATCATCTCATGTAAATTTAAAAAAAAAAAAAAAAGGCCACTCATTTTTTCCCTCCTCTTAGAAAAATACGTGTTTTTTGAACTACAAAAAGAGATTGTTTTTTTTATATAAATATATAAGATATTCGTTCAAACCTTAATTTCCTTAATTTTACGAAACAAAATGTTTTTGAAACGGGAAAAAAATTTGTTTATAGTTTTAGGGAAAGTAATTTATGAATAAAAGTAAAGAAACACAACCACCCAAAAAAAAAAAAAGTATAAAAATTCAAGCATGTAAAGGTGTTTTCCATCTACAATTTCTTCTACTTGATTATTTATTTATTTTTGTGGTATATATGACAACAGTCCCACATATCTCAAAAATTACAAAAAAATACAAAAAATATATAAATTCAAAATGTATGACAGGCATGATTTCTTTTTTGATTTTTCGATTCAGTTTTAACTATCCAAATTGGCTAAGTCGTTTTTTTTTTAGGATGACATCTCGTTAAACTTTTTTTAGTAATTAATTGTTTCGCAGATCTACAAAATGGAACTTTTTCATAATATTGAACCATTAATGAAGCGCAAAAAGTCAAAAAATTGTTAGATATTTTCTGAACGTAAAAAAATAAAGAACAAAATAATAACCTAAACATTAAAAAAATAAAATTATTGTGATCTTTTTGCAAATTTGAACGTCTAATATTGAATAAAACATTGGAATATTTACATTTGTATTTTTATTTTTTTCTGCTCATATTCCTATTTGTTTTACTTTTTTTAAAGCTCTGTGAACCAAAAAATATTTTCTCCTCAAAGTTTACCGATTAAACATAAGAAATTTACAAAATGACAAAAAATTGTGGGTAAATCAGCTAATTTCAAGCTGTCATCTGTTCTTTTTTTGTCTTATGCAACTTGGTACTTTTTTCTGAGTACTTATAACAACTTTTTCTTTTGTCATTTTGCATCATTTTACGAATTTCAATTCTTATAAACTGTGGTGAAATGACAGTAAGTATTCTAAAAATTTTCCGTTTTTTTCTTTCTTTTTCTCTCATTCGTAAACTTGCGTTCTTTGCAGGCCTCGATTCTCCATATATCGCGTCCCCTCCCGTTCTCCTCCTCCGTTTTCCGTCCAAAAATTTCCGTAAAACTCCCGTTTCGGTTCCGTTCCACATAGAACCTCTCCCCATGGATCCTCCTCTCCAAATGCATTTTTTGGGAGGATCTTCCGAAACGGAATCGGCCAATGTGGGACTGACAGGTGTCCCTAATTCATCTGTTTCCGAATCTCTCCTCCAATCGGAAATCGAGGGAGGAAATTCAGAAATGGATCCTTGGGGAAATCCAGAAAATGACGAAACCGCCAGGTGGAAGGAGGACGAGGACGTGGAGGAAGACCCAAAATTGGACGAATCAGAGGATGCCAGGTGGCATCAAGATCAGAAACCTCTCTTTAACAGCTGGCATGAAACTAATGGAGGAGTAGGTGGAGGAGGAGAAGGAGACAGAGGAGGAGAAGGAGACGGAGGAGGAGGAGACGGAGACGGAGGAGACCGAGGAAGAGGAGACGGAGGAGGAGACGGAGGAGGAGATGGAGGAGGAGGAGGAGGGAGAAGTGGAGAAGAGTATGTCGGGACGGCGGAAACGGACACGGAAACGGAGAACCACATGTCCGTTTCCGTTTCCGTTTGGCACGATCGTGACATGGCAGATGTCGTCGACGTGAAAGGGGTCGGTGTGACAGGTGTCGCAGGAACAGGCGTGATGGACGACGAGGAGAGGGAAGAGGAGAAGCTCGAGAATGGAGGAGGAGAGGGAGAGGGAAACGACATGCGACAAATGTCACAACAACAGCAACATCAACATCACCAACAAGGACTGGGGAAGGTGGATGCTGCTTTGACCCTCCTCCCTTTTTTGTTTTGGAGACAAGAGGAGGGAAAGGTGGAGGAAGAGGAGAGGTTGGAGATGCAGAGGGTGAGAGAGGAGGAGGAGGGAGAGTTTCGGAGAAAAAGGGAAGCCTTGAAAGTGGAATATAATCGAATGGGAGAGGAGTTTGATTTTCGGGAAACGCTTGATTTGCAGAGAAGGAGGAGAATGCACGTGGTCGCCGTCGGAACGGGTGCGACAATTGTCACATCTCAAACGACGGTCGAGAGGAAGGTGTGGGTGAAGGAGAGAAGTCAAGCTTGGTGGGACCAATGTTGGGACCCGAGTTTTCCAGAGGAGGAGTTTAAAAAGGGTTTTCGAATGAGTCGGGAGACTTTCGAACATATTTGCGAAGAGTTGGGAGAGGCGGTCGGGAAAGAAGACACTCTTTTTCGAGCCGCGGTTCCCGTAAAAAAAAGAGTCGGAGTTTGTGTTTGGAGGTTAGCGACCGGAGAATCTCTTCGAATGTTAGCGAAACGATTCGGTTTGGGAATATCGACTTGTCATTCTCTCGTCATCGAGGTTTGTGCCGCAATCAACGAATTTTTGTTACCGAAATACGTCCAATGGCCGAACGAAACGGAAATTTTACGAGTTATGGAAAATTTTGAACAACAATGTGGTTTACAAAACGTCGTGGGAGCGATTTATACGACTCATATTCCCATCGCGACTCCGAGAGTAAACGTAGGAGCTTATTATAACCGGAGACATACCGAAAGAAATAACAATAAGACGAGTTATTCGATTACTTTACAAGGAACTTTAGACGGAAAAGGTTCGTTTACCGATGTTTGTATCGGATGGCCCGGTTCGATGACCGACGCACAAGTTTTACAAAACTCGGCGATTTATCAACGAGGAATACAAGGATCTCTCGAAGGTTGTTGGGTCGTGGGAGGAAAATCTTATCCTCTGTTAGATTGGCTTTTAGTTCCATACCCCGATTCCCTATTTTTAAATACCAATAGTCCCTCCTCGTGGGCTCAACAACTCTTCAACGACAAGATTTGGGAGGCGATTAAAGTAGCAAAAAACGCTTTTTCTCGATTAAAAGGTCGGTGGAGGTTTTTACACCATAGGACGGAAGTCAAATTACAAGAATTACCGGCGATGTTGGGAGCGTGCTGCGTTTTGCATAACGTATGCGAACAAAGAAACGAATCGTACGATACGGACAACACAAATTTACGACGAAACTCTCGACCATCGGCTCGGCTCGAGAGCCGCCAGGCAAGGAGATCAGATAGCCATGGGGATGTGGGGTGGGGGGGGGTGGGGGGGAGGGGGAGGGGGAGGGATGGGAGGGGGAGGGGGAGCGGTGGGAGGGGGAGGGGGAGGGGGAGTGGTGGGAGGGGGAGGGGGAGGGGGAGGGGGAGGGGGAGGGGGAGGGGGAGGGGGAGGGGGAGGGGGAGGGGGAGTGGTGGGAGGGGGAGGGAGAGGGGGAGGGGGAGGAGGGATGGGAGGAGGGGGAGGGGGAGGGGGAGGAGTAGGAGTAGGAGTGGGAGGGGGTGGGGGAGGAGGGATGGGAGGAGTGGGAGGGGGGAGGAATGGGAGGAGTGGGAGGAGGAGGGATGGGAGGAGTGGGAGTGGGAGGAGTGGGAGGAGGAGGGGGAGGAGTGGGAGGGGGAGGGATGGGAGGAGTAGGAGTGGGAGGAGTGGGAGGAGGAGGGGGAGGAGTGGGAGGGGGAGGGATGGGAGGAGTAGGAGTGGAAGGAGGGGGAGGAGGGATGGGAGTGGGAGGAGTGGGGGGAATGGGTGGAGGGATGGGAGGGGGACGAGGGATGGGAGGGGGAGTGGGAGGAGGGATGGGAGTGGTAATGGGAGGAGTGGCAGGGGGAGGAGTGAGGGGAGGAGTGGGAGTGGGAGTGGGAGGGGTGGGAGGGATGGCAGGGATGGGAATGGGAGGGATGGGTGGAGTCGGGATAGGAGGAGTGGGAGGAGTAGTAGGAGTGGGGGGAGTGGGAGGGATGGGAGGAGTGTACTTAGGGTAGCCAGGGAGAGAGAGAGAGACACCCAGAAAGGGGGAGAGGAAACAGTATGTTGGGACAGGAAGTGAGAGGGAGGAGGAAGAGAGGGATGTATGAATAAGAAAGGGGAAGGTAGCGGTAATGTGGAAGGTAAGGAGTTCTTTCAAAGTTGTGATTGGAGGAGAGGGATAGCGCCAAATAAATAAGAAAGGGGAAAGGAGGAGGAAGTGGAGGGAGAGAGGGAAAGAGTTGTCTTTTTGTGGGGTGTTGTAACATTTAAACAAATAAAATGAGATGGAGGAGAGAGAAAGGGAGGAGGAGAAGAAATGGGAGGGGAGGTGTGGGTGGACAGAGGAAGGGAAAATGGAGGAAGAGAGTGAGGGAGAGTGTGAGAGAGAGGGAGAGGTGAGAGAGAAAAAAGATTGAGAGAGAGAGAGATGTTATCACAATTAACGCTTTGTTGTTGGAAAATTTGGGTTCGGTGGGGCTTTTATGTTTTATGTATATGAAATATATACATATTGTATTTCTCTTCTTTTTTTCCTGGTCCACACTATTTTTTGTGTGGTCTATTTTTGTACAGGTCATTGGTTTTTAAAAACGGAACTCCGTAGTTCTGTGTGGAAATTGTTCAGTTTTTAGGAGAAGTTAAAAGTATAACGACGATAATTTGCATAATGGATATCTGTGAAAAAAAAAAGGAAAAATAATGTTTTTTTTTTTTTTTTTTTTTTCTATTTTTTTGTGTGATTTTTCCGGGTTTTACATTTTATTTTATTTTTCGGAGTTTCCTGTTTTTCCTTCTCTTGTGAAATTTAGGAACCGCGGGGAAAATATAAAGATTTCTTTTTGGGTGTTTTACTTTTATTTATCGTTTTTCCTTTTTTTTTATTCTACTAATTTTTTTTTCTTTTTTATGTTATGTTATAGAGGTTAATTATACTTTTGTCTTATATGGACACCTTTCACCAATATTAACGTGGATTGCCAAGTATTCTGAAAGGGAAAATCAGATCAATCATTTTTTTTTCTTTTTTTTTTTTGTCTATTCCCTAAGATGTAGAGGATAAGGAAAAATATAGACTAGAAAATTGCTGTCTTTTTTTTTAATATTTCTTTTTTCTTTTCTCTTTTTGGGTTAGCCCGAAAAAGTGCAAAAAGTACAGATAGGACAAAAGGTAAGGAAATATTGTACCTTAGCTGTCGTCATTTGGTGGTCGAGTTTTTGTTTTTGCTTCTATAAGCTGTATATTTTTTATTTTTTTTATTTTTTTTTATCTATTTAACTTTTTTGTTTTTTTTACATCAGGGTTGCTTTCCTGAGTCTTTGGATTTTCAAAAAAAAAAAAAAATCCGTTTGTTTTGTTCCCGTGTACTCAGATGGTTTTGAGACTGTCTCCCCTCCCATATTCCCCTCCCTCTCCCTTTCCGTCTCTCTTCCTCTCCATCTGCCTCTCCCTCTCCCTCTACGTCTCCATCTCCCTCTCGCTCCCTTTCTTCCTCTCCCTCTCCCTCTCCTCCCACTCCCTCTCCCTTCCCCTCTCCCACTCCCTCTCCCTCACCCACTCCTCTCTCCCACTCCTCTCTCCCTCTCCCTCTCTCTCCCTCTCCCTCTCCCTCTCCATTTCCCTCTCCTCCCTTTCCCTCTCTCTCTACACTTCCCTCTCTCTTTACACTTCCTCTCCCTCCCCCTTTCCCTCTCCCCCTCTTCCTCTCTCCCTCTCTTATCCCTCTCCCCTTCACTCTCCCCCTCTCTGCCTTTCCCTCTCCCTCTCCTTCTCCCTATCCTCTTCCCTCTCCCTCTACATCTCCCCTTCACTCTCCCTCTCTTCCTCTCACTCTCCCTTTCCCCCTCGTGCTCCCTCTCCCTCTCTCTCTCCTTTTCCCTGTACATCTCCATCTCCATATCTTTCTCTTTTCCTCTCTCTTCCTCTCCCTCTCCCTCTCCCTCTCCTTCACCCTCTCCCTCTCCCCTTCCCTCTCCCCCTCTTCCTCTCCCTCTCCCTTCCTCTCTCTCTCCCTCTCCCTATCCTCTCCCCCCTCTTTCTTCCTCTCATTCCCTCTCTCCCTCTCTCCTTCCCTCTCCCCCTCTTCCTCTCCCTCTCCCTCTCCCCTTTCCTCTTTCTCTCTTCTTCTCCCTCTCCTTCGCCCTCTCTCTATCCTCTCCCCCCCCCCTTCCACTCCCTCCCTCTCTCCCTCTCCCCTTCCGTCTCCCCCTTTCTGTCTTTCCCTATACCACTCCCTCTCCCTCTCTGCTTCCCTCTCCCTTTCCATCTCCATCTCCCTCTCCCCTTCCCTCTCCCCCTCTCTCCCTCTCCCTCTCCCCTTCATACTTGGAGTCGATGGGCTTCCTCTCCCTCTAGTTCGATCCTCTATTTCTGTTACATTTATTCACAAATAATTCACGTGAAGGATGTGACATCTTTGAAGGGATGTCGTCTCTGTTGTGGACTGCGCGCAAATTAATCAACTACAAACGTTTTAAAAAAAAAAAATGTCATGGCGACGAATGCTGCGTCATGATGATTCACGTGACGATGGTGCCACGTGGATTGCTCGCGAAACAATCAATCACAAACGTTTTAAATAATAACAATGTCAAGGCAGCAACATGTCACGTGGCGATATGTCACGTGGATTGCTCTCTAAGCAACCAATTATAAACGTTTTAAAAAACAACAACTCGACGTGCCACTTGAATTGCTCGCGGCGTATAAACGTTAAAAAGCAAAGGACAAAAGATGGACGCTTTGCTTTATACATGTGCGTACATGCAACCACGTATGATATTTTTATGCATACATAGATTGCATGCAAAATTATTAACATGCACTTTTGTAGATGACTCTATGTCAATCTATTACAAACATGTTCGTACATGACTATATGTACATTTAGTACGTACCTGTCCTTACATGGTTAAATGCACATCGTTAACATGTTTGTCCGTACATGATACATGCTGAAAATAGTGTTTCCACGCTTAAAAAAATATTCTTTTAGAATGTCGGTTGAGTCTCTTCAAAAAGATTGAAAGATCCAATATTGTAAAAATATATGGAAGCAATGTTGACTTGACAATCAAAAGTCAACCTATAAATCTGCCCCATCTAACGTCGGATTTGGATGATTTGGGAGGGAGGAGGGGGAGAGAGGGGAGAGGGAGGAGGAGAGGGAGAGAGAGGGAGATGGAGAGGGAGATGAGGATGATGTTCTTCGTCTAAAAAGACAGGGCAAAAATGTTTGAAGGATAAAAACAATCAATAACGAGTGATAAAACTGGATGCCGTTTACTCGATTTTACCATAAATACAATAATACAATAAAAATGGCAATCGAATACCAGAACACATTCATTTATCGCGTTTCAGATTTTGAACGACCATATATAGAATTGAGTATAAAAATACTTTTTAAGTTTTCCATTTATCTCCACATTGAGAGCACATTTCTTATAAGGTTAAAATTTTAAAAATAACGTTCGGCATGGATCCACTTCTGAGGAAAATCTTAAGAAAGGAAAATTTGAAGTTCTCACTATATAGCAGCAAAAAGGACAACATGAAATTAATTTGCTACAGTACAATTGTACTATCTTAAACAAGGTTTACAATAGGTACATTTAGGTTTTCGAGGAGAAAATACTGTTTTTTTAGTTTCCGAATTCATTCAAACTTACAGCGAGTTTAAAACCTAAACATTCTCTAACATCCATCACTACTTATCCCCATTTGTAGCCCTGGACTCAAATGGTTTACCATCGCACTATTTAATTCAATCTGTTGTCTCAAAGTTATCATCATCAATTTGAAATCAACAGCCGTAGATTATTGGCTTGCCAGCCCGAGTAAATAATCTCCCTCCCCCCCTCCCTTCTCTCTCTCTATCCCCCTCCAGGTAAGGAAAACAAACGAAAGTCAACCTTACAAGACCAATATATTAGATGAGACTCTATGTCTTTCCAGAAACTGCTTTCAAAACTTGTAAAGTCATCTCCATAACCTTCTCCTAAAATGTAATTGCACCTTTAAACGAAAACTAAAAACCTATGGAAGTAAAACCTATGAATCTAAATCCCATGAAATAGATTATTCCAACCACACCCAAACCAATAAATTTGAATTTTAGTTGTCATGACAGAATGTGAACCCGTTTGTCGTCCTCCGAGCTCGTACCAAAATAATTTTGAAAAAACTTACAGGTTTCGAAAACAAAATGTAAAACGAAATAACTAAAAAGTATCGACGGCCAAAATCATCCTGAGTCCAATTGACTAAAAGACCGATACCGACCCATTAAGGGAGAACAAATCAAAATGTCGCACCCTTTCAAAAAAAATCATCCTTTGTCCCCCGTCTTCACGATAAAACGACGAAACCACCCACGAAACCATATTACGACACAAACCACGAAACCCGTTTATAAAACCATGAAACTCTTTTATGAAGCCCGTTTAGGTTCTCCGTGACCAGGTCGGCTGTTGTCTTTGCTTGGGCGCATTAATACTCATTGCGTGACTGGCAATAAGAGCTCCAGCGTCAGTATTGGGACTGGCGGGTCGAGGACTCGGGGACTGTGGACTAGTCTGTCTCCCAGAAGGACTCGTAGGGACAGCTCTCGAGGACGTGGGACTAACTCCTCTTGGACTATACCCAGGAGCCGGAGGACTACCGCCTCGAGGACTGGACGCTTTCAAAGCCGCAGAAGCAATCATGGATCCAACGTCTGACCCTCGAGGGCTTACCGAAGAAGTGGTACCTCCTTTGGGAGAACTGCTTTTGCTGGGATCTCGCCGAGCCCACGCTGGACTGAATCGAGTAGGAATTTGAGTTGGAGGACTGTTTTCTCGCGAGGCTCGAGGAGTGGGGCGTCTTGCAACCCAATCATCCTTCTGTTGATCCACCACAAAATAGATCCGCCATTTGAATAACAATCAGTCAAGAATTAACAAACAATTGTCTTGAATGCAAAAGTCACCTCCATTTTGTCAATCGGACACACTAAGTCTATACAGTAATAAAATAGTGTGCTTTTCAGAGTTGGGCATTTGAAGTTTTAGGAGCCTAAAACCCCGATAAATTTTTTTCCCCAAATATGGTTTGATCATTAACTCGTTGAATATCAACGCAACAGGAGTTGAATTTTGTTTCACAAGTAAAATGTGGTGATAGAGGATGAATAACAAACAGTTCCTGGTCTTCAAAAATAGTTATGTGGTCATACGTGAAGCCTGGCTGCCAAAGCAATCATTCAGAAATATACTCAAGCCTGAAAAAGACAAATAATATGAATGCGTTCTAAATCACCTGAGAAGAAGCTTTTTGAAAGAAAGCCTTACCATGGCAGGGTCTTCAGTCTCCAACATGCCCAAAACCTGGGCCATTTTCAGCCGTTTCAAAGCATTGGATTCCACACATTTTAGTGCGATATTAATCACATATTCGGCATCATCCTGTTGGACATCAGTCAAAGCCGCATCCACCACTTCCGAAATCTTGTCCTCTCGAGATTTCGATTTCACCCATTCAACCAGATTCGCCTGTTGCCCCCTTCCACTATCCAGTTAAACACTTAAGTTGCCTCTCCTACACATTAAAAAGGTGGACCATTCCTGCCATACTGGCCACCCTCTCATTCATATTGCAATAAGCAAAGTTTCATGTTTGCCGAAGGACCACTTAATGATCCCCAAGTTTGATGTTCGCTAAAATGAACCAAGGAAATATCATTTCACATAAATATCAATGCTTCTAAACAAAGAGATACATAGGACAAAAACACATTATTTATTCCAAGAAAGTAAAACAAACATTAGCATCCAGTGGTCAAAGTAAGTGGCAGTGGCATATTCAGGAACATAAGGCGTTAGCACTAAGAAAGAGAAACGTCTATTGTATAGTAGAACAAATTTGAGACTGAATCCCAATGTTCGGCGAGAGCCAAGTCAACCACGTTCTGGCACAACGACGTGTACTTCCATGGCCCTTCAGTGTTAATCAAAATTAGGATCGATGTAATGCCAGTATCTTTCGGCCTCTGACCACAAAATTGCGTCGATAATACTGATTACTAACTCTTATTACAAAAACAGTTATTCATCCTCCATGCCTAACTAAACAAAAATTTAGCAACACTGAAGCAGTCCTCATACTAAAAACTTTTTTAGTCTAATAGCACTTCATGAGTAATCAAAACACGTGAGTCAATATGCTTGAATACTTGTTTTCAGAGTTAGTGTAGTACTAGAATAAATGCAGATTTAGTGTAAATAAGAGTAATGTAGGATTGGATGGCGTTTAAGCCACTCTACTACGAGGACTTGGTTTTATAATTTGGGTCAAAAAAACATGTGACAGAACTACAAACTCTGACAGGGAAGAAAGCTGTATGTACTCGACAGCTGGCACATCATTTATAAACAGCGAGCTTGAACTTAGCAGCTAAAGTGCACCGGGATAACAGTAGGGCTAAAAACACTCATTCACTCCGGATTTCTTTGGCCTCTGACCCTAAAATAGCGTTAATATTACTAAGTTCTTTATTCATGGTACTAACTTTTTAAGCAGTCAATGATCGCCCATGTCCCTTGTACTTAAATAAGGATAATAAGAATGAAAAACCCCAGATCAGTAATTCCTTTCACCTAACAGCAATTCATGGTGTACTGTCATATGATCTGTAACTGTCATATGGTACCCTAACGCTGTATCGTAGTATCGTGCTTTTTTCTTCTTTTGGCCAACTTCTGACAAATCTTTCATCTATATCTGTATCCACTATGGGTATTTTGCCTTCTCATCCTCCTAAAAATCCAAACTTCCCATTTAAGGAATAAATTCTTTGGAAGAGTGCCACCGGTTAGACGTAGGATCGGTTTTTTTTGTTTTTTAAACCTAATTTTGAAGTTTTGGCCCGAAATTCTGGAATTAAAATTTTCAAAGAATACATGGACCTAGAAGAACTCGGTATATCCGTACATGTACAATAATTTGTACTTTAAAGTACATGTACCTTCTGCACTTAAGAGTATAATCCGTATATGTAAAAAAGTACGGATAGTTTAAACATGCTCCAAGTTTAATCTCCGGAAATTGAGGTAACGCTAGAACAAACGTTAGAACTGAGTTTCAACTCTTAACGAAAAAACGGTAAAAACGTTGCAACGCGACACTGCGATACAGTACGACTAAACAAAGGGGCCGATTTAGACGAAAAGTCCATTTAGTGCGAACGCGTCCACTGTAAAGTGTAACGGATTCACAGTTGCAAATGGACGGCTGAATCAGTTTTCAAATCACTGTGGCCGCCTTCGTACTTCAAATCGTAGCGTAATCTAAAACGAAACATACAAAAAGTACGAGTTAGTACAAGGTACATGATTTAGTACTATCGGAATTCCGTTCCCTGCTTCAATCGAAATGCGGTGGACGTGGCGACCCTCCATTCGTTAACCTGCCAGGCCAACCATCGTCGAATAAAATCTGAACCGCGACAGTGGACCTGTAGCCGGTTTTTCCGCAGCTGCTATGTCCTGACACACTCTCAACGGTCAATTTTGTTATGTACGGCAAACCGCGTACGGAAATGCGTAAACTGCCAGAACTCGAACGCCGAATAGGACGGCTCATATCTGGTGAAAGGGAGGGTACGGCAGAACCACACAAAATTGTAAAGTTGTACGGGTGTACGGCACCTGAGATTTCTCGGCATCGGGGTCGATCGCAGGGCGACCCGTCACAATTTCCAGAAGCAAGACGCCAAAACTGTACACGTCACTGCGCTCCGTCAGAAGTCCTGTGCTCGCGTATTCTGGCGCGACATACCTGCCATATCAACCCCAATCGTAACGTCAGTTCACACGTGCAAACATGTACAAATTAAGTGAGATATCCAGTCTAGCGTGTGCTGAAGTCAATGTTCGAAACGAGCGTACGAAACCGTTCAGAAACCGTACGAAACCGTTTCATATACCGTACGACACCATTTCGTATACCGTACGAAACCATTTCGTATACCGTACGTAGTATATTGTTATATTTTTTCATACGGTTTTTTCGCACAAAAAATTGCTGAAATGGTTAGGACTGTAAGGAAACGAAGTAAAAATTTGATCAAGTTTGTTTCAGATGACATCATGTGCTAAGAAACAAAAAAAAAAACCACAATCATGATACCTTATGCCATTTTACCATTTTTTCACACATTTTTCAATATATAGCATAAAAAATGATAGAAAATGGGCAAAAAGGGAAAGGCAACAATATAAGTACGAGAGCTTATTTACAAAGAAGAAAATTTCATTGAAGTTCAAAACCAGTAAAACTCGTTCATCCGTTTCACAGAAGTGAGCAAACATTATTATAAAAGAGCTGATATTATAAAAACATGTTCACCCGACTCAAAAATTGAACTAATATTGAACAAACATGATTTTCGTTTTTTTTTTAAATGAACTAAGTTTTGACCTTCTTGAGTTCAGTTCTTGGAATTATGAACTTGGAAGTTAAAAATTCTGAACTCTGTTTAGACTTGTTTAGGCTTCTGAGCTGAGAGTTCAAAAATTTACAACTCTGAGCTCAGAATTCAAAACGCCAACTCAAAAACAAATTCTAAATTATGAACACAGTTCAGAAATAGTAACTCCGAACTTAGATCTAAAACTCTTGAGTTCAAAATTCACAACTTGTAACTCCCGGGTTTATAATTATAAATTGTGAACTCCCGGTTCAGAATCTTGAACTACCCGTTCAGAACTCCCAACTCAGAGTTCAAGATTTATAAATTCTGAACTTTACTCCTAAACTCAAGAAGTTCAGATTATCACACATGAAATAAATTGAGTGGTACCCAATAGATATTAACGAGTAAAATAATAAGTGAAAACAAATCACCACACAACACTGCGGAGAGGTAAAACTTCAAAAAATAGAGGGAGAAAGTTCAGAAGAGAAGGGAAGACGCATCAGTAGCACCCAATTACATACGGGTCAAAGACTCATAGTCACACAGTCATTCATATTATCTCAAACGCCGACCGTCAGATTTGTTTTTCAACGATGCAAACCAAACATAGTTAAACCGATGTTTCTATGTAAAAAAACGGTTTTTTTTTACAATAAATTCAGTCCACGCCAATTAATTTTACAAAACGAATCGATTGAAATCCTAATTTTGCAAACCTCGCTCCGTACGATAAGTTATGAAGTGCTTAAAACAGATATGCCTTAAAACATGTAATCGCATAAAGACCACGTACCCACAAAACACTAATAAGTAATTCATAATAACACGCATAGTTGAAGATGTCTGTATGTCAGACGGTCGATAACAGCCAATCGTGGGACAGAGGAATACTTCGAGAGCAGGATAACTAGCATTCAACAAATGATATCACCATTTTGGTCTTTCTCACGATAGCATTCTAAAATAAGTGTACTGCAGTACATGCAGAAAGATTGGTTACGACATGAATAGTGTTGAAGATTCTCTTCAAGGAAAATTATGTCGGCAATCAATTTGAATTGAAGCTGACATCATCTTACATCATGGTCTTCGCATGCTTACGTAAAAGATCTAGTTCCATGATTTACACTGATCTATGACAGGGATGAGGTTACAGCACATAAATGTGGCGCCGGAGTCCAATGGATTTGATCAAAACTGCAGATTGATAAGGTAATGACTCTCAAAGTTTTACCCTCGCTTTCAGAGGAAATTGTACAGTACTTTCATTTTTAAGGGTAATTTAACGTACTGTTTTCCCAAAAATGTAAGATTCACCGACAAAATCAGAACAAATTTCGTCAATGCAACTATCCTAATGAATTGTATGAAGTGCAGAATGATTGGACCAAAGAGCAGACCCATTCCAGAATTGTGAAGCAAATGCTTTGATTGAAAAACTTCAAAAACATGGCTTACATCAGGATGCTCTTATACAAGTTGCCATAGCGACAGATAGAAAACAAAGACATAACAATCCCACAAACAAACACAAATAAGCTGAACTATTGCGAAACTAGCCCTCGCTCCTATGCACAAACATATGCACACATCCAAAAGAAGAACAAAAAAAGAATGGGCATCAGTAGACCATACCCGAATGTGCCCATGATACGTGTTGTGGCGTGGGACTGATCCTGACCGAGAATCTTGGCCAATGCAAAGTCTCCAATTTTGGCATTCCACTGGGCGTCAAGAAGCACATTGCTAGACTTGATGTCACGGTGTACGACCTTTCGATCCAGACCCTCGTGCAGATAAGCCAGCCTGGCACAACATAACACAAGCCCAACCCAACAACTTGGCATAAGACTGAGACAAGACTTCATTTTTTTACACTCTCAAACTATATCCAAAAAAGTGTTTCATATTAGGAAGAATCTCCAAGGGCCATGAGTATTTGTGTTGAAAGATTTTCATAACATATGCATTTGCACAATGTGCCCTCAAGGAGATGCCTCAAGTAACAGACACAAATCAGAAACATCTGTCCCTCATGTGAACCACTTTTCGTTTGGAAATGTGAAGGACAAATCTCAACCACTGGGACAGGCGTGTCTTAAAGCAGGTCTGAAAGGAAAAACACATCAAAAACTCAAGAAAAGAAACAAAAAAAAAAACAGTAAACATTTAAAGAGCTGGAAAAAAGTGGTTTTCAAAAGGAAAAGGTGGACCGTAAAACCCACCCACGTGCCACTCCTAATGCGATGTGCATTCGGAGTTTCCAGTCAATAGGTTCAGAGTTCGCTGCTTGGTGAAGCCATGACTTCAAAGTGTAGTTAGGAACGTATTCATAAACAAGAAGACGTTCACTACCCTCTGCACAGCAGCCCAAGAGTTGCACCAAATTGGGGTGCTTCAACCGACACATAGCCTCGACCTCCGCACAAAAGTCTCTCACAGTTTGATGAGTGCCTCTGAAAGGTTCCAAAAAAATATCCAGAACCAATCAATATGTGAACGTCTCACCATTAGCTCAAGCAATTTGAGAAGCACTGCCAGAAATGAAATCATAAAATCCAGAAAGAGCAATAGAAAAAAGAAATTCCATGTAACATACTTGTCCACATTAAGTCGTTTCACAGCAACAGTGGTTCCATCGGCAAGTCGAGCCTTGAAAACTGTGCCATACTGCCCTGTCCCGAGCACATTGCGAGGATTTTGTTCTCCAAAATTATTGGTTGCCAAAGCCAACTCCTGCAAGCTAAACCAGCGATCAACGGACCCGAGGTTCGGGTCCTCAGAAATCTCAGAGGGCTCTGATGCATTCCAGGACCCATTAGGTCCAGCCCCTTCATTGAGAGATTCTTCGTCATCAGCAATAAGATGCTGGCCGTCTACATCAGAGTCCAAGTCACCAGAGCGTAAGGCCCGACCAGCAGGCCCATACATGATAGGGGGAGGTATGGTAGCTTCTGGCTTAAGTCTGCGAGAAGGAGGAGGGAGAGAGCCTGCATCTGTGTCTTCAGAAAGTTTTTTGCTTGGCGCCGATTTCAAAGGAGGTAAATCCACAACGGGGGGGATAACAACAAGAGTGGGAAAATCCCCTTTTGGCAGTTCTTCGACTGGTGGTAAATCATCTTCGTCCTCCTCAACTGCTGGAACAGCTGGTGGATTAACTGTTTTTCCTTCCTCTGCTGTTGAATGCACCATACCAATGGAAGTAGAATCTAAATCTTTGCTCTCCTTGTCTTCGACGTCGTCACTGTATCCACCGGCTGTATGTGCATCATCATCCTCATCTTTATCATTTGCCCTAGCAGTGATAAGCGCTCCTGTCGATGTTAGAGTAGTAGAGATTGCAGGAGTTGTCGCCTCAGGGCCTGGTGAGATTGCAGTATTTAAATTTTGCTGTTCTAGAACATAGTAGGGAGGTTCCTCAACTGTTTCCAAAGCTTCAGGCTTTGGAGCTTCAGATTTTGTAGTTTCGTCTTGCTGATCCTGATGATCCGTTTCTGATGAAACCAAACCAGCTTGGGCACCGCCACTACTCCAACCTCTTCCCCCGGGATAGCCCCCAGCTCCTCCCCTTGTTGGAGAAACCTTACCGGCTTCAAGATCTTGGGGGTCCACAGGTTTACATAGATCTTCATTCATGGGTTTGTCAATGCCAACAGGGGGTTCGGCCTCCTGCAGACATACATCCATCCATCCCCTCCTTTGTGACAACAAATAACAGAGGGAGATTCTGTGACAGAGAAAAATTCTGTAACCTTTGTCATTGGTCATCTATTTAAGTTAATCAGAAATCACACACACTACATGTTTGAGGGCAGCAGACGGAAAAAAAGCCTAATAGGGCGATTATGCGAGCCCTGTAACTGCTGTTACTGGCACAGTAATTATAGCTTTCTTACAAGAAACTGTGCGGCTTTGTACGAAAAACGCGTGTTTTTTTTGTCAATTACGGTGATGACTGGCGAGAATCGGCAGTCATCACGTACATATAACTTACCCTATAAGCCAAGCCATACATGTTTGGGAACCAACATACCTTCTTCCTACGACGTCGACAACAGCAAAAGAGAAGTAAACAAGCCACAAGAAGTGCAAATGCGCCTCCTCCAGCAATCCCAGCTATGGCACCAGTTCCGAAACTACTCGATTTCGAACTACCACTCCCGCCTGTTTCTCCACTTGCTAGTGTTGGAGACGGTGTCACAGTCGAAGCTGAAGGTGGAGCCAAAACCAGTGAGGGAGGAGGGGTAGGAGTGCCAGGTGGAAGAGGCGGGAATGGGGGAGGTGGAGGAGGAATGGGAGGAGGAGGAGATGGTGGGGGGGGTGATTGTACAGTAGAGGTACAGGACTGCAGACAGCAGTAAAAACGGGCAACAAGAACAAATGGTCACTAGTCAGCACCTATCTCTGGTTTGTAGTAAATATGAACACCAAATCAGAATGAAACTTACAAGGAAAATGGCCTAACAAGCAGATATATCCTGCCATCACTTCAAAACTCCTCGCTATAACTCCTCGGTCACATTGAGCACACACTGCATGGAATTGAACTAAACAATTGAATCAGCAAGCCAGGTTGGTAGGAGGAACCTACAGGTGGTGACTGGCCATTTCCACACGACATGCTAGTGGAGTCAATATTATGTCTGTGAGCTTGGTCAATGCAGCCGGTACAGAACCGGATAGTAAAGGATTGTTTTGCAAATGTAGGGTCTGAAGGTCCACCAGATTCACGAAGGGATCCGGAAGTGCCCCAGAAATTTGATTGTCATTCAAGTACAGCGTTGTCAACTGCATATCATGCAATCAGCGCGTCAGTTATAAGAGCACCATAGCGCCAAACATTTTACTGCTGCAAAAGACCAGATACACCAGACAGAAACTGGCATACTTGGAAGTCCTAAGTCTAGAGAATGAAGACAGTCTAGAAAATGAAGACGGTCTAGAGAAAAGAAAGTCTAGAGAATGAAGACAGTCTAATGAATGACGAAATATTCGAGAATGAAGACAGTCTAATGAATGACGAAATATTCGAGAATGAAGACAGTCTAATGAATGACGAAATATTCGAGAATGAAGATAGTCTAGAGAACGGTTAAGCTGTAGGCAAAACATAGATAGACATGTAAATTTGAGATATGCTCATAGGGAGTTGTCACCATCCACAAATCAATCCCAAGAATGTGTGATTCAAGTCGGTCAAGGACATAATCCACCTACCTTCACGCAGTTCCCAATTGAATACGGGATGCTTCCAGTCATTTGGTTATTACCCATCTTCACCGTGACAAGGCTTAAGCATGTCCCAAAATCCGGCACTCCTAGTGTCAATGAATTGTTGCTTATGTCAAACGACTCCAAATCCTTAAAGTTTCCGAGAGTAAGGGATTGTACATTGGTTAACTGATTATTTTGAAAGTACATTTCCTGGAAGAGCAGAAGGTGAATATTATAAGACAAAAGGTCAAAGTTTTCTGAAACAAAGACAAATGCCAAATGCAAAAAGCATTTGGAAATCGAAGCCAGTTACATGTGAGAAAGATCGGAACAAATATGTTATGTCCAATTTCATGAACCGGCATTGTAAGCTAACATCCATTGTTAAAGGATGCTATCTACCTTTTTTTAACCTGTCCTTTAACTACAGTTAACAATATCAAATGAAGTTGGCGCATCTCCAGCAAGAGCAGAAATATAATTGCATGATCGTGCAGAATAGATAAAAAATCTAAATGTCTGCACAGATATGAACTTTACCTTCAGAGTTTGGACAGTATTTAAACCACCAGGGATTTCCCCTTTGAGGCTGTTGTTGGATAAATCCAAGAATTGAAGATCAGTAAAGTAATTCCAAGGATCCTGAGGAATTGTTCCAGCTAAAGATTTCATGGGAAGGCTAATTTGTGTCACAACGCCTGCCTCACAAGTAATACCCTGCAAACCCATAGAGATCCATTGAATGGGAGAGAATGTTCAATCCATGCCCAAAGGTGGGAGGAATGAGGACAAATACTATTGAATGATCATATGAATGAATGCATCCTTTTTCCACCTGAGAACATTGTCCCTGTTCTTAAAACTATAAAACAATGCATAAACTTGAAACTACAGCAATTTATAACAGTTCCTTCTCCGTCAGCTTTACAGCTAGACTTTGAAATAAACTGACTATCAAATTCAGCGATTTACACATACGACTAAGAATCCCAGAAAATATTATCAATCACATTATGAATGCCACTTAAAGAGTCTCGCCAATTTCCAATTGAAACATGTACACAGCCTGGCCTCTTCTCCCTCCATGTTACTATACGATATGAGCTTACTAACGTCGTCTCTCAATTTCTTCTCAAAAAAGGTCAACCTTCTAATCTCTCATTTACCCAAAAACAGATTTGAAACATGCAACACTCGCAAACAAAAATATACCATTTTATCAAACCATGCAAAACATGAAAAACGTGAACAACAGCTTGTTTTATGAGGCTATGTCAGCCTGAAGAATCTTTACCATAGGTACTGGCAACTTAATTCATTTAAAAACATTTAAAGTTCCAACGCAGCTTTAAGAATTTGTTGGGCTCCCCCCCTCCCTCCCTCCCTCCCTCCCCCTCTCCCTCCCTCTCACTCCCTCCCTCCCTCCCTCTCACTCCCTCTCCCTCCCTCCCTCTCTCTCTCTCCCTCTCCCTCTCCTCCTTCTCCCTCCTTCCTCCCTCCTCCTCCTCCTCTCCCCAGCAAAACTGCAGAATAGGCTACTTGCACATAAGCGATTACTGGCGTTCGCAGTAATCGTAAAAATTGTACAAAAAAGTATACGGTGTGCACACTTTTCTGTAATGATTCCCGCGATCACTGGACAGTAATGCCAGTAATCGCGTATGTGATATTACCCTTAAAGCAATTTGGAATTTCAATAAATTTTGAGATATATCAAGGGAAGAATACAAAGTTTGCTGACAAACAGTGGCAAAAAAAAAAAAAAAAAAAAAAAAAAAAAAAAACTGGACTAACCTCGTATGTGCAAAAATCAGGGTTAGTGCCTGGCATCC
This sequence comes from Zygnema cylindricum, assembly GCA_037447655.1. NCBI lineage: Eukaryota > Viridiplantae > Streptophyta > Zygnematophyceae > Zygnematales > Zygnemataceae > Zygnema > Zygnema cylindricum. Next base: position 113,549 of record JBBHKE010002990.1, on the reverse strand, counting down.
ATGAGTCTCTCAAACCCCCATTAGGATCAATCGTGTCAGCAAAAGTTACCCAATTCACTTCCTGTCCAAAAGAAACAACCACTCCACAGAACAAAACTAAAACAAAAGCTCCTGCCTCAACTAATTTGCTAATACCCATGGCTATGGCTATCCCTGACAAAAGTTTTATTTTTCCTCTATTTTCTTTGGCGAAGTTCTTCAAACAAACTCCTGTTAGCAACTACTAAACCTTGTACTTTGCAGGTCTCTTCTTTTCACCCTGCAAGATACTTGTGCCATTAGCCTACTACTTGAACAAACCCTAATGTGTAGTCTTCGACACTCTCCTGTCACAAAATAAACTGTCACTTATTATCATCTGCTGCAATGTACAGCTTCACGTGGAGAAGCAAATTGAGCAGCTTCTTGTCTATACAAAGGTTGACAGTTTTCTTGTCAATATGATTCCTGCTGTTGCTTGCACCAGCAAAATTTGTACTGCACTACAGTAATGTACTTGCTGGCTAGATTCCAAACAACAGCAAAAGTTCCCGTTGATGTATGAAACTGACGATTTCGTTTGAGTTCAAACGTGCGAATAGTATTCGCACGTTTTAACTTTTGTTTGAACTTTCATAGTCTTCTCCAATGGTATTCGCCGAATACCATTGGAGGGCGAATACCATTGGAGGGCGAATACCATTGGAGGGCGAATACCATTGGAGAAGACTGTATGAAACTATGAAGTGATCAGAGTACTATATGCGTACTTTTCCGTACATAAACCATATGATACGCGTATATTAGAGGATAAACGCAAATAATGTTTCCAATCGTTTTCGCGCATTTCAAACAAACTATCTTCCGTTTTGGGAAAGTTGCAGCGATACGGTACAAAATCAAGCTGCCCTGGCGCCAAGGCACATCAAAGTACATAAATTTTGACGAATTTTCCCTCCAAGGGCGGGTTTCAAATGGGTCAGTGGCGCTTTCTATGAGTGCTCAAACAGTGTGGACGCATTGTCAGAAAACGTACGGAGTTTCGCAAGTTTCAGCGTTCAAACGGGCAAATTACAGTAAGGTTCCGTGGTCTCTTGTACTTTTCCTAACGGACACCCGAATGGACCCACATGTCAAGCTGATTTCAAATCTTCCGTGCATTAAATGCATACATTTTTAAATGAAAACTGTCATCGACCCCATAAGACGGAGGTTAACAGGTGGCAATGCGTACGGCATCGAGAATCATGCCGACAAATTTGGAATTTCTGCGAATCCGGCTGCCGGTTGGTGCAACCTTGGCTTTTAATTGTTTAAACATAGTTCAAAAAGTAGGCGTGTCTATTGTAGGCCTTCTGTAGGCGCCTTTATCGTAAGTTGTGTTATGGGCTTTTATGTGATCTTCTTAGATCGCTACTTTTATCAGAGACCGTCCGATCGTCCAAATCTGACGGTTAAAATAAAAAATACCTCAAAACTCACAGAAAAATAATTTTTTGTCCGAATGTTTTTCAAAATTTAGACATGACGTTTAATTCTCTATCGATCGATGTGCAACTCAACCCTGTTAGGCTGTTACTATTTTTTTTCATTTTGCGACCAATACAATATGGATTTTAAGGTCATATTGTATGTTTTGCGTATAATAGGCATATTGTATGGGCATAATTTCACCTACTTTTGAACTATGCTTTTAAATTTTATGTTTTTAAATACGATCATACTAAGCATTTTTCTTCGGATGTTTCTCTTGAGGTAACGCTTCCATTTTATTACATAATGTGCGATGGAAAAACCATCAAAGTACAAATACATCTACGTGGTGGAAACTGCGATATCTACAGAAAAATCAGATTTTCTACAGAACCTGCCAGAACAAAGGATTTCTTGTAATACGACAAACGCAATGATTCTGTAAAAGCACCAGTTGATACGAAAGTACAAGCGAAATCAAAGCCGACAAAGGCGGAAACTCTTTGTCGTGATTTTACCGTAAATACCAAGGTGTATAGCCGTATTCAGCCCCTAAAGAGTGATAGGAATGTGGTTGCGTAAAGTACACCTTAAATCGTTATTAGCGTATAGAAATTATTAGTGTAAAGAAAAAATTAGCGTCATTCATTCTAACTTAGTGCCAGGCGACGTGGCAGATTATGGTCCACGTCTAATTTATTATATTTAAGGTATCAATATCAAAATTTTGGGGTGCCGATATAGCGTACATAAGGCTAATAACGATTCACAGTGTAATTTATATGGCCAATTCTTTGTGCGCCATCCAATGTATAAGGTGCAGCCGATTATCTATCGGCCAATCTCGCGATGCACAATGGGGCGATGTCTGTGATCTTTTTACATAAGCAAAAAGAGACGAGACCGATATAACCAGCTACCAGTGTGCCGACAATTTTTCAACCCGACGTGACGTTATGCAAAAGGAAAAATCTTTGTGCAATATGAGAGAATGGGATACAAGGAGGAGATTAGAGGTATGGGGGAGGTCAAGGTATAGGGAAACAAAGATGAGGGTGTGGAGGAGTGTTAGATTAACAGTTCTGATAAAATTCACACATGTGTATCGCATTTCACTTGGTTGGCCTGTGGGAACCATCAAGGCTTCGCTCACTACTATAACCATTTATTATAGGCGTAAGTCCCATACCTAATCCTCAATTTGGCCATTTCCCAAAGTTTACATTCGACGCCCTTATGATAAGTTCGGATATCGCCGATCCCTAACATGGTATCGGAGTTGGAGGATATTTGGAAAGAATGACATAAGTACATCATGAGGTGACGTATTAAAGTCATGTCTGATATGGACTCTACACTTGTGCATCGAATTCAATCTAGTTGGCATGAAGGAAGCACGCATGCGGCGCTCATTGTCGTAACCATTTAAGATAGGTGTTGAGATACGCAATCGATTGAAATGCTCAAGAGGCAGAGCTACGTCGTGAATCGTTTATATAGTAAATAAACTATTAGTGCAAATAATCAATTAGTGTTGTTAATTTTATTTTGGTTGTAAAGGGCGAATGTAACACGATCTCCTACCTCTCAGAAAATCCCATTACTACAACCAACTTCAACCACACATTCCACACATTGGAAAATACACATCCACATTGCAAAACACTCACATAAGGATAAACTTTAAATTAGAAGAAGCTACTGTCCACATAACATTAGTTTGGTCTTTTGCCCTCGTGGCTCGACCCTTCTTATTAAAGTATTTTCCACTACTCTCCACTCTTAAATATTTTATCTCTTAACTACTAAAACACTACTTAGTTTGTAAGAGATTTTAGTGCAAAAATGCCATTGCTCCAATTTGGTTTTAATCGTTCAGGACCAAGATCAGTCGAAAATTCCACAAACCTTTCTAAAGGAAAAAAGGTTTACTTGTCTCTTAGACTTCACTATTTATCCATCATCGCCCTGGACTCGCTAAGCCAGAGTCAACGCTTCGTTGAACAAATTTTACTTGGGCAAATCATTGATCGGCAAGTACTCAGACTGACCAATGCAAAAGCGTGCGAAATCTCTTACTAAGGGTGATGTTCCATTAGGGGGGAAATGTCGTTGTTTACTAAAATTGGTACTGTTTCGTACAGTGCCGTACTAAAAAAAAATGTCACAAAAACAAGCCTACTGAATGAGGGATTTGATTCTCCACGTTTATGGGCGTAAACGTAGACCTTGCATAATCGGATACGCCGTCGTCTAACACTTTCAGCTCGCAACAACTGACCCGGAGTAGGTCAATTGTAAGCGTATGAACAAATAACATCGTGCCTCGCAGAAAAGTGAACAAATATCCACGACGATCGCGCAACCAGTTGGGTATTGAGAAGTAAGCTTTAGTAAGTCTTATAAATTTTGAGTCTAGGACTTAGAATATTTGTTGACTACCAATTTTTCAATATTAAATTGTTTTAGTGTGGATTTTTGTAGTATCTACTCGAGTAGTTATCTTTGAGTAAATAAGTGTGTACGGCCGCCTATGGATGTAGACGTGATAAATATCTCACGGATATTTAGGGTGTCGATATTGTTACTAGACAATTCTAGTCCAAGTACTTAGATTTTTGTCAATAGATAGTCAGGTGAACCCTGTACATACATTTTATATGTTTTCTATATCTTTTGAGTATTTAGTTCTATTAGCAACAATCTAGTGTACACAATGTACATTATACACATAGTTAAGGAAATAAGAGCACTTTAAGGGGTATTATGTTATACTGTCCTTGATTTGGCTATGGTATATGTTTGTCTGGTTGAAGGACCTATCTCATTTTGAGTTACACATCTTACAATATAGATCTAGTCTACTAGGTATTTCTCTTAGGGTTTGCTTCTACTGTCATGTCTACTAATGGCTCTGTTCCTGTTGGTGCAAGTGTGACTCCTAGTAGGAGTGGATCACAACCAAGTCAGGATTTCCAAGACTTTCAATAGTGGGTACACGTCGCGTATGACATGTGCCTTCCGCCAGGGAGGATGCGAGGCCACCGGAAGCCACAAGAAAATTTTTGACGGAGGATATTGTTTCACGCTTTTGTTGTCATCCACTAACCATTATGACATATACGTACGCTTTTATAAATCTTAAGTTTCATCCGCCCGTTTAGATTTTATTCAATGCGTCGTACGAGTCACTTTTTACCTTCGCTGGTTCAAATATGTGGTCACAATTTGCTGTCAGAGATTCTTTGAATATTGCTAAAATCGTTTTCGTCTATTACGTGGACAAATAAAAGTGTGCTACGCAAATAAAATGTCGGTTAATGACCCGACACAATGGAACGATGGCTTCATTTAACGTTTTTTTTGGCGTTTACTGAGACCGCCTAATAAAACAACGCTATAACTACGTAGGATTTACTAACCAATCAAACACTACATTTCACTACGTAACATTTACGTGCAAAAGTGCGCGCCAAACGAAACGCGACTTCGCATGAACGTGCGTCACAAATTCACACGCGAAACTACCTATGAAATTCCATAAAGTGAAAGTGACGTTTCGTACTAAAAATTGTACGAAACGAACTATCGTGCAAACCAAACGAAATATTGATTCATTTGGTACTTTTTAAATGTGCGCCTGAAATTCCGCGGCTAGTTTGACCCTTAACCCGTTACAAGGAACACCCACTCGTTATTTTGACCTCGCGTTGTCGCCTAAATACACCAATCGCTATATCTTTTAAAATACAACCCCATATCGTGCGATTCTTTCGCGGGCGTCTACCAAATTCAAAACTCTATATTCGTAACACTTAAATACCCATTTACGAAAAAGTTCGATTCACTATTATTGTTACAGCGAACGTCAACAAAACATTAATGTTAATATATACATCTAAAACTAATTTGAATACACATCCCCATACTGCAACAGTTGAGTGCTCTTTCCCATGTCAACGCCACTCACTTTCCCGTCTCGACACAATTATCTAACATATTTTTTGTAGGTTTATACGGAAAAACGAGTTGATGTATTATGGACTAGCACATTTTGTTTACCACACTATTTAAAAAACTCCCAAATTAGAGTCATTTGGGCTAATTAAACTGTACCTATATTAACGTAAATATAAAACGAGTATTATTAATTATATTTGAAGTTTGAGGGTCAAAATTTAGGGGCGCGGATATAGGGTTATCAACACTACAAACGATTCACGGTGTAGCGTATGTCTATCACCAAGTCTCAAGTTCAATCCCCAACTTAGATATTTTCCAAAGCTTAATTATGATGCCCTTTTGATAATTCTAACATCGTCGATCTATAATAGGGAGGATGGGAGAAAGGAGAGGAAAGAAGGGAGACAATAAGAGGGAAAGGGCACGAGAGAGAGGGGGCTTAGGGTGAGAAGCCCGAAAAGAGGGGAAAAGGGGGAATAATCTTAGGAAATTGGAGGTGGAAGTAGACGTGGGCTGCCAAACCCTGTAGTGGGAGGTGTTAGAGGGATAGAGGGAATAGTGGGAGGTGTTAGAGGGGTAGAGGCAATAGTGGGAGGTGTTAAAGGGAGGTGCCAGAGGAGGGGTAGTGAAATGTGCAACCGAAGAGCTCGATGAAACACGAGGAGAAGACCAGCCAAAAAGTGCGCACATGTCTGACGGAAATCGCATGAAATACTTATACCGTGCGATTTGTTCTCGTAGAAACATAATCGTGCGTCTTGTGGCCGGATGAATATCGCAGCAATGCGCTTCCGTACTTTGATTATTTCGACTTTTCTTCGCGGTAGAAAAATGACGACGATCCGAGACTTGAACTCTGTAGAGCAGCGATATCACCTTGAAAAGCGATTCGATAGGAATCACTAAACTTTTGTTTTGTTCCTTGCGCCGTTGCGCGGACTGATTGAACTTTTCGCACGTTTTTAAGCGCAACAGGGAGCCCCTTCGTTTGGCTTTGTCGTATTAAATGATGGCAGCGAGGCACAGAATTCTATTGGTCAAACATTTTGTCTTGGAGGAAAAGTGCTCGCGCGTCCGTTAACTTTTTCCTGCAACGAAGGCCTGTGCGTTCGTGACAATGGACATCTGCCCTAAGTCTAAGCATAGCTCGATGTAACACTGTTCTTTGATTGCACATACAAGCGTCTGGCGATTAGGGTTTGCTATTTCTCTTCGTGCAAACCACCAGATTCAGTTCAACTGCAGTATCTATTGGTTTTGCAGATGACACGTTACATGGCTTTGCTGTAACTTCCTGCTTTTATGTTGAAACATATTGCACTTTTTCAAGTCTGTAATATAAAGTACTCGTTTTTTTTCTATTGACAATTTGTTGCATATTTCAGTGGGCAGCGGTTGATCTTTAGAGTGGACTGGTTAAAATGCTGTATTTGAAAACGATGGCATTACATGAGCATATTCAGAGAAATTTAAGCAAACAAGAAGTTTTAACAATAAAGGATTATTGCGGTTAATGTTTCGAATCATCATTTCAACATTGTCCAACTCAAGGGTCCAAATTTAGGGCAAATATTGTTAGGATTTAGTAGACGTCTGACTAGAAAGTTATAATAATGGAGGAATACAAGCGAGAAATGGTGGAAGTTAAAGCTTTGGTGGCAACAACTTTGGAGAAAAATGGAACGTTACCGAAACTTCGGGTACTTGAATTGATTAACTCTTGCAATTCTGGTCAACCACTCCTCATATATTTCTGGTGAAAAATAAATTATGTGCATTGCTGTAGCAATCAGGAATAGTATGACAAGAAAAAGTCAAGCAATTGGCCTAAAATTGATGAATAGCATTTTTGGGATGCAAACGAACACAAAGGTATGGTAGACTGACACTTGCAGGAGGCCGCTTTCTCACACATCTGGTTTTCCTTGTTGGCATTTAGCAATTTTAGGTTGGGGCATTTCGCATCCCTCTCCCTCTCTCCCACCTCCTTTCCCTCTTTCCTCCTCTCCCTCTCCCTCTCTCTCTCCCCTCTCTCTCCCTCTGCCTCTCTCTCTCTCCCTTTTTCTCCCCTTCTCTCTCTCTTTCTCTCTCACACTCCTCTCTCACTCTCTCTTTCCTCTCTCTCTCTCGTTCCGCCTCTCTTTTCTCTCTCTCCCCTCCTCTCCTTTTTCTCATATGTTCTGGGTTGCTGGTTTGCAGTCCGGCTTTTTTTCCCTTTCCATAAGTTTTGCCCCTTGTGGGCTGATATCGCAGCAAATTCCGGGAAAGTTCCTGGATGTCACGCGCCTTCGATATTCAGTCACCGTCGGAAAAGAAAATTGTTCACTCGCATTTTTCGCCGTCATGCAAGAAGACCCGAGATTGTAAGTTTTTTTTTGTTTTTTTTTAGATTGTAAGCTATCTTTTGTGGGATTGTGAACTGACTTTTATGTTATATTGTAATTTGTGTAATACTGCTTGGATTTTGTTCAGATAACAGAGATACACCATGAATCGCTATCAGCATTCATGACACTAATCTAGTGCCAATTTTTTTTCTGGACCCTAAACATAAAATAGCGTTTAATATACTTATTGTTTTTTTCTTAACTATCATCTGGTAAGCGGTTTTAAGTCGCCCACATTCTTCAGACTTAAATTGCAATAAGTAAGACCAAAATAAACCGTACACTAACTATATATATATATATGTGTGTGTGTGTGTGTGTGTGTGTGTGTGTGTGTATATATGTATATGTATATATTTATAACGCTAATAAAGATTCACTGTGTAGTCTTGAAAATGACTCTCGTAACTAGTAAAACTTGAGATGTTTTGCAGAAATAATCATCAAACTCCACAACCCAATCCTGTCACCATAACCATGGTTAATAGTGAAGGCGATTTGGTTGACTCGTGGCTCGCTTATTCGGACCTAAAAAGTACATATACTGTTATTTGTCCCCAAACTACTCTTATTTTCGGCCAAACCTATGTCCTTGTAATTTCGCCTCGACCACAAGCTATGGGGCATTTGCCGTGTCGTTTTATTCTCGCTATAAACTCGGACAAATTGTTAACTGTAAAACCCCAATTGAATGAAGTCAATTATCCTCCTATTTCTTAACTATAACTAGAGTCGTGAATGAGTTTTGTTCTTTTTTTGTTAGGGTTTTGTCAGATTTAACTTTGGTTAGGGAAAAGGTTAGTTCTTTGGAAGTGTAATTTTTTTTGTATCGTAGTTGAAATTTGTTAACAAATAAGTTTTATGTTTCTAAAGGTAGGATTTACCGATATATGTAACTTGTAAAGGATATATAATGTATAGAAGATTTGTTCATTATTTGTAATATGTACAATTTTATGGTTTCTTCCTAAAGATAACGACATCATTTTTTGTTCCGGTGTACATTATTTCAGTATTTCTTGTTTAGATGTTCTTGCTTTTATTAATATTCTTGGTAAATATCGCTTTTCTCTATTGCGTATAATGAAAAACATGTGTTTAGTCTAATAAAAACGTATATTTTCAATTTATCTATCTTCAATTTATCTATAGCTTTTTCTTTTTTTTTGACTGAAATCCATAATTTTATTTTGTTTTTAATGCCTGGAACTCGGTTGTTCATAATTTTTGAGCCTAGTAAACTTCAAATATAAAAGGTATAAATTCGAACGAATCACGATTTGTAACTTAAAAAATTAAACCAATTGAGGATCTTTGTTGAGAAATTTTCTCGAGTACCGTATTCAAAGTCCTTTCTATTCTTACGCTTCAGTATTTTCTTGGATTGTACAATAACCTTTTGTTGTTAGTTTTTAATTTTCTCCAATTAGAAACTAAAGTGGGAATCGAGAGATTCAGAACGAAAATGATGAAGACAAGTTTCTATGTATGTCGAAAGAGTTTAGTGACAGTTTGTCACGGACTCGACATGTGAATTGATGCGTATGGTTGAGATTCCAAGTTTTATTTTTTATAAAATAAGTTTTTGAGGCATGTGGCTTATTTTTTTTTTTTGTGTAAAATGAGTTGTTAAAATAAAGAGATTATGTGAACTCGACTCGTATTTTGTTATATAATGATTTTTGTATGGTTTTGGAGTAGTTTCACCACAGACCATCATAGCCATTGATTTCATTAATGCAATTAATATGTGGTGATTGAATCAATAGCAAAGGAAAAAGTTGCTGTTAGTTTAATTCAAAAAAAAAAAAAAAAGTACATTGAGTTGTTTCGATTTGCAGCATAGTATTCAAAGCTATCTTTGTTTTGTTGAAAAAAATCTATTGGTGGGAAGTTTTAGTTTAGGGTTTCTTAGGGCTTTTTAGGAATTTCAGGGTAATGTGAACGCGGATAACGTAAGATTGGACAATTTTTCTTTACATGGTTTAAAATACTCGCCGTCTGGAGTAAAATCGTCCGGAATTTCCAAGATTACGGAATAGTTAGACTGGTTACTTGAAGATTTAATGACAATGTGCTTGTTAAACCGTCAAAATAAAACTACCCTGTACCGCTATTAAAGTTAATATTTTTTTTGCCACTTAAAACATCTTTCCTCCGTACACATTTGTGCGGTTTTCAATTTGAGACCGCCAATTGGAAGCTGAGAATCCTACCCTTTAATCGCAACTGTCAAATCGACATTCCGACAAGTATGTTTCAAGTGGCGAAAAAAACACCACCAGTAAGGGTACGTCCCCATGTGTTAAAGTATCGACTTTAATCTGTCGTTTTCACCCAAAACGCAATTCCGTACGAGAAAAACTTTACTGTACAAAAAAACAATTCTTTAAAAGTACAGCAAACGTCAAGTCGATACTTTGAATGTACTTCATGTTTGTCGTCATCTTAACAAATTTTGTCGTTTTCCTTTTTTCGACCCCAAGGCAAGAGAATCCAGCCAGTCAAAAAACTTTATCAAAAATCACCTCGCGAGGTGATTTCAGGGAAAGTACCACCCAAACAACGAATGCAAAACGGCCCATGCACGCGACACACGAGTGGGAAAATTTTAGGACAAGGGAGAGTACTCGCTATTTTTCTCCCTGCCCGTCAAGCGCATGTACGGAAAAGACGAGGATGTACAGAAAAAAATCTGCAGGGGTCGCGGAGTTCCACTTTCATTCATGGGTCCTGGGTAGAATTTTGCGTCTTCGTTGGTCTCCCCTCTCCCTCTCACAATATCCCTTTTATCTCACACTTTTTAAAATGAGGCACGACAAAACTGGTATGAAATGAAATATATTTGAAAATTAATTCCTTTGACTAACTTTATGTATATTTTTATGGCAAGTAGAGCGGAAAAAGTAGAAAGAACGAAATCGGGTATCCATGGCCGAAAGTTCTTGAATCTGTGACGTCGACGTTGTCACAAGTGAGCGTGACGTGTCAATGTTACAAAACCCTAGACATCTGCAATGTCACAAAATTACAAAAATCTAGACGTCTACAACTGTCTCTGTTTTTGTTGGCGTCACCAATTTTGTAGTCGTCGTCAACCGTCACAAAGTTGTACCTATGTCTACAACCGTCACACTTCAAAGTTTCCGATTTCATTTTCGCACACTTCAATTCAGATCTAACGGCTGACATTCGTTTTGTAGTTACTTTAGCCCCTCGACAGCTGTACTTCCCCTGCCATACCTTCCGTACACTTCCCTGCACGAGATGCGCTCCGCCTGCCCCTTTTCGCGTCGCATGCGCGCACCGCCGCAATGTGCGCATGCGACGCCAGGCGACGGAACATGCGAGGGCGGCCGAAAGCGTACGGTTTTGCTATGCGATTTCCGATATTCAGCCGATATGTAGTGAATTGCCATACGGAGGGAAGATCGACACTTTCCCGTATAGGCCGTACCTGAATCCGTGAGTACAAATCAAAGTACTGTTCATTACAGTACAGTACAGTACAGCACTGTAGTGAATCGTACAAAAAGGTGTCAGTGAGGTCAGACGTTTCTTTGCGGTGTACACGTAGGAAGAGTTTCCCATACACGTCGGATGAGTTTCTCTTCATTAGACACGTCGGAACTCGGACGAGTTTGATGCTTTGCCCGCTTGATGGAAAACAAAGAAAGACGGTTTTTCAGCCTCATAGCTCAAAACTCTAATCGTCCTCAATTTAAGATTTTATTCTATTAAAACTGCCACGTGGCGTTTGTTGCCAATTTATTGCGTTAAAGTGACGTGGCAAGTTTGTAGCCATGGCTGCCATCACCGTTACCTTGACATTGCTGATCGTTGCGTGCCACGTGGCACTTGGAGTGGGATCCTACACTGGACCCATGGCGGAGCAAGACCGTACGTTTTCTCTCTCCTTCGACTCTCATTTCCCCTTGTTTTAGCAGCCGAGATCTGATGGTGAGAAACGGTTGCCGAGGGGGTACTTTGTTAGTTATATTACCTGGTCGGTGACGGGATGGAGCAGCCAATATCTGACAGTCAAAAACGATTGCCGAGGGGGTACTGTACTTTGGGAAATACCCGGTCGCTGACGTGGGCCGAGGGGCAACGTTACCCGTTTGTTGACGTCGGGCGGGGGCCACGCTGTTTACGGGTGCAGACGAACAATTTTTTTGCCTATTTAAAGGTTTTCAAACAGACGACCAACGGTCTATGACTTTTATATAGATGTTCTATCGCGCAGAGTTTGTAATCCACGTGCTCGAAATTGAATGGTACCACGTAAGATAAGATCATATATTGAAAATCGGCAAATGTTTTTCTCACCGACCAGCTTCAACTTGAAATCTTCATTTGCGTACCATGTACGTGTGGACCAGATCATCGTACAACATTATTTTTTTATTTTGTACTCTTTGCAGACGCCTTGTCAGATACCACCTCAATTTTTTAGGGTTTTTGACTTTTTTGTTTTTTCGCGTGACGAATGAGCGCTACCACAAATAGTGTGACAAATGGGTGATAACAAAAGTAGCGCGACGAAATTTCGTTACGAGATTACTTTTGTGATTTCGGTTAGGATTTTCGAATGGATGTATCATGTGCGAAATTTTTCGATTTCCGTTGTTTGTCGCCTTGACACGTATGTTCATTATCCAACGTGTCGCGGCTCAAATTTTTCTGTAAATGGTGATGTACCTCGACGAGGTACATCACCATTTACAAAAGATTTCGAAGCGAATGCTTCACGAAAACAAATCCAACAATGATTGTTAGCTCCCATAACTTTGGAGAATTTTGGCAAGATTCTCTGTAATGTTGTTCGCTCATAAAAACAAAATAAGCGGTACGGAATGATACGGATAGGCGTCGATTTCTGTAAACTACCCCACTTTTCGTCATGGAACGCCACCCTAAGAAGTTTTGATAAACAGGACACGGTCCATGCGCATGATAAAGTGACATGATAAAGGGGCATGATAAAACAGGACACGGTCCATGCCCGTGTAACGGGCGTTGATTTACTACACCACAAATCGTAATTTTAGTAAATAACGCTTATTCGGCCGCCCTAAATTTCGACTCTATCACCTTAAATAGAGTAAGTGATTCTAAATTTTTCATTCTTCTATTTAAGGTAAGGTTTAATTAGCGTAAAAAGATTCTAATATAGGTTCGATTTAAATAGTATGGAGTACGGCAGACGTCCGACCGTACAAAATTGTACTTTTGTAAGTAAAAAAGTTCAAATAATGATTTAATTAAGGTCGTTATCATGTAATTGCGTTTTAACAAACCGCGTAGTGCAAACCTCATAGTGACGATAAACTGTACGTTTTGTCAGATTCTGTACGAATACCTAACTTAGAGTAGAGGTATTAGCGCGCCAAATTAGAGTACACCTCATAAATTAGAGTAAATTCCTTTTTGAAAAAGTTCTATCACACAAATTTGAGTTCATAACTCTAATTATTTTTTTCTCTTTTTTTACTCTAATTTTTTCATTACTCTAATAACGATTCGCGGAGTAGTTGTTGCAAAAGGCTCGGACATCAAGAAGCACATAAACTCATAAAGTCATAAATCCTGTTAGAAGACTCGCATCACGAATTAACTCACGTCACTATGCATCATATGCACGATTTGCGGTGAAATGGATGACGGATGAGATGAGGAAATGAATGTCCCTTTTTTTTGTTTGGACGTGAATCGCCCTTGACGTCACCTCACGTCAACAAAAACGTCGGGATGTGATTCATGTTGCCGTACGATTCATTCACTCATTCATTCATTCGGGATACGACTTCCTGTTTTTTCAAAGTCGCATTTCTGCATTCCGAAAAGGTTTTCCGAAAAATAAGATGATGGTTTTTCGGAAAAGAAGATGATTAACCACGGTTGTCAAGTTTTAACGCACTTGACCGTATGTTTTGTTCGTCACTACGCTCCAAATCATATATTTTGTCCGTCACTACGCACCAAAAAGGTTGACAGCCTAGCAGTGGACCTGTTTGGCTCCTATGTTTTTGTTTTTTTGCGCCCTGAATGGTACGGGATTATTCGTTTCCTCATCTCATTTGTCATCCATTTCTAGTGTGAATCGTGCAATAGTTGTTCAAATCGCATGTTACGCACGAAACCAACGCGCGAATACTACGTACGATTCACATTTAACGATTTTTGAAAATTGATAAAACGCGTACTCGACTATGTATACGTACATTTATGTACATTTACGTAGTGTGTCCGTATACATTAGTATTTTTAAGGTTTTTTAAAGGGGTATTTTAGGGTTTTTAGGGTACATTCTCGTACATTTGTGTATATTTCAAGACAACGGTCGTCTATTTTTTGTACATCTATGTACAAAGTCTGTATATGTCTGTACTTTTGACGTTATGACTTTAAGGCATTTAGTTATTGTACATTTTCGTATACTTCTGTTATACTGTATAAAGTCTTCGTACATTTTTGTACAGTGTCCGTGTATATATGTACTTTTGACGGTTCTTTAACGAGGGATTTTATAGTTTTAAGGTACATTTCGTACATTGCGTACAATACCGTATAAATCGATACAGCTGCCCTACAATATACGCACTTTTAGGGTACACTTTCCGTATATTCACGTATATTTGCCGTACGTTTTAGGATTTTTATAATTTTTAGGGTTAACGGGACAATTTATGTACAATTTTATCTGCCATACAGCGGAAACTTCACGAAGTTTACGAAAGAATAGAATCGACGAATACTACGTAAAAATTGGAAAAAATCATAGATGTCCTATGCGCATAAAACGCACGGAGTAAACTAACGATTACTACATACAGTGCGCATCAAACCATTTTGAAAAAACTATAAAAAGTCGTACCATACTTCGCATCCGTACAGTTTATGTACATTTTTCGAACAGAGCCGTTAATGTCAGTACATTTTAGGGTTAGGTGAGGGGGTATAGGGTATATTTTTTGTACATTTACTTTTAGTTTCCATATTTTTTCGTACCTTTTGCGGTTATTTATTTTGGGTTTGTTCTGTACATTTTCGTACATTCTCGTATTATTCGGTACATCTACGTTACATTTTTCGTACATTGTTGACCATTTTCGTACATTTTCGTTCATTTTAGGTTATTTAAGCGGGATTATAGGGTTTTTAGGGTACTTTTTTGTACGCTCAAGTATATTTTTGTATAGCCGACTTAGATTTTTCACACTTTTACGTTTATCAAGGTACGATTTTCGTATAATTTGGTACATTTCCGTATATTTTCCGTACTTCTCTCAATTTTTTTAAGGATTTTCTAAGGTACAGCTTTCCGTATATTCTCATACTTTTCGTACATTGTAAAAAGTATGAAATTTACGAAATATACGAAACAAGAGAATACTACGTAGTTTTCGGAAAAAAGTCGAAATCCGCACGTAATGGACAACAAGGGGAAAAAGTTAAAATTCGCACGAAATGCACAACTATGCTATGTATAGTGTGTCAATAATAAAATCGAACCAGAGCGAGTAAGGGTACTTTTGCATGTGCTAAAGTTACAATTATTTTTTGTCGTTTTCCTCTATAACTTAGGAAAAAACGAGAAAATCCGCAGCCGTACCAAAAAAATGAAATTACCACCGTACTAGTTGCGTTACCCTAAAACTTTTTTTGTATCGAATTTTGTTGTGTATCGTGATAGAGTTTGTCGTCTAGCGCGTTTCGACCCACTTTTGCGTCCTACCAGCTCATTTTCAAACTTTATATAAAATCATCCTGGGAGGTGATTTTTAAAATAGTTCCATGAGGTGAGCAAATAGGCAAATGTTGTTGCACTTGTTAGAAGTTTTTTACAATTTTTGTACGAGGAGTACCATAAACAAACCCAGTGCACGTTTCCAGCCAGTGCGTGACTTTTTTCCATGCACGTTTTCCGTACAGGGGCCGTGGAGGGGATTTGGACCAACGGACGCTATTTCGCAAAAGCAAAGTCTGTGAATCTCTCTCACTCCCTCTCCCAATACCGCGTCTATCTCACAATTCTTGCAATAGAAACCGTCTTTAATGGTACCGAATGAAGGATCTCTAAAAACGATTTCTTTTGACTATCTTTGGGCGTATTTTGATGGCGAGTGGAGTGAGAAAGGACTAAAAAATAAAATCTGGAAACCATGGCGGATAGTTTTAGAATTTGTAACGTCGAAGCTGTCATAATTTTAGTGTGACATCAAAATGTCACAAACCCCAAACATCTACAATGTCACAAGTAGTTAGACGTCTACAACCGTCGCTATTTTGTAAACATCATCAATTGTCGCGAGTTTTGTACTCATCTACAATCGTCACAAATTACACCCACGTCTACTTTCATCACAATCTAAAGTTACGATTTCATTTCTTTACATACGAATGCTCTGAAAGTTGTACGGAGAATCTTCGCTAAAAAACAAAGTAACAAGACTAAGTTTCGATTACATGCGAAAGTACCCTAACATACCTTTACTTTGAAATATGACAGTTGTAGACGTGGGGCGAAACTGTGACTGTTGTAAACGACGACAAAACTTCCGATGATTGGTGACGTCATAAAAATATCGACGGTTGATGGGACAGTCACGTCTACCAAGCTAGCGCCGGTTGTAGACGTCTACAATGTTGTCACTAGTGTTGGGTATCGGGTAAATTCATATCGCGATAATTTCGATATTCGATATATCAAATATCGATCGAGCAAATTCCTCGATATATCGTACCGGGACCAACATAAATTATCGCGATATATATCGCAAGAACTGGGTGTCCGTACAGTCCTAGTACGAAAAATCGTACGGATAACCCCCCCCCCCCCCCCCCCCCCCCCCCCCCCCGCGCCGCGGGGGGGGGGGGGGGGGGGGGAAAACTTCAAAAACTAAACAATGTAACGTAATGTAATTGGCAAAAATGTTGAAAGAGTTAATTAATACGTTCCTTATTTTAGTTTTCTTTAAAGAAATTGAGGATCAAAATATGGTTGTAATATTTAGAAATCATTTTTGAAGTAAATGGTATCTTGCTAAAATGATGCCTAAGTCTAAATTTGGACCTGCGACCTCTAGATTCTCTATAGTCTAACGCCTTAACCATTAAAGCGTTACGAAACGATACACGTGTTGGGTTTCATAAATACATAAACATTAACGCAACCGCTAATTAACAGCAGACTAACCAAAAGGAGCAATTCCTGCATGTACGCGAATTTGAACCGTGTAAAATATGTTTTGATCGGACGGCCGGCATTATAGCCGCCACGCGAAGTGAGCTTTTAGCGGCATACGGAGATAGCATCTCGCGGTGCCACGTGGCGCCACATTATTTGATACCGGAGAAGATGGGAGGAGGAACCATGGCTTCAGATTTGACAGGTGTCACCTTGTAGACCTTATCGTACAATGGTCGTACAATAAGTATATCGCCAATTGTACCTTCTTGTACTATATATTGTTCCTATTGGACTAGGGTTTAATAGTAGGTAGTCGTGTGTAGGCAGACCAAGACATAGTAATATTTACGTACCTCTCTCTCTAAGAGAGCTTGTAACTATAAAGGTTATCTTTGACCAACCATAACTTACTGCTCAGGTAAGCAAATTCAGTGATTCTTTTTGCGTTTGACTCAGGGGAGTCTTATCCTCATTGAGGTGAGGGTGGTCAGAATGTTTGTGTGCCTGGGCGGCGCTTATTCAGCGGGAAAGTAGAAGGGGTAAATATTATCCTAGAGGCTTTACATAGGCTGCTCATTCTGTGGGTCAATGGAGACCACAAAATTTCAAAAAAATTGTGGATTTGTACTATCAACTCGACATGAATAAATAATTCAATACAAAGCCGTGACGAAGACGTTGAACAACTCAGGTTTTGCACTAAAAAATGTTCAATCGCATGGCAACATTCAATATACTGCCAGTATTTATGTATGTACTGCCATGCTGAGTGACGACGCATACCCGTGATGGTATACTGTACCGGATACCTCTGGTACGCCTTCCGTACTAAAAGTACAGTACTCTGTGTATCGCTATCAGTGTTAAGCCGTGGTTCCATTAGGCGGTGTCAGTAAATGTAAAAATACGTTTACTAAAGACCTTCGTTCCATTGTGTCGGGTCAATTTCTGACTTTTATATTGCGTGGCACATACTGGTTGGTTCCACGTAAGAAATTATTACGATCGTGCGAGTATATATAAGTTTATTTTATAGCAAGGTGATAACGCAGTATCTATACCACCAGAGGTAAAAAATGACTCGTGACTTATCGAATAACACCTGTACGAGCGGACGAAAGCTAAGATTTGTAAAGTGTACGAAAATATAAAAATGGTTATTGGATGGCAACAAGAGAGTGAAAGAATATCATCCGTCAAAGATTTAATCGTGGCTTCCGGTGGCCTCGCATCCACCCTGACTGAAAGCACATGGCCTATGCGAGTGTACGCACCCGATCGCTGGTTCATCGTCGATATTTTTTTACTTTTCCACGAGGCGCAATGCTATACATTAAGGCTCTAAAAATTGACCTCCTTGAGGTCACTTGTTGCAAAATGAAATGTTCGACTGATGGCGTATCTGATTCTGCATCCGACGGTCAAGGTTTACGCCCATAACCTTGGAGAGTCAAATCAGTCATTCTGTGGCCTTTTTTTTTTGACACAAAAAAAAAATGGTACGGCATTGTACGAAACATTACGACATTCAGTAAACAACCTCATTTTTCCCCTAACGAAACTTCACCTTTAATGTTTTTTTTTTGCCACTTTAAACGTCGTCACATATGTTTGATTTTGTATCCAACGGTTGCGATTGCAAGGAGATATTCTCACCTTCCGATTGGTGGTCTGCAATAAAAAATCGGACGTGTGTGCACAATGAAAAAAACAAAATTGCACGTGTGTACACGTGCTTTTTTCGTTTTTCCGTGTGTTTATTTTGATCTTTTTCATTTTTTCGTTTGTTTGTGCATGCGGTTTTAGGGTGTGTGCCCGTGTATTCAAGTAAGGGTAATTTTTCGTCGTTTTCACAGAAATTGGGACTTGCAACGAGAAAATATTACGCCGTACGAAAAATGGGCAAAAACACAAATACATTTTGCGTCATCTTGGAACTTGAAAGGTATGGCAATTTGGCGTTATTATCATCGCGACCCACTTCCGGCTCATCTTCAAACTTTGCACTGGAATCAAACCGCGACCTGATTTTAATCAAAATACTACCCTATTGACGAATAGAAAACTTGGATTGCACGCGTCAAACGTTCTCGAAAATTTTGAACGACGGAGAGTACACTCTATTTTTGCCCCTGCTCGTCACGCACATGTACGTACAAAAATGACGAGCATGTACGGAATAAAAATTGGTTGGGGTCTCGGACCTCCACTTTTATTCATGGGTCCTTTGCAAAATTTTACGTCCTCCTCATCTCTCCCCCTCGTTCTCACTTGACCACTCCTCTTTCTCTCTTGTTTACACGAGATGCAGCATTAATAATATCAAATGGAAAAAAAAAACTTTTTTTTGAATATTTTTGGTCTGAGTTTGATGGCATATTGAATGATAAAAGATAAGAAAACAAAAACGGGAAGCCATGGCGGAAAATCTACTTACTGATGACGTCACATGGTACCATGACTTCGCTATGTCACAAAACCCTAAACATCTACAACGTTACAAAAACCTCGACGTCTACAACCGTCGCCGTTTTTGTAGACGTCATCAATTTTAGGAAGTTTCGTAGTTTCGTAGTCATCTACATTTCCTTTCGTAGACTGTCGCACATTTTGTAGACGTCTACAACTGTCACATATTTGAAGCATTGAACGCGCAAGTAACGGTTGACATAGGAACACTTTGAAAAGTACATCGTAAAATCTGCGCTAAAATTTGTTGTCTTTTGGAAAGCTTTCAGTCTCAGAGCAGCGCAGCTGCTATACAACAGAGCAGCGCAGCTACTATACAGCAGAGCAGCTGCTATACAGCAGAGCAGCTGCTATACGGCAGAGCAGCGCAGCAGCAGAGCAGCGCAGCAGCGAAGCTGCAACACAGACAGGACAACGCAACCACCATTATATTTGATATGGTCCGTATAGACAACCCAACGTCTGATATTCTTAAAGTGATTTTGTACAGGATAGAGCAACTGCGATAGATACGATTCTAGTCAACTTAGTGGGAACTGAGTGGTAACTTAGTGGGTAACTCAGTGGTAGCTTAGTGATAGCTCAGTGGTAGCTTAGTGATAGCTCAGTGGTAGCTTAGTGATAGCTCAATGGTAGCTTGATTGATTAGTGGTAGCTTGGTGGTTTGATGTACCTCTCAAGTACACTGGTGTTGCCAGTTCAACACAAGTATAAGACTTTGGACTCATAACATATCATGTATTCAGACTTCCAAGTTGTAAAAATGCAAACAGTTTTTGGGACATTTCTAAGTGTTATATCTTGAGTGTTGTCGGGTCAATTGTGCTGAAACTTTGGGAGTTATCACTGTTTATGCTACTCTATATTTTGATAGAGTTTTGTGAAGTTTGGATGCTTGTATAAGAATTGGTGAGAACTTAAGAACAACTGTTTGGTAGGATTCTTGATAGCTTCTGAGAGTGTATCATGTCTACTTCTACTACTACTGCTGCTCCTCCACCTGCACCGATGTTGTAGAACAACAAAATCCAAAGTAACGTTTCAAAGTTTCGGTTACATGGGCACACGCCCTTAGATGTTTTAGGGTGTGTGCCCATGTGTTCAAATAAAGGTACTTTTCCTTCGTTTTCACAGCAAAATGGGACTTTCAACGAGAAATTCTTACGCCGTACGAAAAATGGGCAAAACCACAAGTACATTTTGCGTCATCTTAGAACTTGGAATGTACGACAAGTTGGTGTTATAATAATCGCGACCCACTTCCAGCTCATCTTAACACTTGCACTGGAATCAAATCGCGATCTGATTTTAATCAAAATACTACCCTATAGACAAATAGAAAACCAAGATTGCACGCGTGAATCGTTTTCAAAAATTTTGAGCAACGGAGAGTACACTCTATTTTTTCCCCTGCTTGTCATGCGCATGTACGCACAAAAATGACGAGCATGTATGGAAAAAATTCGTTGGGGTCTCGAACCTCCACTTTCATTCATGGGTCATTTGCAAAATTTTACGTCGTCTTCGTCTCCCCCCCTCTTTCTCACTCGACCACTCCTCTTTCTCTCTTGTTTACACGAGATGCAGCATTAATAGTATCAAATGAAAGATATATTTTTCTCTTTTTTTTGAATATTTTTGGTTTGAGTTTGATGGCATATTGAATGATGAAAGATAGAAAACGAAACCGGGAAGCCATGGTGGATAATATACTTACTGATGACGTCACATGGTAGCATGACTTCGCTATGTCACAAAACCCTAAACATCTACAACGTCACAAAAACCTCGACGTCTACAACCGTTGCCGTTTTTGTAGACGTCGCCAATTTCAGGAAGTTTCGTGGTTTCGTAGACGTCTACATTTCGTTTTGTAGACTGTCGTACATTTTGCAGACGTCTACAATTGTCACATATTTGAAGTGATGAAGGCGCAAGTAAGGATTGACATAGGGTACGTCCCCATGTATCAAAGTATCGACTTTAATCTGTCGTTTTCACCCAAAACGCAGTTCCGTACGAGATAAACTTTAGCCGTACAAAAAAATCAATTCTTTAAAAGCACAGTAAACTTCAAGTCGATACTTTGAATGTACTTCATGTTTGTCGTCATGTGAACGCATTTTGGGGTTTTCATTTTTTCTACCCCCGGGCAAGAGAATACAGTCCGTCAAAAAACTTCATCAGAAATCACCTTGCGACCTGATTTCAGGGAAAGTACCGCCCAAACAACGAATGAAATGGAACCCACGCACGCGCCACACGAGTGGTAAAATTTTAGGACGAGGGTGAGTACTCGCTATTTTTCTCATTGCCCGTCAAGTGCATGTACCGAAAAGACGAGGATGTACGGAAAAAATCTGCAGGGGTCTCGGACCTCGAATTTCATTTATGGGTCCTCGGTAGAATTTTGCATCGTCGTCGCCTCTCCCCTCTCCATCTCACACTCTCACTTTTATCTCACACTTTTTAGAATGAGGCACGACAAAACTGGCATGAAATGAAAGACATTTGAAAAATAATTCTTTTGACTACCTTATGTATATTTTTATTTCAAGTAGAGCGAAAAAAGTTGAGAACACGAAATCGGGTATCCATGGCCGAAAGTTCTTGAATCTGTGATGTCACAAGTGAGCGTGACGTCACAATGTTACAAAACCCTAAACATCTGCCATGCCACAAAATTACAAAAATCTTGACGTCTACGATTGTCGTTGTTTTTGTTGGCGTCACCAATTTTGTAGTCGTCATCAACCGTCACAAAGTTGTACCTACGTCTACAGGCGTCACATTTCAAATTTCGATTCCATTTTTCGCACATAGGGACGCTTTTCAAAGTAGTACGGAACACTTCACTACAGTCCAAAATACTTTTTCAAAGTATCACTTACATGGGGACGTACCCATAGGAACACTTTGAAAAGTACACCGTAAAATCTGCGCTAAAATCCAAAGTAACATTTCAAAGTTTCGGTTACAAGGGCACACACCCTTAGAAGCCGAAAAAAACATAAACACTAATAGCGGAACGCGGTAAACTTTGAACCTCTTATGGCACATTCCATTAAAACATTGTAAATGGGAAAAAAAAAATGTAAAATATTTGTAGTCATTCTATTTCAGGTACAAGGGTTAAAACATCTAGCCCTCGCCGAATTAGTGTTATCAACACTAATAACATTTCACGTTCATATAAAATTATAAATCCTTTCTAAATATTATTTCGCACCAAAAGTGGTGCCTTCGCCGACGATTCTGTACCCTTACGAATTCCCTAACTGACTCGTTTCGATCGGTTGTCAAAAGCGACGTCACACGCCAATATGACGTCACACGAGGAACCGATGCGGGAAAAGGACGCGCGGTGGAGAAGCTTCACAAGCTGCTTCTCTGTACCTTCTCCTTCCCCATTTCCTTCCCTGCACCCCCCATCGTCCCACTCACTCACTCACTCTCCCTCATTATCACGCAATGTTTTTCTCTATCTTTCTCCTTCCTACGGACCCTCTTCTTCCTCTCTCTCTCTCTCATTCCTCCCTCCCCTCTCCCCCCTCCCTTCCTCCTTCTTTCTCTTCTTCTTTCCCCCTCAATTATGTTTATATTTTTTTCTCTTATTTCTATTTTTCCTCTCTCTCCTTTTCGCTTTGCCGAATCCGTACCTCCCTAACACCAGCCTGCCATCCCACACCCACCAACATCCGCAAAACGACAAAAAAATCAAAAGTGACCAGCACCTTTTTGTCAACTTCCCACGCACTACATTTGGACACGTATATGCACATCTCTCTCCTCCTTCCCCTATTTTCCTACTTACCATCCCTTTGCTTCCCTCCCTCCCTTCCTCTACCCTTCCCTCTCCCCTTCTACTCTTCCACTCCCTCCTTCCCTCCCCTCCCCCCCTCTCCCTCCCCCTCCCCTCCCCCTCCCCCTCCCCCTCCCCCTCCCCCTCCCCCTCCCCCTCCCCTCCCCCCTCTCCCTCCCCCTCTCCCTCCCCCTCCTCCTCCCCCCCCCCCTCCCCCATCCCACACAAGTTAGCACTTACCATTGATAGAAACACATATCGTACTATTACTCGTCCGTACTTTCCTGAGATTCATGACGGTACATGGAAATCCGTTCAATTTTTTAAAACTTTCAGTTTTGGTGAAACACTTCTTGAGAAACGCACAACTGTCGTTTTTTTTTAAAAACGTGTTTCGGCCAAATTTGCAGGTCCGCGAAAAAGCTGCGTCCGTACGGTCCGTATGAGCGAGCAGGAGGAGCAGCAGGAGCATCGATAGGAGGAAGATCGTACGGCAAGACATGATGTCAGCGAGAAGAGGGGGAAGAGGGAGTGTGGTTTGTGGAAAGAGGGAGAGTCAATTTTAAAAGAGAGAGAGAGAGCACGGGAGGGAGGGAAGGAGGGAGGGAGGGAGGTGGAGGGATGCGGTGGAGGTGTTACCTATTTTTGGTCTTTAGTGGGCAGGGCGATTGGATTGGGAAGACTATTTTTATTTTTTGGTCCGTTGGGCAGTTTGGCCACTTCCCATGTAACCGAAACTTTTGTAACTTTGTTTTTAGCGAATTTCTCCGTACTACTTTTAGAGCATTCCTTTGCACGATTCACACTAGAAATGGATGATGAATGAGATGAGGAAATGAATGTCCTTTTTTTTTGTTTGGACGTGAATCGCCTTTGACGTCATCTCACGTCAACAAACACGTCGCGATGTGATTTATGTTGCCGTACAATTAGTCGCCGATGACTCAAATCCGTCCGTACCAAACCATCGTTAAGAAGGAGGGCGGACATTTCGTCAAAGTTCTAAAGAAGTTTTAAGTTTACATTTTTCTACGTTCACGTTTCGTCAAAGTTCTAAAGAAATTTTAAGTTTACATTTTCCTACGTTCACGTTTCGTCAAAGTTCTAAAGAAGTTTTAAGTTTACATTTTTCTACGTTCTATATTGATGATTTTGATTGGCTGTTTGATGACGGGTTAACATTTTAGAAAAAATCGTTACAGTACGGATCATTCATTCGTGATACGACTTCATGTTTTTTCAAAGTCGGATTTTTGCATTCCGAAAAGGGTTTCCGGAAAAGAAGATGAGTTACCACAGTTGTCAAGTTTTGACGCACTTGACCGTATGTTTTGTCCGTCGCTACGCTCCAAATCGTACATTATGTCCGTCACTACGCTCCAAAAAGGTTGACAGCCGAGCGGTCGACCTGTTTGGCGCCTCTGTTTTTGTTTTTTTGCGGAATGAATGGTACGGGATTATTCGTTTCCTCATCTCATTCATCATCCATTTCTAGTGTAAATACAACAATGAATCGTTACTTTAGATTGTGACGGATGTAGACGTCGGTGAAATTTGTGACGGTTGAAGACGACTACAAAACTCGCGACAATTGCATGACGTTTACAGAATATAGTGTTGTGTATCGGCAGGGTTTTGTCGATAATCGATATGTACCTCTTTTTGGCTTGACAATAATCAATATATTGGCACGATATGTCGAAACTGGTGTTATCGCCGATAAAAAACCGATAATATCGATTTTCTATCCGATAACAGCGGTGCAGATAACTATCGGCGATAACTTTACAGTTTGTACCATACTATTAAACGATTTATTCCGTCGTACTGCACCGCTGTTATTCTGTTACACAAAGTACGCAACAGTTTGCTACACATGGCATGCCACACTATAAACAATGAAAAATATAATACAGTATATAATAAAGTACTATTACATAACGTACTATATTTTTTCCACTTATCACCGATAAGGAATTTGTTGGTCTCGGAGCAATATATCGGATCCCTTGACCATTCGATAACTGATAACTATCAATATCGTTGTTATCGCGTTAAAATTGTTGCCGATACACAACACTACAAAATAGCGACGGTCTAGCTACTAGAAACATTATAGATGTTTAGGGTTTCTGGCACTTTGACGTCACGCTCACATTATGACAACGTTGAAGTCACATATTCTAAAACTTTCCGCCATGGTTTCCCGATTTTTTTTTTTGGTCCTTTCTCACTCTACTTGCCATCAAAATACACCCAAAGATAGTTAAAAGAAATCGTTTTAGAGATCTTTCATTTGATATCATTATTGACGTTTTTCAATGCAAGAATTGTGAGATAGACATGATAGTGGTAAAGGGAGAGAGAGTGAGGCGCTTTCACAGACTTTGCAAAAGCTTTTGCAAATGACGTCCGTTGGTCGAGACCCCCTCTACGGACCCTATACGGAAAAAAGTCACGCACAGGCTGGGGACTGTTGTCCATAGCCTATTTCAGCCATGGATTACTCTCGAAAGCACCACAGAAACAGTTGTGTTTCAGACAACACAGATTTCTCCAAAATGAACAAAAACTGCTCAAACTTCACCAGCATGCAGTATATTCTAGACACTCTAACCTCATTGGCCAACGATGATGACACATAAGGATATAGAGTGTATGATATAGAGAAAAGATACAGTGTTGGCAAAACATCTAGTGGTAATGGATGAAAAAAAATCAATAGATCCATTTAAAAATACAAAAACTGTGAGAATCAGATTTGAAAACGAGGAAGGTGACATTATAGGAAGTACTTCTACAGAAAACAAAGATCAAGTAGAAAAATCAGTCTTTAATGAAAATCATAGTGAAGATAGACAATTTACAAATGATGTGATTCAGCCCGCAACATATAGAGTGGAAGAAGAAGGAGAAGAAGGACTTCAAAATCCAATTGAAAGGGGAGATGGAGAGAAGGAAAAAAGAAACCCAAGATTGCCATCAATACCAGCTTCAGAGTTCGAGGGAGGACGAAGTAGCAACAAACAAATCCAAGAGAGAAAGTTAAATAACAAGGTTACCAAGCTGTCACATCCGAGTGAGCCACAAACATATCAGGAGGCAGTGAACAGTCCGGAGAGCAAACGATGGATCACTGCTATGAATGAGGAGATGGCTTCCATAATGGAGGCAAACACATGGGACCAGGTGGAATGTCCACCGAATAGAAAACCGATTGGATGAAAGTGGGTTTTCAAACTTAAATTGAACCCTGAGAATACCAATGAGAGGTATAAGGCTCGGCTAGTGGCAAAAGGATATACACAAAAAGAGGGTATTGACTATGAGGAAACCTTTGCTCTTGTAGTCAAATTTCTATCAGTCCGAATTCTCCTAAGCTTAGCGGCAGCGGAAGACATGGAGGTTCACCAAACGGACATCAAAACTGCTTTTCTGAATGGAGGAACGAAGAGGAGATCTTCATGAAGCGCGGATGTTCGTGGAAAGGGTGAGAAACAAGGTATGTAAGCTAATAAAATCCAACATGGCTGAAACAAGCTCCGACAATGGATTAAGAAGTGGATGAATTTCTAACTAGACTGGGTACATAAGGATTAGTTCAAATCACTAAATCTACCTGTTTGAAGATGAGAAAGGTGTTATCTTTATTGCGGTATTCTTTGATGATTTGTTGGTTTTAAGTTGATCAGTAGAAAAGATAAACAAGCTGAAGAAAGACTTAAATGGTCAATTTGATATGAAAGACTTAAGAGAGGCTAAGTACATCTTAGGAATTCAAATTGAAAGAGATAAAGAGAAAAGAATCATCAGATTAACACAAAAAGAGGCAATATGAAACATGTTGGAAAAATTCCAAATAGAAAAAGACATTTTAGACAATCAGATGAGCAAAGAAGAGGAAACATTTATGAGAGGGATTCCATGTAGACAGGTTGTAGGGAGTCTAATCTACTTTATGAACTACACTAGCCCAGATATTGCTGCAGCGGTCGGAATTTTGAGTAGGAGTGTGAATGAGCATAGAAAGAG
This sequence comes from Zygnema cylindricum, assembly GCA_037447655.1. NCBI lineage: Eukaryota > Viridiplantae > Streptophyta > Zygnematophyceae > Zygnematales > Zygnemataceae > Zygnema > Zygnema cylindricum. The sequence continues at coordinate 86,251 of JBBHKE010002990.1, read as the reverse complement.
AGATTGGAAGGAAACCAAGAGAGTCATGAGATATCTGGTGGGAACTCGGGACTTATGGCTGTATTTGGGTGGGGTTAACACTAATATCACTACATGGAGTGATGCCAGCCATAGGGATGCTCCGATGTGAAGATGTACTTCTAGATTTGTATTGTATGTGGGAAATGGTGCTTGTTGTTGGAGTAGTAAACATCAAAAGGTGATTGCTCAGTCCACCATGGAGGCTGAGTATATGTCCACCATGGAGGCTGAGTATATGGCCTCTTTTTCAGCAGTGAAAGAATTGATGTGGGTCAAGTCATTGTTGCAAGAGCTTGGTTTTATGAAGGTTGGGGTACAGAAAATTTATTGTGATAATCAAGCTGCAATAACCATTGCAGAAATTCCAAAACATCACTTTAAGGCAAAACATATGGATATTAGATTCAGTTTTGTAAAGGAAAAGGTGGAGAACAAAGTGATTAGTCTAGAATATAAGTCAGATGGAGAGATGGTTACTGATATGATGACAAAGCCTATTCCCTCTCCCAAATTATATTTCTGTAGAGATATATGTGGACTGAAACTTAAAATTGATTAGAAAATAAGGGCAGTGTAGAAATCAATAATTAATTAGATATTTTCTAGGTCTTTAAATAGAAAATAAAAGTGATTAAATAATTAGTCCGCCTGACTCCTTATCTCTCTCTCGAGTTCCCACACTTGTTGTAATCACTGAAGACTAAGGAGAGATAGAGAGGAAGCCATGGCTAATTGAGGGGAGGGCGAGAAGATAAGGGAGAATAAAGAGTGACAAAGTCACTCTTACAACAAAAGGTGAGTCCGTTAGGACTCGAACTATTGACCGGCAGAGCAAAGCGTAGCCGTCCGCTTTAACTGGTAAGTCGTAAAAGATCGTTAAAGTATATAGGGTTCGATAATTACTTAAAGATGTTAGTGTACCATACACCATTTTATTGGTTACGATGATGTAGAATAACATAGAACCAGCTGTACGATATATCACACAAAACAAATGTACAGGACATTTTTTTGAACGGATGACATTAAAAGCCGGTCTACATCAAACAACTCGCATAAAGAGCTGACATGACGAAATGGCCATTTTGGCAGTTTTCAGGCATAACGTCACCGGATGACAGGTGGCGGACATCCCTTGCTATGCGGAATTCACGGAGCACTCCAAAATAAGTTAAAGGATGACAGACGTCCCCTGCTAAGCCATGTCATACACCTACTGTACAAAAGGTACCACGGTTTGTGTACCTTACTGTATCATACAACCTTCTGATTAGACAAGTACCTCAGTAGTAAGGGATTAGAGAGGGGTTTTAGGACTTAGGAAAATATGAGGCAGCCGCCTCTCTCCCAGCAAGCTTGTATACAAAAGGCTAACATTGGCCTCGGATAATTAACTGTTCAGTTGAGCAAATATGAAAATTCTTTTTGTGTTTGACTCTGGGGAGTCGGGCCCTCACAAGGGTGAGGAAAGTCAGATCTTTTAGGGAATAGAATGTTGGCTACTTTTGTGCAAAGTGAGAAAGTATATTTTATCCTAGAGGGCTTTTGGTAAACTGCTGATTTTGTGAGGTAATGGCCACCACAGAATTAGAAGACCGAAGTCAACATCCCACGAAAATAGAAATGTGCCTACAGAGGACTGATTGGTGAAGCAGGTTGGATTGTGGATTCAGGTTCTTCTATGCATATATATAAGGATAAACACTTATTTAGAAAGATGAGAAAGATTCCCACCGTAGAGGTAGAGTATGGGAATGGGAGGGTAGTCACAATTACTTTGGAAAGATCGGTAGATCTGAAAGTCTTAGTGGAAGGAAGACATCCATAGTGATATTCTCTGATTTGTTATTTATTCTTGAGTTAAACAATAACCTCATCTCACTATCTGTGTTAGATGATTAGGGTTTTGAAACTAGCACTAAGAAGGGAACCTTTACAACTAGTTTTGAGGAGGAAGTCTATTTCACTGCTGAAAAAGGTAGCCAAGGGATATTTAGGCTGATTTTAAGCAATGAAAAGAAAAATCTTTATTATGCTTGTGTTCATGATATTATGTTATGGCATAAGAGGCTTGGACATGTGCATTTAGATAAATTGAAAGAGATGAAAAAGATGGGAGTAGTGGAAGGGATTCAGTTTGTTGAAAGTGAAAATCTAAGTGACTGTAGTGGATGTGTTCAAAGTAAGGAACACAGGTTACCATTTCCAAAAGTAACCACTTATAAAGGAGAAAAAGTTTTAGATTTTATAAACACTGACATATGGGGACCGGCTAAAGTGCCTTTACTCGGAGGTAAGAGATTTATGATGACTATCAATGACGTTGGTCTCGGTATTCAAGAGTGTATTTTCAAAAAAAAAAAATCAGAGGCTCCAAAGATTTTCAAGAAATATAAAGCATGGATTGAGAAACTCCATGAAACCACTATTAAGAGAGTAAGGAGTGATGATGGGGGAGAGTATACCTCCAATCAGTTTGAGGATTTCCTTAGAGAAGATAGAACACAACACCAAAACACAGTCCCTGAAAATCTAGAGCAGAATGGTGTAACCGAGTGGTTAAGTAGGACACTAAGTGATAGTGCCGGAGTATGCTGTCAGGTAAGAAGATAGGAAAGAGATTATGGGCTGAGGCAATGAACTATCCAAATTATCTTAAGAATAGAGTTCTTACTTTGGCAGTAAAAAGACAAACACCTTATGATTGATGGACCAGCCGAAAACCAGAAGTTTCACACATAAAGGTTTTTGGTAGTCAAGTGTCCAGTCTAGACACAAATCAGTCAAATTGGAAGTTAGATCCGAAAGGAAAACCACAATATCTTAGGATATGAAGAAGTTGTAGAAGGATATAAAGTCTATGATCTCAAGAGAGAAGATATAAACCTAGTGAAACATCTAGTGGTTATGGATTAAGGGAAATCTATAGATCCCAAAAAAACAAGTCGATCAAAATAGTTTGAGTCAAAAAATTCTTGACTTTGAGCTTACAATTAACACGAGAAGATGATGATCTTGTTCGTTTTTGAAAGCTTAAGTCTCACCAAATTTATAGGACGGCGGGAAAATAGATCTATACGGACACGCGTTGTCACTTGAAGCACAGTGAAAGCTTTATTGGTACCGACACCAGCATTGGAACAGCGCAGTTGCGACGTAGATGGAACAAGCGCAGCTGCAGTTAATTTTTGATATGGTCCGTACGGAGGAACACAACCTGCGACGCAACGCGACAAACCAACTACGGATATCTTGGTACAAGACAACACAGTTGCTACGCAACAAGACAAACGCAGCTGCGGCTATTTTTGGTATGGGACAACGCAGCTGCTGCGAAAGTGCGGATATTAGAATGTGATCTGGAACTACACTGCGTTGCTACGGTTGAACATAATCGAGTCAACGGACGAGATTCACAGATGATTTACTGACAGATGTTTTAAAAACAACTGAGTGGACATATGTGGACAAACGTAACTAGCAGGCGGATGTTTTAAAAACAACTGAGTGGACATATCTGGACAAACGAAACTAGCCGTCGGCGAGTATTTGTACAATCACTTAGTACAGATTCTCAGTAATATTAGTTGTACAGTGGTAAATTAGTTTTAGCGTGATTAGGAGTAATTAGATCTCAGTGGTAGTTTTGTGTTTTTGACATATTTCTTAGGAACACCTGTATCGACGCTACAACATTATGTCATAGGAATACTAAAAGTAGATACTCACTAAGAGTATAAGAGTTAGGACTTAGAATGTTTTTTGTATTCAGACTTCTAGACTGTGTAACCTGCACAGTGTTTTTGGGAAACTTATGAGTTGCATATCTTAGTGTATGTTGAATCAATTGTGCTAAAACTTTCGGAGTTGTCAAACTTTGTGATTCATTATAATGTGGTATAGTTTGAAGCAGTTAGGACCATTGTGTTAACTTAATTGAGCTGTAGAAAGTAGCTATTTCATAGGATTCTTGGTAAGTTTCTGTGTTGATTTATGTCTATTTCTACTACTACAGCTGCTACTCCACCTGCTCCAGTGGTCGTAGAACAACAGATTTTGTCGGAACAAATCTGACCCGAGACAAGCAAACACTGGAACCTCAAGTGACATCTCGGCTACAAGCAAAAGACGTTGTGGAAATTGAACCGGAACTAAGGGAGAGAGGAAAAACTAAAACAGTTAGAAAGAATCCACGATACCCATCTGTACCAGCTGCAAATTTTGAAGGAGGAAGGAGAAGCAACAAATTGCTGCAAGAAAAGCAAGTCAACAACAAAGTGACCAAATCGTGCCATCGGAGGAGCCGGAAACGTATAAAGAGGCAATGAACTACCTGGTGAGAAACCGATGGAAGACATACATCAATGAGGAAATTGCCTCAATTATGGCGGCTGATACCTGGGAGTTGGTGGACTGTCCACCTGACCAAAAGGCGATTGGATGTAAGTGGGTATTCAAAGTGAAACTGTACCAGGATAACATAATTGATTGTTATAAGGCTCGGTTAGTAGCCGAAGGATTTACTCAGAAAGAGGTAATAGACTACGAGGAAACCTTTACCTCGCTCGTCAGGTTTCCCTCAGTCCATATCCTTCTCAGTCTGGTGGCAGCAAAAGACATGGAGGTGCACCAGATGGACATCAATACATCCTTCCTTCATGGAGAGCTAGAAAAGGAGATATTCATGCAATAACCCAAAGGGTTCGTGGAACAAGGAGAAGAAAGCAAGGCATGCCGGCTGATCAAATCTCTCTATGGCTTCAATGGAACCAGAAGCTTGATGAGTTTCTTACAAGTCAAGGATATATGAGGATAAAATCAGATCATTCAATTTACTTGTTTGTAGATGGGGAAGGTATTATTTTAATTGCAATCTACGTTCATGATTTGCTTGTTTTAAATAAATATATGGACAAAATAATAAACTGAAAACAAAGTTAAAAGGGAGATTTGAGATAAAGGATATGAGAGAGGTGAGATATATTTTTGGAATTCAGGAAGAAAGAGATAGAGATAGAAAGATAATAAGATTAACTCAAAAGGACGCCACTGTAAACATGTTGGAAAGATTTCAAATAGACAAGGCTAATAGTTGTACAACTCTAATGGAGCTAAGAAAGGGAAGTGAGGGGAGTGTAGACGAAAGAGTTATAATCTTGGATGATGAGTTTAGATCTGAAGAAAATAAGTTCATGGAAACCATTCCTTATAGACAAATAGTGGGCAATCTAATCTATTTTATGAATTGTACTAGACCGGATTGAAACTCTGAGACCTCCATAAGTCCTCAGAGTAGACAGCTTCCAAGAAGCCTCTAGGATAATCCTGACCCCTTTGTGTTTCAGCAAAAATAACTGCCACCCTGGTAGACAAAAACACTAACCACCTGCACCCCTGTGAAGGCAAGACTCCATTGAGTCGGTAGCAAAAAGAATCTCTGAATTTGCTCCCCTGAGCAGTAAGTTATGGAGGGTCAAAGTTGACCTTTTGTAAAGAAGCTCTCTGGGAGAGGGGGTCGTATCTTCTAATTTTTCTAAGTCCTATCTCTCTCACAGACTCTATCTACTGATGTACGGAACCAATCAGAATTGAGTTCCGTACGCAAAAGTACAGCCGCCGGTGTACTTTAGGTACGGTCATTGTACGACATGGCCTAAATGTCGACACATGTCAAATCCGGATTCGGTGCCATAATCTCCAGAGATTCTACAATCCAACGGAATTTCGCCACGCGTCATCCGATGTGGCGATGGCCACAAACCGCCGAAATCTTCCTCCGCGATCTCGGCGCTAATCCCGGCCGTCCGATTAAATTCGGATTTAATCGTAGCCGTAATAAATACATGCGCGGTATTTGTTTCACTTACGAAACAAATGCGCGGTATTGATTTTCGTCCGTACCGGAATTCGTACATTATATATTACTGGATCTATGTATCCCGTAATCCATTTCAGTTAAATGATTTATCGTACGTATAATCATTTAAATAAATATCAAACTGCATGTTACGTAATACTACGGCTAGACTTAACGGCTAAGGCTACCGGCTATTTCCTATCTACCGGCCGGTAGGTACAAGGATTAAATCCTGCCGCCGGCCCATACCTTTTAAATAAATAAATAAACCCTAATATAAAATTCACGTAAACCTCAAGATAGCCAAGGTAGCCATGGCTCTAGCTTCCTCTCCAATTTCTCAGTGACTGCGACAAGTTTGAGAGTTGGAGAGAGAAGTTAGAGATAGACTGCCTCGACTTCTATATTTCTTTTCAGACCTAGAAAATACTAATAAAACCATTAATTTCTACACTCCCCTTATTTTCTAGTCAATCTTTTATTTTAGACCACACTTCTCCCTGCAAAAAATTAGCTTAGGGGAAGGCACAAGTTTGGTCATCATATCTGCTACCATCTCACTATCTGGTATGTACTCTAAACTGATTATTTTGTTTTCTACTTTCTCTCTAACAAAGCTGAGTCTGATGTCCATGTGTTTGGCTTTAAAATGATGTTTGGGATTGGCAGAAATAGCGATTGCTGCCTAATTATCACAAAATATTTTCTGCACACCACTCTTAAGGTGACCAAGCTCACCAAGCAAAGACTTGACCCACATCAATTCTTTTACAGCAGAGCAAGAGGCCATATACTCAGCCTCCATGGTGGACTGAGCAATAACCTTTTGCTGTTTACTATTCCATCAGCAAGCCCCATCACCCACATATAATACATATCCAGAAGTGCATCTCCTCATCGGAGCATCACCATAACTGGCATCACTCCAAGTAGTGATGTCAGTATTCTCCCCACCCAAATGCAACCATAGATCCCTAGTTCCTACCAAATATCTAAGGACTCTCTTAGCTGCCTCCCAATCCTTCTTAGTGGGAGCATTTAGACTTCTACTCAGCACTCCTACAGCTGCAGCTAAATCCGGCCGGGTACAATTCATAAAATAGATTAGACTTCCCACTACTTGCTTGTAAGGAATAGTCTGCATGAACTTCTGTTCATCAGGAGATAATTCCTCGTCTAAGACTATGACTCGTTCTTCCTCACTCCCCTCACTTCCCTTCTTCAACTCCATTGGAGTTGTACAATTATTAGCTTTATCCATTTGAAATTTTTCAAGCATGTTCCCTATTGCTTCCTTTTGAGTCAGTTTTATAATTTTCCTTTTTGGGTCTCTCTCTACTTGAATTCCCAAAATATATCTTGCTTCTCCCATATCTTTCATTTCAAATCTCCCCTTAAGATCAGTTTGCAATTTGTTAATTTTTTCCTTTGATTTACTTAATACAAGCAAATCATCAACATAAACTGCAATAAATATCAAACCTTCCTCATCTTCAAAAACATAGATTGAGTGATCTGAGCTGATCCGAATATATCCCCGACCGGTAAGAAACTCATCAAGCTTCTTATTCCATTGTCGAGGTGCCTGTTTCAAACCATAAAGAGATTTAATCAGCCGGCATACCTTACTCTCCTCTCCTTCCTCCACAAAACCTTCGGGTTGTCGCATGAAGATCTCCTCTTCCAATTCTCTATGCAAAAAGGCTGTCTTGATGTCCATCAGATGCACTTCCATGTCTTCCGCCGCTGCTAAACTGAGAAGTATGCGGACAGAGGGAAATCTGACCACCGGGGCAAAGGTTTCCTCGTAGTCAATTCCTTCCTTTTGTGTAAATCCCTTTGCCACTAATCTGGCCTTGTAGCGTTCGATTGTGTTATCTGGGTTCAGTTTTAATTTGAAAACCCACTTACAACCGATTAGTTTTCGGTTAGGTGGAAAGTCCACCAGCTCCCAAGTATCGGCTGCCATGATTGAAGCCATCTCCTCATTGATGGCTGTCTTCCACCGGTTTCTTTCTAGACAAGTCATCGCCTCTCCATAAGTTTGAGGTTCATCTTGATGAGATAGTTTAGTTACCTTGTCATTAACCTGTTTTTCTTGCAGTCTTTTGCTACTTCTCCTCCCCCCCTCATAATCTGAGGCCGGAATAGATGGTTCTCGTGGATTCTTTCGAACAAACTCGGCTTCTCCCCTATCCCTTGATTCCGAATCAATTTCCACCACGTCTTCCGCTTCGAGTAGAGTTGTCACTGGAGTTTCCACAGCCGAGTCCTTTTCGGTCTGATTTGTTCCTGCAAGAATGTCATCTTCTCTAAAACCTGGATAGTTAGGAAGCTCAAAGTCATCCGAATTTTCTGACTCAAATCTGATTTTTACTGACTTTGTATATTTAAAGGGATCCACAGACTTTCCTTCATCCATAACTACTAGATGCTTTACTAAGATTATATCTTCCCTTTTTAGATCATAAACTCTATATCCTTTAACATCCTCATCATATCCTAATAAGTATCCCGGTTTTCCTTTAGGATCTAGCTTCCAATTGGACCGATCAGTATCTAGATTGAACACTTGACTGCCGAAAACCTTTAAGTGAGATATGTCTGGTTTCCGGCCTGTCCATCTCTCATAAGGTGTTTGATCTTTTATAGCTGCAGTAAGAACTTTATTCTTTAGGTAATTAGCACAGTTCATTGCTTCTGCCTAAAACCTTTTTCCTATCTTTTTATCTGACAACATACTTCTAGCACTATCACTTAGTGTTCTATTTAACCTTTCAGCTACCCCATTCTGTTCCGGATTTTATGGAACTGTCTTTTGGTGTTGAACCCCATCTTCCCTCAGAAAATCCTCAAACTGGTTAGAAGTATACTCTCCACCATTGTCACTCCTTACTCTCTTGATTGGAGTTTCATTGAGTTTTTCGCTCCATGCTTTATATTGTCTAAAACAATCCTCAGCTTCGGACTTGTTTTTCAAAAAATATACCCGGGAATACCGAGACCAATCATCAGTTATAGTCATCATAAATCTCTTCCCCCCGGTGAGGGCACTTTAGCCGGTCCCCAAATATCTATGTGTACTAGATCTAGAATTTTTTCTCCCTTGTAGGTGGCTGACTTAGGAAAGGGTAATCTGTGTGCTTTACTTTGAGCACATCTACTACAATCACTTATATCATCACCACAATGAACTGAATCCCTTCCACCACTCCCATCTTTTTCATCTCTCTTAACTTATCTATATTCACATGCCCAAGCCTCTTATGCCACATCATGATATCATGAACACCAGAATAATAAAGTTTCTTTTTTTCATTACTTAAGATCAGCCTAAACATCCCATGGCTACCTTTCTCAGCAATGAAATAGACATCATCCTCTAAAATAGCAGTAAAGACTCCTTCCCTAGTGCTAGTAAAAAAACCCTTATCATCTAATACTGATGTAGAGATAAGATTTTTGTTCAGCTCCGGAATAAACAATACATCGGAGAATGTTAATATGGATGTCTTTCCTTCTACTAACACTTTTAGATCTACCGATCCTACAAGAGTAGTGGTGACTATCCTCCCATCCCCGTACTCTATCTCTACGGTGAGAATCTTTCTTATCTTAGTGAACAGGTGTCTATCCTTACACATGTGCATGGAGGCACCTGAATCTACAATCCAGCCTGCTTCACCTTTCAATCCACCGTAAGCACATTTCTGCCTTCGTGGAATTTCGACCTCATTTTTCGCCTCCAACTCCTCATCCAAAAGGAGCTCATCGTCCTCGTCCTCGGATTCAGCCTCAAGTACCTGTGTGACAAGGGCCTTTTTCTTTCCTCTCGGTGTACCACCGGTCTGCCCCTCCTTTAACCGAAGCTCGGTTAGCTTAGTGCACTCTGCCATATAGTGCCCCGGTTTCTTACAAAAGTGACATAGACCTTTGGGAGCCCTTGGTTCGAACTCATCGGCCTGTTTTTTTCTGCTCCCTACCCCCATAGTTTCCGACCGGTTTTCGGGAATCCCTGTTCCTCCAATCAGTCGCTGTTGCCAAGGCTTGGCCACTCTTTCCTCCCTTTCGGATCTCAATTGTATTCTCTTGAACGAGAATCATCCCTACCACTGAGTTCCATATCCACCTTGAGTCAGGCAAGTCCTGCACATGGTAAACTATGTTCACAAACTCATCAGGTAACTTCATTATTAAACAGTTAACCTTTTCTTTTTCACTAAAATCTTTTCCCGCACTCTGTTGCTCCATGAAGAGTGTAGCAAGCTCATTGCAAAAATCCAACATATTTCCCCCTTTGTATACAAACTCCTTAACTTTCTGATCAGCCAACTGTTGTTGCTGAATCGTACCACTTCGGTACATCTCTATGAGAGCCATCCAAAGATCGGATGCTCTTTCTACCTGCAAATGAAGACATGCAAGTCCTTGAGTGAGATTGCGTAGGATGAAGTGCTTTGCCGCCATATTGTTGAAGTCCCAAGTTTCAGTATCATTCTCCTCATTCCTCGGAATAGATGACATGAATGTCGAACCAGTTGCTATTGGTGTGGTCGTCTCCTTCTCCTTTCCTTTGTCCACCACCTCTCCTTCTTTTGTTTTCTCCGTTGAAGGTGGGTCCTCTTTCCTGGTGAATCTGGTTCCTCCAAACCCTAGAGGAATTCCAAGACTTGATGGATGCCCCAACCGTCCACTCACTATCCCCCAAAACCTTTTTTCGCATAGAGCTCCTATCATCATACTTTCCCAATATATGAAGCCAGTTCCATTAAAGATTGGTCCCTAGAGGGTGGGCCCATAACCTGAAACTCTGAGACCTCCATAAGTCCTCAGAGTAGACAGCTTCCAAGAAGCCTCTAGGATAATCCTGACCCCTTTGTGTTTCAGCAAAAATAACTGCCACCCTGGCAGACAAAATACCTGACCAACTGCACCCTTGTGAAGGCAAGACTCTCCTGAGTCGGTAGCAAAAAGAATCTCTGAATTTGCTCCCCTGAGCAGTAAGTTATGGAGGGTCAAAGTTGACCTTTTGTACAGAAGCTCTCTAGGAGAGGGGGTCCTATCTTCTAATTTTTCTAAGTCCTATCTCTCTCACAGACTCTATCTACTGATGTACGGAACCAATCAGAATTGAGTTCCGTACGCAAAAGTACAGCCTCTGGTGTACTTTAGGTACGGTCATTGTACGACATGGCCTAAATGTCGACACATGTCAAATCTGGATTCGGTGCCATAATCTCCAGAGATTCTACAATCCAACGGAATTTCGCCACGCGTCATCTGATATGGCGATGGCCACAAACTGCCAAAATCTTCCTCCGCGATCTCGGCGCTAATCCCGGCTGTCCGATTAAATTCGGATTTAATCGTAGCCGTAATAAATACATGCGCGGTATTTGTTTCACTTACGAAACAAATGCGCGGTATTGATTTTCGTCCGTACCGTAATTCGTACATTATATATTACTGGATCTATGTATCCCGTAATCCATTTAAGTTAAATGATTTATCGCACGTATAATCATTTAAATAAATATCAAACTGCATGTTACGTAATACTACGGCTAGACTTAACGGCTAAGGCTACCGGCTATTTCCTATCTACCGGCCGGTAGGTACAAGGATCAAATCCTGCCGCCGCCACATACCTTTTAAATAAATAAAAAAACCTTGATATAAAATTCCTGTAAACCTCAGGATAGCCAAGGTAGCCATGGCTCTAGCTTCCTCTTCAATTTCTCAGTGACTGCAACAAGTTTGAGAGTTGGAGAGAGAAGTTAGAGATAGACTGCCTCGACTTCTATATTTCTTTTCAAACCTAGAAAATACAAATAAAACCATTAGTTTCTACACGGATATAGACGCAGCAATAGGAGTACTAAGCTAGAGTCTAAATGCTCCCACTAAGAAAGATTGAGAGGCAGCTAAGAGAGTCCTTAGATATCTCATAGGGACTAGAGATCTATGGTTAAATTTGGGTGTAAACAATACAGACATCACCACTTGGAGTGATGCTAGATATGGGGATGCTTCTATGAGGAGATGTACTTCTGGATATGTTTTGTAAGTGGGTGATAGGGCTTGTTGTTGGAGCAGCAAACAACAAAAGGTTATTGCTCAGTCCACCATGGAGGCTGAGTATATGGCATCTTGCTCTCTTATAAAAGAGTTGATGTAGGTCAAGTCTTTGCTTGGTGAGCTAAGTCATCTTAAATGTGGTGTCCAGAAAATCTTTTGTGATAATCAAGCAGCCATTGCCATTGCTGCAAATCCCAAACTCCACTTCAAAGTCAAACATATGGACAATAGACTTAGCTTTGGTAGGGAGAAGGTAGAAAACAAGATAATCAGTTTAGAGTATATACCAGATAGTGAGATGGTTGCAGATATGATGACCAAACCTGTACCTTCCCCTAAGTTAATTCTCTGCAAGGAGAAGTGTGGTCTTAAATTAAAAGGTGAGTAGAAAAAAAGGGGAGTGAAGAAAACAATGATTTCTTTGGATATTTTTTAGGGTTAGATTGCAACTTAAAAGCAAAAAAGAAGCGGAGGCAGTCTACCTCTAACTCTTGTATCAAACCCCCACACTTGCCGTAGTCATTGAAAGCTAGAGAAGGAGCTAAAGCCATGGTTGCCTAAGCTCTCTAGAGAGACAAGCAACATGTTTTGGTAGATTTTACCAAAAAGGTTTGACATATATAGGATTTGATCCTGGTCCCTACCGTCCGTCAAAGTAGTCGTTAGCTTTGTCCTATAGTCTAGGACCAGTGGTGAGATATATAGGGTGTGATAACTACTTAAACATGAACACGTAGAGAAGTTTATTTAACCGAACGAACGAATTCTCAGGACATAGAAGCGGTTATATATAGTACGGATTAGGGTACCGCACGAAACAAATATATCGCAAATTTGTTTTGACGGCTATAATTAAAAGTGGGTTTAAATCAGACGGCCACGATGGGAGCCGACATTGCGAAGTGGGCATTTTGGCGGTTTTTGGTCACCGCCACACCAAGGGACACGTGGTGATATCTCATTTGCTTGCAGCATCTCCGGAGAGTATTAGAACAAGTCCGGATTTGGCAGGCGTCAACTCTTTCGCCATGCTATACAATGGCCGTACAGAAAATACTCCGGCACCAGTACCTTTCTGTACAATACAGTGTTTTGATTGGTGCCGTACTCCAGTAGTAGAGGGCTTAGAGAGGGGTTTAAGACTTAGAAAAATCTTAGGTAGGTAGCCTCTCTCCTTGTGTGCTTTTGTACAAAAGGTCAACTTTGACCCTTCACAACTTATTGCTCAGGGGAGCAAATCAAGCCATTCTTTTTGGTATCGACTCAACAGAGTCTTCTTTTCATTAGGGTGAAATGGGTCAGATTTATTGTTTACCAGGGTTGCAGTTATTCTTAGTGAAACCTAAGGGGGTTAGGGTAATCATAGGGGCTTCGTGTGAGCTACCGAATCAGAGGACCTATAAAGGTCTCAAAATTGCATAAGGTTTATGACATTTTGACGTCACGCTCAATTACGACAGTATGAAAGTCAAAAATTCTAAACTTTTCCGCCATGGTTTACGGATTTGGTTTTTTAGTCCTTTCTCACTTTACTCGCCATCAAAATACGCCCAAAGATAATAAAAATAAACCGATTTTAGAGATCTTTTATTCGATACCATTAAAGACGTTTTTCATTGCAAGAATTGAGAGATAGACGCGGTAATGGGAGAGCGAGTGAGACAGAGGCGCTTTCACAGACTTTGCTTTGCCAAATGGCGTCTGTTAGTCGAGACCCCTCCAAGGCCTCTGTACGGAAAAAAAGCACGGAAAAAAATCAAAAACATGCTAGAAACGTGTAGTGGGGTTTTTTGTGTTGTTCTACAACCACCGGTGCAACAGTAGCAGTAGAAGTTGACATGATACACACTCATAAGCTATTAAGAATCCTACCAAATAGTTATTTCAAGTGCTCACCAAAGCTTATACACATCAAAAATTAACATAACTCTATCACAATATAGAGTAGCATAAACACCGACAACTCCCAAAGTTTCAATAAAATTGACGTGACAACACTCAAAATAAAATACTCAGAAGTTTCCCAAAAACTTTTTACAGTTTTACTACTTAGAAGTCTAGATACATAATAATTGATCTAAGTCCCAAGTCTTATGCTCGTTGTGAGTATCTACTCATTTTTGTACCGCCAATACAAGTGTACTTGAGAGGTACGTCCAAAAATCCAACTGCCACTAAGATCTAAGTATTTCTAATCTTGCCAAACCCAATCTACCATAGTACAATGAGTATTACTCAGAATCTATACTAAGTGATTGTACAAATAATTATCGACAGAGTCAGTTCTGATCCTCTTATTAATCTCATTTGTTGACTTGATTTGTATCAATCAGAGTTGCGTTGTCCTGTATCGAATCACATTCATATCATCCGCGGCTGCGTTGTCGCGTATCGAGTAATATCCAAGATAAATGTAACTCTGAGACCTCCATAGGTCCTTAAAGAAGGCAACTCAAACTAAACCTCTAAGATAACCCTGGCCCACTTGAAATTAATCAAGAATAACTGCCACCCGTGTGAAGAGAAGACTCCCCTTAGTCAATAGCAAAAAGAATCTCTGAATTTGCTCCCCTAGCAGTTAGTTATCAATGGCCAAAGATGGCCTATTTGTTTAGAAGCTCTCTGGGAGAGAGGCAGCTACCCAAAATTTGACTAGATTTTAGATCCCTCTCTAAACCCTCTAATACTAAAGTACGCCACCAATCGGATGACTGTATAATACAGAAAGGTACAGGTGCCGGAGTACTTTCTGTAGGACAGCTGTACGATATGGCCATATAGGTGACGCTTGTCACATCTGGACTTGTTGTGCAGCTTCTCGGAGATTCCGCAAACCCTTGAGATATCACTATGTGTCATATGGTGTGGCGATGATCGAAAACCGCCAAAGTTGCCATGACGGAACGTCGTCTTCCGCCATGGCTGTTGTTTTGGAAAGTTTTAGTCCTCTCTATTTCTCATATGTGAGAGAGAGAGCAGTTTAAGATTTAGTTTATCTTTGGGTAAGTTCGGTTCAGTATTTGCTAGAATTAGTGTGAAAGTGAAATTGGGAGTTCACAGTTTAGTCACACCAGGGACACGCGTCGTCTATTGCGAGAAATGTTTGAGTTTGTCCTCCGTGGACGTACGGAAATTTGGCAGGACCACGCGACTCTTGAAGTCACATCTACGGTGCCAAATTCTCTATTTCGACGGCTGACAGCCGCCGCCAACAAATGTTGACGAGGCCTGACTAGATTACTATCGCTTTACTATGTAGGAACGTCGGTGTAATTATTTGGTAGAACATAATTTTGTCTATAGCTAATTAGTTGTTTTGTGTTGAGAATGTTGTTTATGACATACCTTCAGTACAGAGGTATAATCACAGTATATGTTGTGTTAGAACGTTAAATGTACGGCTGGAATGCCTCCCTACAGCTTAGTGAAGTTTCAATGTAAAGAAGTAGGACTTAGTGAATTTGAGTCATTAGGAACAAATGATATGAAAACTTTATACTCAGTTTTATGTAAATTCACCTCTGAATATCTCATAGATTTGTGAGCAGAATTCAATGAAATTTTGTATGTATGTTCTATTGAATGATATCTACATTGTGGTAGATTTGTAAAACCATTATTTTTTTGTATTAAAAGTTATTGTCTGTCAAAGTTGCTGTTTTGTCATTGGTATTCGTGGAAGCTTTCTCTCTTGATTTGTTTTACAATGACAACTACCCAGCAGTTGTCTCAGAACAAGAGTTCACAGGCCCACCTTCACAAATTACGGTCTTTCTTCACCCAAGTACCAGCATTTGTCTCAGAACAAAAGTTTATAGTCTCACCTTCACGAATTCCGGTCTTTGATGGAGGTGAATATCTGTATTGGGCAGATTTGGTTAAGTCTTACTTCAAGCAAGTGAAACTTATAAATGTGTTAAATGGATCTATATTAGAATCTGATCCTAGCTTTGATCAGAAAAATGACCAAGCTTTGCATCTAGTGAAGCTTATGATATTTAAAGAATTGCATTGTTGATATTTGAGTATTTTCTAGGTCTTTATTAGGATAGGAAAAAGAACAGATGCAATCTGCCTCTAACTCCCTTCTCTAAGCCCCCTCACTTATTGTAGTCACTAAAGGTTGGAAAGGGAGCTAGAGCCATGGCTGCCTAAGCTCTCCAAGCTCTCCAGAGAGACACGAGTAGATTGTGGTAGGTTTTACTAAAAAGTATCTTGACGGACCAAGGATTTTATCCTATTACCTACCGCCCGTCAAGATCATGACAGCCGACTTCTTTAACCTAAAGCCTAGGATCATTGCTAGGATATATAGGGTATGATAAATATATAAACATTAATACGTAACATCTTTCATTTAACTGATTACACGACGGGAGGTACACGGAAATGAATTAGTACGCACGAATTCCGGACCGCACAGAATTACCTAAACAACATTCTTTTCGACGGCTAGGATTAAATTCGGGTATATATCGAACGGTCGTGGTAGGAGCCGAGATTGCGGATAGGGCGTTTTGGCGTTTTCCGGACGCCACCACTCCGGATGACACGTGGCAACATCGTACGGGTTTGCAAAATTCCCAGAGTACAAGATTACAAATCGAGATGTGAAAGATGTCACTTGTATGGCCCTATCGTACAGTTACCGTACATAAAGTATATCGGTGCCCATACTTTGCTGTACGGTAGAGTCCTATGATTGGCGCCGTACGTTAGAAGAAGGGGCTTAAGAGAAGGAATAGGACTTAGAATTTTTTTGGTAGGTAGTCGCCTCTTTGAGAGAGCACCTTGTATAAAAGGCTAGCTTTGGGTAGCCATAACTATCAAATTACTTGACCGTTTTCAGTGATTCTTTTGCTACGAACTCAGGGGAGGCCAAGCTACACAAGGTTTTAGTCGGTCAAAGTTTTTGTCTGCCAGGGTGGTTGCATTTCTTAGGGAAAGTTAAAGTGGGTGAATGTGTCCAAATCTCATATTCTAACTTTGCATTCTGTGGTGGAACTGAGCACACAGAAATTGTTTTTTCACAAGGGTGAAGCTATATTAGGGTTCTGATTGTCAAGGGGCCAGTCATTTGGGTTTATATCAAGTTGGAGTCGGCACTATCTATATTAGCTTCCTTTGGAATTGCGAATTCTGTGTGGCAATGGAGCCCATAGAATTTCATTGCTAACTTACTCTATTTATTTTTCCAATACAGACCTAGAAAATATATCAATTTCAACAGTTGGATGTTTCACTTTTTGAGATCCGCGAAGCTATCGCGCACATCATCTAGTGGGCCCCAACTCTCCTCGCGAAGAGAGTTGAAGCCCACTGGATGATTGACATTGTTACACGTGAAAAAGAAAAATAATATCTACTTTAAACAAGCGTTCACAGGCGTACACGTCGTACATGCCATGTGCTTCCTGCCATGCTGAATGCTTGTCAGCCGAAAATATCCTCCCACGCTCCGTCTGACATCCACTGACATTCAAAGTTCGCCACGACCTTCAAAGTGTGCCTCTTCTTTTTGCCATTCCGTTTCGAAATTTTGATTTCTATTTTCAAAATCAAAATCTGGACGAAAACTTTACATACGAATCATTAACTACCTCCGGTCGTACAAATATTTATCACAGATATTCCGTTTGTAGTTTTTTTGAAGATTTTTAGAATATGAACTCTAACCTATGTGGCGGATATCATAATTGAGGAAGGTTTGTTACTGGCGCGACAAAATGGAGCGGACTTTCAGTAAACGTTGTCAATAGACTTGTCCGTACATTTACTGGGACCGCCTAATGGAATGTTACCTTAAAATAAATATTTGGAGGACTGTTTTAACGTTGTTATATGTTATGTCCAAATGAAGTGGATGATTTTAACCGCCAATTGAATTATAGTATAGTACAGTACACCGCCAATTGCTATTAGCGTAGAAGTTTCTTTAACGTATATGAATTATTAAAGTGGTGTACGCTAATTAAGAATTTGAAAATTTTGAAAAAAACATACATTCTAATTGTTTGATAATTATAATTTGGGTCTTTGAAAAAAATAAATGTTGGACGCAAACATGCTTACACTAATGTAGATACTTGTATAAAATCTGACAAATCGTACTTTCACACAGTCGAAACGTGGTTATTGGACGATTATGTGCGAACGTGATATTTGACAACCCGATTTTATCCCCTTTTTAGAGCACGTATTCTCATGCGTCCGCGGTTACTGAGACTCATTAATCATACTTTTTCACTTAAAAAGGTACAATTTTGTACGATCTGACACGTACCGTACACCACACTATTTAAACAGCAACGTACTTTCGTTTTGTACGGTACTTGGAAAGTAACCCTAATGGCGTACAAAAAAAATAGAATAAGCTACGCTATTTGAGAATAATAAAAAAAAAGCGGGACGGAATTAGCGTACACTACGCTAATAGCGATTGACGGTGTACTGTAGCGCTAAGAAAATAACAGTCAATGTTATCAGCTCTATTTTGTGTACATACGGCAAAAAATAACGGGAGGTGTACTGTAGAGTACAGAAGACCCGTGAATCGCTATTAGTGTTGACAACACTCATTCGGCGCTCCCAAATTTTAACCCTCAAACCTAAAATAAAATTAATAACTCTATTTTTTCCTTTACGCTAATGTAGGTACGGTTTAATTAGCGCCAATGACTCTAATTTGGGCAGTTTCTAAATAGTGTAGTGTAATTGCTTGTTTTTACGTTCAAACGTACAAAAAAGTACAGTAGTAAGATAACGGAGTCGAGACGCGAAAGTGATTGGCGCCGCCATGCGAAAGCGCCCTCAGATTTGATTCCGACGGGAGAAAATCGCGTGAATCTGTTATCCCATGGTCAAACGTCGACTATGTGCCACTAGCGGCTACACTATATGGAATGTGTATGCTAATTAGTGTTAGATTTGTAAATTACACCGTGAATCACCATTAGCGTCAATGTCTCTAATTGCGGTACCCCGTTTTTTTACCCAGATTCTCAAATAGAATTAATAAAAACCCTTTAAAAAATAAATTAGGGTAAATGATTTCCCTCAAAACCCCCAAATTCCCAAATAGGATAAATAACGCTAATTGTTTCATTACGCTATCTATTTCATGACGTTAATAGCGATTCACGGTGTAGCGTTGATGTTTTGTTGGCGTTATGTTCTTGAACTCAAAATAGAATTGATAATACAAATTGTTCCTTTAAACTAATTATTTATCAGCACTAATAGCGATTCACGGTGTAGTTTCTGTTCGTATATAGCCCCGACTGTTTCAAAACCTCTGCAGTAGGCCGGCGGACACTGTCTTTTCGGCGAAAAAGTCCACTCTTTAACTTGTCTTCGGTGGTCAGGTACATTCAGTACGAAAAGAAATTCAGTGCGCACGGTTAAATTTGTGCACGCGCATATTTTCCCCGTGATTACCCCTCCATGAAGCCAAGCTCTTCAATATGTGGCCTGTCTGTGGTCCTGCTCGATTTTGGGACCTTCCACTTACAGACAAATTCAGCCGTACATTGAAAACATGGAGCAACAGAGAGAATCTGATATCAGAAAGAAAAATCTCTTTGAATATCCGTACATAATATCTAAGATCTTATCTAGTGTTGTTACAAAATCTTACGCTTTGAATATCGCGTGCTTTATCCGAACATAAACCTAATAGTGAGACCAACTAAACGACAATTTTACAAAAAAGACAAAGCGGTTGTCCGGTACGAAATCAGATTTGAGTGTGACATCCAGAACTATCGACAAAAACCTAGATCTTCTCTCTTCCCCCAGATGGTATTTCGATCTCCCTCCTCTCCCCCCTATTGGCCCATTTACCTGGCAGATCTTCGATTCTCTGACTCTCTAGCAACATGCCAGAGTCACATATGGCGGCTCCAAAATTCGTGCCTCGAATGCAGACAAAATATGTACGAATTAATTCGGGAATTAATCCGTACATTGTACCTGGCGATTCTGGCCAGCAATACTGTACAAATCGAATCATACATATACGGCACCAATAGATGCTAGCCAGTCATGCCAGTCATCATGTTAGGAATCCGTACGCGCTTCACAACGACATAATACGGTCCACAAATTTACCGTTCATACACAAACCCTAGCGTGATGTCCGTACATACTCATCAAATCCGAGTCTCCCGCATTTTCGCCGCACGTTGACGCCCGTCTCTCCCTCTCTCCATCTCCATCTCCCTCTCCCTCTCCCTCTCCCTCTCCCTCACCATGGAACCTCACCCTGATCCCTCTCCTGAAATTCCTAAATCCGACACAGGTTCCCTCTTCCCTCCTCCTATCTCTCCTCCTACCTCTCCTCTCCCCTCACCCCTTCCGGTCACAGAAACGCTTACGCTTTCAGTTCCCAGTTCCGTTCGGCTGCCGCCGCCGGTTCCCCTTCCCGAAAAGCCTTCCGTTTCGGTTTGGACCGCCGCGGCGCGATTGGCCCAAAAAATTTTGGTACCGACGCGGACCAACCAATGGGCGGCTTTGACCGCGATTTCCGCGCAAGCCTCGGAAACTTCGCCGGAAATCGCGCTGTATCTCGGAGAGCATATTTTGGGGCGCGGAGTGGCGGCCGCCGAATCTCGTTTGTCGGCGGCGGCCGTCAGCAGCTTGCACTGCCGAATCGTACGGAGACAAAGGACGGGTGACGTGACTGGGGAAAAGTACGACACGTGGATTGCGGATAGCTCAGCCAATGGGACGTGGGTCAATCGGGAAAAACTGCCAAAAAACGGTCCGGAGAAGATTCTTAAACACGGGGACGTTTTGTCTTTAGTGGCTCCTCCGGATGCGACGTTTTTGAGTCACCCGTTTTTGAACCGACCTTTAGCTGACGTGGCATTGTCGTATGTGTACCGTGAGGTGGCAGCGAACAGTGGATCGGTGGCAAGTTCTGAGGGAAGGAGGGATCCCGAAGGGAGGGAACAACATTTGAGTGGGATAGAAAGGGGAAAAAGAAAACTAAATGAAGGTGGGATTTTAGAAGGAGGACCAATGGGAGGGGAGCAGCTGCAGGCAGGGGAGGGAGAGGATAGTTCTAAGAGGATGAGAGGAATAAACGAAATTTCTGTTCAAGATTTAAGGCAAGAGAGAGGGGAAGGTTTGGAGGAGGTAAGGGGAGAGGCTGGAGAGAGTGAGATGGCGGTTTTGAGAGTAAAGTTGGAGGAGGCAGAACGAGTGAGAGCGGAAGCGGAGGCGACGATACAGCGGTGAGGCTGGGAGAAGGATTTTTTGGATTCGAGGAGGCAAATTCTATGTCCTCTATTCCTTACAGGTAGATTGTTAGAAGCCTCATCTATTTCATGAACTGTACTCGTCCCGACACTGCAGCCGGGGTTGGAGCTTTGAGCCGAAGCCTGCAAAATCCGAGGAAGTCAGACTATGAGGCAGCAAAGAGAGTTCTTCGCTATCTAGACCCGAACACTTAGACTCTCACTCGGTGGAGAGGAAGTCAAAATTCATACATGGAGCAATGCAAGCTACGGAGATATTCCCAACCGACGCTCCACCACCAGATACATGCTGAAGATTGGAAGTGGAACTTGCTGCTGGAGCAGCAAACTTCAGAAGGTAACAGCTCAATCTACCATGGAGGTTGAATACATGGCTCCGACCTCGGTAGTTAAGGAGTTACTTTGGGTAAAGTCTATTCTCTAAGAGCTTCTCTTTATGCAATCTGGACCACAGATAGTGTGGAGTCACAATCAGGCAGCAATTGCTATTGCATCTAATCCTAGTAATCACTTTAAGAGTAAGCATATTGACATGAAGTTGCATTTTGTGAGAGAGCAAGTGATGGGAAATGTCTTGAAGTTGAGTTATTTACCGGATGAGCAAATGGTTGCTGACATGATGACAAAACCTCTGCCAAGACCCAAATTAAAATTCTGTAAAGATTCATATGGGTTAACAGACTACTGAGTCTAAAGCTTTAGGGGAGTGTTGTTTTGGAAGCTTTATTCTTTTCTATTTCTCAGTTGTGAGAGAGAGTTGTTCAGGACTTAGTTTATTTCTGAGTAAGTCTTGTTTAGTATTTGCTAGAATTAGTGTGACAGTGAAATTGGGAGTTCACAATTTAGTCACACCAGGGACATGCGTCGTCTGCTGCGATAAATGTTTGAGTTTGTCCACTGTGGACGTACGGAAATTTGGCAGGACCACGAGACTTCTTGAAGTCACATCTACGGTGCCAAATTCTCTATTCGGACGGGTGAGAGCCGCCGCCGACAAATGTTGACGAGTAGTGACTAGATTAGTATCACTTTATGATGTAGGAACGTCGGTGTAAATATTTGGTAGAACATAATTTTGTCTATAGCTAATTAGTTGTTTTGTGTTGAGAATGTTGTTTATGACATACCTTCAGTAAAGAGGTATAATCACAGTATTTGTTGCATTAGAATGTTAGATGTACGGCTGGAATGCCTCCGTACAGCTTAGTGTGGTTTCAGTGTATAGAAGTAGGACTTAGTGAATTTGAGTCATTAGGAACAAATGATATGAAAATTGTACACTCAGTTTTATGTAAATTCACCTCTGAATATCTCATAGATTTTTTAGCAGAATTAAATGAAATTTTGTATGTATGTTCTATTTTATGATATCTAAACTGTGGTAGATTTGTAAAACTATTGTTATCCTGTATTAAAAGTTATTGTCTATCAAAGTTGCTGTTTGGCCATCCTTATTCGTGGAAGCTTTCTATGTTAATTTGTTCTACAATGACAACTACTGTTGCTTTTTCTTCATCTTCAGTACCAATAGTTGTCTCAGATTAACAATGGCCGTCCTATCCAAATCGGCTTTTTATATTGATCGTCGAAATAAATGTCCGTACCATTTGTTTCGTACTATATATAAGTACTGCGCGTTCTATGTTCAGTCTAATAGTTAAATGGAAATTCTTGTGTCTAACAATTTAAATTGTTATCAAACTTTATATATCCCAGCAATTGTCCTACACTATAAGATAAAGCTAGCGGCTACCGGCTACTTTGGCGGACGATAGGTACCACGATCAAATCCTGGTTCTGGTAGCCAAGGTTTGCTAAGCACTAGCTTGGGCTCTCATTTGTCTCCGTGAAAACAACATAGGTAGCCATGGCTTTAACTCCCTCTCCAGTCTTCAGTGACTGCGACAAGTGTGGGGACTTGAGAGAGGAATAAGAGGAAGGTTGCTTTTGTTGTTTTCCTATTTTAATTTTATATTATTCAAAACTAGAAAACACCTCTAATTTTTACACTCCCCTGATTTTCTAGTCACTCTTAATTTTAAGGCCACACTTCTCTCTACAGAAAATTATCTTGGGAGATGGTACAGACATTGTCATCATGTCTGCTACCATTTCACTATTTAGTTTATATTCTAAACTGATTATTTTGTTTTGTACCTTCTCTCTTACAAAACTGAGTCCGATGTCCATATGTTTGGCTTTAATGTGGTGTTTGGGATTAGCAGCAATGGCAATGGCTGCTTCATTATGACATACTATTTTTTGTACACCACTCTTAAGTTGCAAAGACTTCACCCACATCAATTCTTTTAAAGCAGAGCAAGAGGCTTTATGTTCAGCCTCGATTGTGGACTGAGCAATGACCTTTTGCTGCTTGCTACTCCAACAGCAAGCCCCATCACCCATATACAATACATATCCAGATGTACAACTCCTCATAAGAGCATTCCCATAGCTGGCATCACTCCAAGTGGTGATGTTAGTGTTGCTCCCCCCCAAATGCAACCATAGATCTCTAGTCCTTATGAGATATCTAAGGACTCTTTTAGCTGCCTCCCAATCTTTCTTAGTGGAAGCATTCAGAAACACTCCTACCGTTGCCGCTATATCCCGTCGAGCGCAATTCATAAAATAGATTAGGCTACCAGATACTTGTTTATAAGGAATAGTCTGCATAAACTTCTTTTCTTCAGGACCTAACTCATCATCCAAGAGTGACTCCTTCTTCTACACTCCCCTCACTTCCCTTCTTTAGCTCCATTGGAGCAGTACAATTGTTAGCTTTGTCCATTTGAAATCTTTCCAACATGTTTCCAATGGCTTCCTTCTGAGTTAATCTGATGATCTTTCTATCCTTTTCTCTTTCCACCTGAATTCCCAGAATATACTTTGCGCCTCCCATATCCTTCATTTCAAATCTTCCATTTAGATCATTCTTCAGTTTATTTATTTTGTCCATAGATTTGCTTAAAACCAACAAGTCATCAACATAAATTGCGATAGAAAAAATACCCTCCTCATCTTCAAACACGTAAATTGAGTGATCCGAGCTGATCCTTATATAACCCAGATTTGTAAGAAACTCATCAAGCTTCTTGCTCTATTGCCGAGGTGCATGTTTCAGGCCATAGAGAGATTTGATCAGCCGGTATACCTTGCTATCTTCTCCTTGTTCCGCGAAACCCTTGAGTTGTGGCATGAAGATCTCTTCTTCCAGCTCTTCATGAAGGAATAATAACTTGTTTTTCTTGCAGCCTTTTGCTGCTTTTTTTTCCTCCCTCAAAATTTGTTGCTGGAATAGATGGTTCCCGTGAGTTTCTTCCGAACAATCTCGACTTCTCCCCTGTCCTTTGGTTTCGGGTCAGTTTCCACCACGTCTTTTGCTTCATGCAGAGTTTTCATTGGAGTTTCCACGGCCGTGTCCTTCTCAATCTGATTTGTACCTGCAAGAATGTCATCTTCTCTAAATCCTAGGTAGTTTGGAAGCTCAAATTCATCTGAATTTTATGACTCAATTCCGATCTTTAGTGACTTTGTATACTTGAAGGGATCCACAGATTTTCCTTCATCTATAGCCACTAGATGCTTTACTAAGATTATATCTTCCCTTTTGAGATCATAAACCCTGTATCCTTTTACATCCTCATCATATCCTAACAAGTATCTCGGTTTTCCCTTAGGATCTAACTTCCAATTAGATCGATGTGTTTCTAGACTGAATACTTGACTTGCGAAAACCTTTAGGTGAGATATGTTTGGTTTCCGGCTTGTCCATCTCTCATATGGTGTTTGGCCTTCTACTGCCGAAGTAAGAACTCTATTTTTGAGGTTTTTAGCACAGTTCATTGCTTCGGCCCAAAACCTTTTTCCAATCTTCTTATCGGAAAACATACTTTTGGCAGTATCACTTAGTGCTCTATTTAATCTTTCTGCTACCCCATTTTTTTTTGGGTTTTCTGGGACGGTCTTTTTGTATTGTACTCCATCTTCCCTCAAAAAATCTTCAAACTGGTTTGAGGTATACTCCCCACCATTGTTACTCCTTACCCTCTTGATTGGGGTTTCATGGAGTTTCTCACTCCATGCCTTATATTACTTAAAACATTCCGTAGCCTCTGACTTGTTTTTCGGAAAATACACCCTGGAATACCTCGACCAATCATCGGTGATAGTCATCATATATCTCTTCCCCTCGGGAGAAGGCACTTTGGCCGGTCCCCAAGGATCTATATTTACTTAATCTAGAACCTTTTCTCCCTTATAAGTGGCAGTTTTTGAAAAAGGTAACCTGTGTGCTTTACCTTGATCTAATTCGCTAGAATCACTTAGATTCTCATTTTCACCAAAGTGAATCCCTTCAAATACTTCCAATTTTTTCATCACTTTTAATTTATCTAGATTCACATATCCAAGTCTCTTATGCCACAACATTATATCATGAACACAAGCATAGTAAAGTTTCTTATTTTCATTGCTTAAAATCAGCCTAAACATCCCTTGGCTACCTTTTTCAGCAATGAAATAAACCTCATCCTCAAAACTAGCAGTAAAAACTCCTTTCCTAATGCTAGTATCAAAACCCTTATCATCTAACAGAGATGTAGAGATGAGGTTTTGTTTCAGCTCCGGAATAAACAATACATCGGAGTGTGACTATAGATGTCTTCCCTTCTACTAATACTTTTAGATCTACCAATCTTACAAGAGTAGTAGTGACTATCCTCCCATCCCCGTACTCTATATATAAGATGGGAATCTTTCTTATCATAGTGAACAGGTGTTTATCCTAACACATGTGAATGGAGGCACGTGAATCTAAAATCCAGCGTGCTTCACCTTTCAATCCACCAAAAGCATTCGTGGAATTTCGACCTCAGTTTTTGCCTCTTGCTCCTCATCCAATAAGAGCTCATCGATCTCGTCCTCGGACTCCGTTTCATGTACCTCTATCACAAGCGCCTTTTTCTTTCCTCTCGTAGGTCCACTGGTCCGACCCTCCTTTAACCGAAGTTCGGTTAGCTTAGTACATTCGGCCATATGGTGTCTTGGTTTTTTGCAAAAGTGACACAACCCCTTTGAGACCCTCAGTTCGGATTCATCGCACTGAGTTTTGTGTCCTCCTCCTCCATAGTTTCCTAAAGACTTTCTGGGATCCTTGTACCTCCAATCGGTACCTGTTGCCAAAGCATGTCCACTCTTACCCCCCCTCCGGATCTCTATCGTATTCTCTCGAACGAGAATCATTCCTACCACTGAATTCCAAGTCCATTTAGATTCCAGAAGATCTTGCACTCGATTGACTGTATTTTCATTTTCATGAGGTAACTTCATGAGAAGACAGTTAAACTTCATATTTTCTGTTTCTACCCGTCCAACACTCTCTAGTTCCATAAAAAGAGTTGCAAGATCATTACAAAAATCCAACATTTTTCCCCCTTTTTATGCATATGCATCTATCTTTTGATCAGTCAATTGCTGCTGCTGAATATAACCATTCCGTTACATCTTTATAAGAGCAATCCAAATATTCGATGCCTTTTCTACCTGCAAATGAAGAGATGCAAGTCCTTGAGTAAGATGACGGAGAATGAAGTGTTTTGCCCCCATATTGTTGTTGTCCCATGTATACACATCATTCTCCTAATTCTTCGGAATAGGTGACATGAACGCTGAACCGGTTGTGATAGGTGTTGCTGTCGGTGTAACTGTCTCTTTGTCTTTCCCTTTTTCCATCACAATGCTCTCCCCTTCCTCCGAATTCTTCGGTGGAGCTGGGTCTACTTTTTTGGTAAACCTGCTTCCCTCAAACCCTAGAGGAACGGCTGAAATGGATGGACGCATCACTCGTCAACTCACTATCCCCCAAAACCTTTTTTCACATAAATCTCCTGTCATCATAATTTCCCAGTTTATGAACCCTGCTCCATAAAATATGGGCACCCTAAAGGGTGGGCCCATAATTTGTAACTCTAAGATCTTCAAAGGTCCTCAGAGAAGGCAACTCACACTAAGCCTCTAGGATTAGCTTGACCCACTTGAGTTTAATCAAAAATAGATGCCACCTAGGTAGATACTAACTATGACCAACTTCACCCTTGTGAAGAGAAGACTTCCCTAAATCAATAGCAAAATGAATCTCTGAATTTGCTCCCATGACGAGTTAGTTATTAATGGCCAAAGATGGCCTATTTGTATAGAAGCTCTTTGGAAGAGAGGCGGCTACCCCAAATTTTACTAAGTCCTAGATCCCTCTCTAAACCCTCTATTACTAAAGTACGGCACCAATCAGATGAATGTATAGTATAGAAAGGTACAGGTGCCTGAGTACTTTTTGTACGACAGCTGTACGACATAGCCATACAAGTGACGCTTGTCATATCAAGACTTGTTGTGCAGCTTTCTGGAGATTACGCAATCCTTTGAGATGTCGCCATGTGTCATCTAGTGTGGCGGTGACCGAAAACTGAAACTCTGAGACCTCCATTGGCCCTCAGAGTATGCAGATCCAAAAGAAGCTAATCTAGATAGTGCCGACTCCAAGTTAATATAAACCCAAGTGACTGACCCCTTGACAGTCAGAACCCCAATATAGATTCACCCCTGTGAAATAACACTTTCTGTGTGCTCAGTTCTACCACAGAATGCAAAGTTAGAATATGAGATTTGGACACATTCACCCACTTTGACTTTCCCTTAGAAATGCAGCCACCCTGGCAGACAAAAACTCTGACCGACTACACCCCTGTGTAGCCTAGACTCCCCTGAGTCCGCAGCAAAAAGAATCACTGAAAATGGTCAAGTAAATTGATAGTTATGGCTGCCCAAAGTTTGCCATTTATACAGGGTGCTCTCTGGGAGAGGCAGTGCCTATCCAAAATTTATCTAAGTCCTATTCCCTCTCTAAAACTCTATCTACTGAAGTACGGCACCAATCAAATTACTGTGTCGTACAGAAAAGTACAGGTGCCGGTGTACTTTCTGTACGGCCATTGTACGACATGGCCAAAATGTCGACACGTGTCATATCCGGATTTGTTCCCGTAATCTCCGGAGTTGCCGCAATCCAACGTAGTGTTACCACGTGTCACGCAATGTGGCGGTGATCGCAAACCGCCAAAATCGTACGCCGCGATCTCGGCATCCTTCGCGGCCGTCCGATCAATTTCGGGTTTCAATCGTGGCCGTCATAAATACCTGCGCGGTATTCTTTCCGGCGTCAAACAAACTGCGCGGTATTTATTTCGTAGTAGTACCGTACGTCGTACTTTACATAACTGTTTCTATGCTCTATGCATATAGTTCTAGTTAAATGAATTAGTATTATTGTAAATGTTTAAATAAACATCATACCCCGTAATATCTAATGTAATTTAGACTATCTGGTTAAGACTACCGGCTGTTGCGGTTGAGACAAGTGACAGGTACCAGGATCAAATCCTGGCCCTGTCAAAACTACCTTTTAGAGAAAAACCCCCTATAAAACAACTGTCTGTCTCCTTCTAGACAACACAGGCAGCCATGGCTAACTCCTTCTCCAGTCTTCAGTGACTGCGACAAGTGTGGGGACTTGAGGAGGAGTTAGAGGCAAGCTGTCAATATCTACTATTTTGTTTTTTATTTTGCAATCTCTAGACCTAGAAAATACTTGAATTCCAACACTCCCCTTATTTTCTAGTCTTTCTTCCTTTCAACTTCCACAAATAAGTAAACAAACATCCCCTCCCCTTTTTCCTTTTCTTTTTCCTTTTTCCTTTTCCTTTCATAAAACTTAAGTATTTAACACAGTTCATTAAATGAACTGAAATGATAATTGTATCACACATTTTATTTAACATCCCATTTTTCTGAAATCCGAGCGAAGATTTTATCCACCTCTTCCTTTTTCCATCCACACTAAATCCACTTTCCCTCTTGAAATTCAAACAACCAGCCCCATCCCCAACCTTCAACACATACCCGGATGATAACCCTTTTACTGGCACATCTTCACAAGAGACATCACACCAAGTAGTGATGTAAAATCCATCCACCTCCAAATATTCCCAAAAACCACTAGTCCCCACTAAGTTCCTCATAAGATCTACATCTTCCGTAATCATATTTTTATCCATGATAATTACCCCATTTTCTGAACTTCCCTCACTGTCTCCCATGGAATTCTTTCCACTATTACTTTCTATTCCCAATAAACATTTCTCTTCTCCCCTATCCTTTAAAACCCCCTCTAGAATTAATTCTCCCCTTTCCTCGGAATCCGTTGAAGTCTCCCTTGCCGACCAGTTTTCTGTTTCCAAAATATCTATGAAACTATCCTCAATATTTTGAACTTCTTCAAGTATCTCCTCTCTCTTTACTTCCCTTATACCTCCAAAAGCACACTGTTGCCTTCGTCCAATTTCTGTGTACTTTTCTCTCTTCCCCATTCTACCGATGTGAAGAAGCTCCAATTTTTCTTCATCCTCTTTCTCCTCTTCCTCTTCGTCCTCCTCATCCACATTCCAACTTCTAAGTTTTTCCAAACAAGGGCATTCCTCCATATAATGACCCGGTTCCCTACAAAAGAAGCAAACCCCTTTTTTCAAAGCTCCCGTGTCTCTTCTTCTCCCTCTTTTTCCACCAAAGTTCCGATAAGGTTTACCTTTGTCTTTCTTCCTCTCATCACGCTTCCGCTCGTCACCACCGTTCCTCTCATCACGCTTCCGCCAATCACCACCAGCTGAAAAAGCATTGACCCTGTCCTTTCCCCTTCGAAGCTCCAAAGTGCTTTCCCTCACAAGAATTATCCCCATGGTAAAGCTCCAAGTCCATGAGGAGCCATCCCTTGCCTGCATACGATAAATAATGCTTTCGTACTCACTTGGAAGTTTCATAAGTAGTGTATTAATCTTACCCTCCTCAGATTCTACACATCCCGCACTAGCTAGCTCAACATATAACGCAGCAATATCATTGCAAAACTCTATCATGCTACCGCCTTTATAAACATAGGCATCTATTTCTTGTTTTACTAATTGCTGCCTCTGAATAGTCTCACTCTTATAAATCTGAATTAGTACTTCCCATATCTCTGAAGACTTGGTTAGACTTAAAAGAGTGATAGCTATCGACTTACACACATATCTAAGTATGAGATGTTTTGCTATAGTGTTTTTGTATTCCCATATTTTTCTGTCATTTTCCTCAGTTTTAATCCCTACATGTGGTACCATAGCTGAGAGCCTAGCTCCCCTCACCATAGGTGTCCCTTTTTCCTTCTCCCCTATTTCCCCATCCACGGAAAGATTCTTCCCTTCACCTTCCGTTGCATATGAGCTCCGGATGATATTCTGGGCAGCCTCAGATGAATCTCCATAGTAAGCTCCTCCAAAGCCAGGTGGCGGACATCTCACTTGTCCCGAAACGATTCCCCATAAGTGCTTCTCAAAAAGCAATCCCGCCATTGTAAACTCCCAATAAGTGAAGTCTGTTCCATCGAACATAGGCACCCTAGATGGTGGGCCCATAACCTGAAACTCTGAGACCTCCATTGGCCCTCAGAGTATGCAGATCCAAAAGAAGCTAATCTAGATAGTGCCGACTCCAAGTTAAAATAAACCCAAGTGACTGACCCCTTGACAGTCAGAACCCCAATATAGATTCACCCCTGTGAAATAACACTTTCTGTGTGCTCAGTTCTACCACAGAATGCAAAGTTAGAATATGAGATTTGGACACATTCACCCACTTTGACTTTCCCTTAGAAATGCAGCCACCCTGGCAGACAAAAACTCTGACCGACTACACCCCTGTGTAGCCTAGACTCCCCTGAGTCCGCAGCAAAAAGAATCACTGAAAATGGTCAAGTAAATTGATAGTTATGGCTGCCCAAAGTTTGCCATTTATACAGGGTGCTCTCTGGGAGAGGCAGTGCCTATCCAAAATTTATCTAAGTCCTATTCCCTCTCTAAAACTCTATCTACTGAAGTACGGCACCAATCAAATTACTGTGTCGTACAGAAAAGTACAGGTGCCGGTGTACTTTCTGTACGGCCATTGTACGACATGGCCAAAATGTCGACACGTGTCATATCCGGATTTGTTCCCGTAATCTCCGGAGTTGCCGCAATCCAACGTAGTGTTACCACGTGTCACGCAATGTGGCGGTGATCGCAAACCGCCAAAATCGTACGCCGCGATCTCGGCATCCTTCGCGGCCGTCCGATCAATTTCGGGTTTCAATCGTGGCCGTCATAAATACCTGCGCGGTATTCTTTCCGGCGTCAAACAAACTGCGCGGTATTTATTTCGTAGTAGTACCGTACGTCGTACTTTACATAACTGTTTCTATGCTCTATGCATATAGTTCTAGTTAAATGAATTAGTATTATTGTAAATGTTTAAATAAACATCATACCCCGTAATATCTAATGTAATTTAGACTATCTGGTTAAGACTACCGGCTGTTGCGGTTGAGACAAGTGACAGGTACCAGGATCAAATCCTGGCCCTGTCAAAACTACCTTTTAGAGAAAAACCCCCTATAAAACAACTGTCTGTCTCCTTCTAGACAGCACAGGCAGCCATGGCTAACTCCTTCTCCAGTCTTCAGTGACTGCGACAAGTGTGGGGACTTGAGGAGGAGTTAGAGGCAGGCTGTCAATATCTACTATTTTGCTTTTTATTTTGCAATCTCTAGACCTAGAAAATACTTGAATTCCAACAAAAACTGCCAAAGCGGCCATTCTAGAATGTCACTTCCGCCATGGTCGTCCGATGTAAATCAGCTTTTTATGTTGATCAACAAAATAAATGTCTGTACCATTTGTTTTGTACTATATATAAGTACAACTCGTTCTATGCTCTGTCAGTCCGTCTAATAGTTAAATGGAAATTCTTGCGTCTAACTTTTTTAATAGTTATCAAACCCTATATATCCCAACAATCGTCCTAGACTTTAGGATAAAGCTATCGGCTACCGGCTACTCTGGCGAACGGTAGGTACCAAGACAAAATCCTAGTTCCGGAAGCCAACTTTGCTTAGCACTAGCTTGGGCTCTTCTCGGTCTCCTTGAAAACAGCATAGGTAGCCATGGCTCTCACTCCCTCCTCAGTGTTCAGTGACTACGACAAGTGTGAGGACTTGAGAGAGGAGTAAGAGGAAGGTTGCCTTTGCTGTTTTCCTATTTTAATTTTACACTATTCAAAACAAGAAAATACCTCTAATTTCTACAATAACCGCAACTGCGTTGTTCGTACGGATCATATCCAAAAATAGCTGCAGCTGCGTTGTCTTGTCTCTATCGCAGCTGCGTTGTTATATCTGCGTCGCAGCTGCGTTGTCCCGTTCAATGTGTTCACGCATATGTGGGTGTTGGTGCCATTCCGAAATACCTGTACTTTACTCAAGTGATGACGCGTATCCTTGTGAAAATTATGCTACAATTTACTATCTTTCTACCGTCACACTAATTTACTGAGACATAAAGCTTTCCAAATTCAACACTCCCCTAAAGCTTTAGACTCACTGCATGAGCGCAACTGCGATGTCAGAGGAGCGCATCTGTGATGCAAACTTAACGAAGCATAGCAGCATAGCAATGCAACAACTTAGCTAGTGACCTAGTCCCACTTCATTCGGTGTTGAACTAACCCAGCACGGCAACATAGCAATACAACAATCTCAGCTAGTCACCTAGTCCCACTGCATCCCTAGAATACTCCTGCTTAGGAGCAGGAAGAGCTTTAGTGAGCATGTTAGCAATCATTTTTGCTTCTAGAAAAAATCATAATTTAATCACCCTGGAGAACACTTTTTTTCTTACAAAGTTTAATCTTACATCCATGTGTTTACCCTTTAAATGGTGACTCGGATTTGAAGCAATAGCAATGGCAACCTTGTTATCACACTAGATTACTTTTGGACCAACTTGCATGTATCCTAGTTCTTCCAACTTGGATTTTACCCATAAGAGTTCTTTGAGGGCAAAACTTGTTGCCATGTACTCCGTCTCCATTGTTGACTGTGCCGTGACCTTTTGAAGTTTGCTGCTCGAGTAGCAAGTCCCATTCCTAATTTGCAAAACGAATCCGGTGGTGGATTTCCGGCTTGGCATGTCGCCATAGCTTACATCACTCCATGTTTGCAGCTTCACTTCTCCTCCGCCTAGTTTGAGTTTGAGGTCTTTAGTTCTTGCCAAATATCTTAAGACTCTTCTTCTTGCATCACGGTCACATTTTCTCGGATTTTCTAGACTTTTGCTTAGTACCCCAACTGCTGCTACAATATCGGACGCGTACAGTTCATGATATATATGAAGCTTCCCACTATCTGTGTGTAAGGTCATCCTCCCCTTACTCTAAACACTCACTAACAATAATACCAGGTTTTGTCTCGTCTCCTTCTAACTTCTGCCAAAAATCCATTGGAGTTACACATCATTTTGCCCCCCGAATTCCATACTCATCTAACATGTTTCAAATAGCCTCCTATTGAGTTAATTTTAATAATCTCTTATTTCTATCCCTTTCTACCTGAATACCCAAAATATAATTAGCCTCACTGAGGTCTTTCATCTCAAACCGTGAATTTAAGGCAGTTTTGATTTTGTTAATTTCAGCCATTGATTTGCTAATTAATAGTAGATCATCTACATACACCTCTATATAAACTATCCCATCCTCACCTTTTAAAACGTAAACAGAATGATGTCAAGCTCATGTGCTTCACAGGCACCCCTAAAATCTTACCAAGGATCCCCGGGCCTTTTTCCTCTTTACGGTCATCAAAGTACGGGGAAGGGAGCGCACTCAGCTAGACCAGATTCTTCTATTTTCCTAACTGAACGGAACGCACTTTATTTCGCGCCTAAAGGAGGCCGGACGACAAAGTTACTCCGTTCCAGAGATTACCATCCTGTTACATGTGACCAGCTGCCAACTGTCCCGTTAGGGGCTACATTGTGGAACGCCACGTAACTTTTGGGATAGTCTTGTGGATTTTGATGTTGGTTGTCAATAGGACTTTAGTTCAGGTCCACCAGCCGGGTAGAGCATTTATTAATGTGAGTCAAAGTTAGACGTTTCACGTGAATTTAGAACTTTGTTGCTCGGGATTCTGTTATAGAAAACCACGTGGCTTCTAATCTAGCCGGAGAAAGTCGCCTAACTTTTTGCCCTGAGTGTAGTACAACATGTTTTGTCTTATGTCCGTATGACAACAATTCCTGGCAAGTGATTGGCTCTTGGTATTGCTTTGACTTTGGTACTATCGATAGGACAAACTTTGCTTGTATAAGGCACTTGGGGCCGAGGGAGACAGGTTGCTGTTTCAGTACTGTCTCCTGAGAAAAACCCTAGAAATTCCAGCAAACTTTCTTGTGGAGAACTTTTGTTTTGCTTGTGATTGTGACCCTATTGCCATCTTGGTTTGCATCCGTCCTTTGTGGAAATCGTAATCCGGTTGTGTGGTTGGCACCATCTTTCCTGTTTTGGGCGGTTTGGGGACTGGTGTTTGTTGGAAACCAAGAAGGGTCTTGCCGGTTCCGGGTCACGGAAACCGAGGAGTTAAGGAGGCCTTACCTGTTCCTGGGTTTTCAGGGGGAGATTTTGTCTCCTTTTGGTTGTCCACGTTACGTTTTGGGGGTAGGTTGAGCAAGCTTGCTATTATTCCACATTTAACTTTATATCTCTATTCTTTTCTAAGGGCAAGGTGATATTGTTAATTCTGAGACAGCATTTTTTTTATATATTTCTATCCTTTCATTTTTCTGAGTGGAAGCATCTGGGTTCTCTCTTTGGTAGTCCTTTTTGGGGGCTCTGGTTGGGTTCTTCCGGAGTCGATTACCAGAATCTTTTGGTACCAGAATAGTGGATTTTAAGAGGATTTTTGTTAGGCTTCCAACAGATAGTCACAGTACTGAAACAGCAACCTGTCTGTTTAGGATAGGTGCTCAGATCGGAGTACTTTTATAAGGGGATTTAGATCTTCTTCTCCAGTCAGCTATACGGGGAGGAGAAGTCCAGGATAAGGATCTTCCGCTTTTTAGATCAGACGAGCAAGAGAGGCAAGAAGCGGTGGCAAGAGAGACAGGTCCCTCGGCTGGGAGACAACCTACAGTGCAGACCACCCCCACGGAGATGCCAGCTCCCGGGATTTCTTCGGAACTTAGACCGGAGTCTCCTCTTCAGCGGGAAGGGGGGGAAACACAGGATCTAACGAACAGGGGATGGGTGTAGATTTACCGGGTAACGTTGCAGCCGCCTCCACTGAGCGTCCTACTGCTGTCTCAGTGGCTGGGTCTTCAACTGCGGAGGCCCTGATATTATTACAACCCGACCAGAGACAACACATCTCCCTTGGGCTTTCCACTCCTCCTCCATCTCCACCTCAAACATCCTCTCCTTCGCCTTCTGCTTCTCTGGCCGCTGCAGTCCGTGGGTCACCGGGACCACCTGTCTTACCCTACAAGTACGACGTTTTGGCCTACTCCCCTCCTCACCGACGTTCTCTCGATTCCAGCGAAGGAACTCCACCACCAGAAACCTCTAGAAGGCGTACACGGAGACAGACACCTTTCCCTCGTAGACCTCGGTCATCTCCATCCCTTTCTACACCAATCCCTCAAGGACCACTGGTGACTAAAATTATTCTCCACATTCCCTCGGTAGAAACAGTTCGCCGGAAGGAACATGCCTCTCTTGGGTATAGAGGAGCCGGACTTTGGGCAGCTTTTCCCCAGGTGAAAAGCTCCTCGTTTCCCAAGGGCCAACTCCAAGGAGATACAGGCCATCTCACTATCCCACTAGCAATTGGAACTTCGTCAGTGGGGGGGAGTGCCATCTATTGTCAGACAGCTCCCTCTACCGGAGAAAAAGGCGGGCCCAAGCCAAAAGACGCGGATCCAGGGGTAATTTCACCGGTTCAGTTTGTTAACCCAACTGGACCATCCTCTTCACAGTTCCCCAACCTTGCAGAGGAGGAAAAAGAAATGGGGGACGCAAGGATCTTTACAGGAGATAGCTCGGGAATCGCTTTCTCTGATTTCGAATTGCTGTGGAAGTAGTGCACCCAATCTGAAATCAACAAATACAAGGGCGGAGCAATTTCGGATGACTTCGAAACCACGCTTTTCCCCATGATGGTGAATTATCTGGCTGGGGGCGCTTTGGCAGCCTACAAGGAGCGACAACCTCTTCTGATGGCTCCTGGCTTCAAAATATCAGACCCTATCCTTGATGAAGCAGTCTTGCACGTGGAAGCAGACTTGGCTGCCGCTGCAGCCGCTCCTGTCACCGCCCTTTTCACAGAGGACATGAAACTGCAGGCACAAGGACAAGCCTATGTCGCTCAGCTTTAGGCCATCCAAGAGGCCAGAGCCGCCACTCGGATGGTTGCAGACCCAACCCCCTGCACCACTCTTTTGAATGCCTGGAGACTCCTTTACACCGAGAGGAATGAATCTGCTATCAAGGAATTCAAGGAATTCCGTTGCCAAAAGAGTGAAGCACCCCAGACTCTTTTTAACAGATTGTCCAGCCTCTGTCAAAAGACCAGACTCTCAACCATTGATCTTCCGGCCATGACAACCAAATATTTCATCGCCGTCTGAAATTCGTTCGGACCGACGAGGCAAGCCACCCTCGATAATTGGATTGCGGGATAGGCCATCCAGGACGTCAATCCAACAGCCAAAGAAATCTCTCTGGCCGCAATGAAGCTGTATGATCACTTTGTCCACCGAGAAGCCCAGGAAAAAGCGGTAACCGGAAAAACCCGAGGGAACTTTGCAGGATTTGCCGGAGAAATGCCTCCCGAAAATGAAAAGTCGGCCGAGCTCTCAGCCTTGCGGAAGCTCAAGGGGAAAGAGGTAGTGGATAGCGGATCCAAACCTGCCATGGGGGCAGATGACCGTGTCTTCCTCTATAACTGTTTAAACTGTCAACAAACAGGTCATGGATGGAAGCGATGCCCCCGGAAGCTCAAACCGGAATTAGCTCTTAAGCAGAAAGAATGGGAGAAGGAGAGAGCTGAAAGGACAAAGAGGCAACAAGAAAGGAAGCAAGGAGGAGGGTCAGACGATAAAACACTGGTGAACAAAGACAATTACCGGCCAACGCCACGATCTGAGACTGCAAAGATGTCGCAAGCCCAGTTGCGACAAATAAAACTTCCAAAATTTGATGACGCGCAAATCTCCAATGAATTGAGGGGCAAATATACCACCGAGGGCTCCAAGTGTGAGGCTTGCGGTTTCATGGGTCACAAGCAAGGACAGTGCTTCCGAAAGAATGGAGTCCCTAAAGAGATGATGCAATATGCACTGTTCACCGGAGAAGGTGAAACTGCCGTGAATCCTCTCCCGCTGCAGCTTCTTTACCCTTAGGGACGCCGTACCCCGGAGAACCCCGAACAACAGCCAACAAGTCAAGCCCGATTAACCCCGGAGGTTATCATCCAACAGCAGAGTCAACAAATGGCAGCTATGGCCGCAGAATTGGCAGCACTGCGATTAGGATCGCCCTCCAGGACTTCCGCTTTGACGGCCGCCCAGAAACTCCACCGGAGAAAACACGAACTACTATAAAAACTGGCGGAGCTGGAACAGGAAACCACAGCGGGCGAAGACGATGACGAAATGATGGGATGGGACATGGAACCTCCAAAAGCAAATCAGGCACAGACGTTCCTTTCTGGAGCATGGAATGTCAGGGTGGGGGACAATCGTAGGACTCTCCGCAACTCAACCTGGCGCAGCGAAGGGACAGGCAAAAGCTCGCTCTACGAGATCACAACTTGAACGCTACTGGACCTCTGTCCTTCACCCCAAGGGCCGTCATCCTGAACGACAACATAGGTCTCGGAATAAAATCTACAAACCCACCTCCACCAGCCGCAACAAAACTGCCTCCGGGATTCAAAAATTATAGAACAACAAAAACAAGGAAGATGGAGGAACAAGCAAAGGAAGAAGAGACGCGTGACAACCAAGACTGGTTCGAAAAATATTTGGCGGAATGCCCGGAGGATAACACGCCAGAAACGCCTCCCGCGCCAGAATCCGACCAAGAATTTGAGGAAGTAGGGGGGGGGGGGGAGAAGAATGAACCGGTGGAACCAATAGATTCCTCTATTTCGTCGCCAAAAATTCAGCCTCCTTCCTCCAAACCAGCAGTGATGTTAGTAAGGCATCTATTGCCTTACGCTCTCACACACGTGAAAACACTCGCCTCTTCTCATAACTTGCCGGAGGAAGTTCTCATCCAGGCCCTCGGAGAGGAAATCCATTCAGGAGGGGAGAAACACCGGGCCGATCAGGACAGATCCGCTTTTTGGTCAGCCGACCCAAAAACACCTATGATGGATAGGGACTACAAAACGTTATCTGTGGCTCTAATTCTCAACCGGACTGGGAATTTCAAACTCAACGGATACGGCGGGTATCAAGACGCAGTGGTCGACACAGGAGCACTCCCAAATCTAATCACCACATCGGCTCTGCAGCAAATGCCGGAAGAACTCCGACCGGAAATCTTCCCCAGTGACATCTGTCAAAGTACTGTTAGCAGTGGGAGCCAACCGGTCAACAGAATAATCAAAGCTATGTTAATAGAGTTCGCCAACGACGCAGGTTAAAAGGTTCGAATTCAACTTCCCTTCCTGGTGGTGGAAGGTAAACAGTTTGAGATTTTATTGGGAATGGCCACCTGGACAAGGGTGGATATGGGATTAAGTGTGTGGAAGGAGCAGTTTACTGTTAGGGATCCTGCGAATCCAGAAGGAGTCAAGGTGGTGGTTACCTTGGATCTATGGAATAGGGGGAAAGATAATGCTCCAGTCGCAGGATGTTATCCCGTCTATGCTACTCACACACCCACGGAACTGCTTGCCAGCGCCACCGATATCGCAGACATAATATAGCAATTCCCTATTTCCAAGCGGTGGGAAGAAGGATACCAGAACAGATTGTTACAAATAACAAAACTTCAACGGGAAGTTGACAAATCCTTAACAGCGGTTTTTGTGAAGGCAGAAGAACCTTGGTTGGAATCTTCGGAAGTTGCGCCCGAGAATCACAAATTCGATCGACAAGTGGTGTCATTTTCTATCCCGGATTATGGACTCCAGATATTATCCCTATTTTCTAGAATTAGCTCGAACCTCGAAGTTGTCTTGAAAGCTGGGCACAAAGTGGAGTCATATGTGGCCGTGGAAATTACACCGGATGCTTGGGCCCTCAGTGAATATCGACTACAACAACTCCATCAATTGTATCCCCAGCAACTTCCGGTATCCGCCATCTGCAGATCACACCGAAGTGTTTCGCAAAATATAGACCAGATCCTGAAGCCACATTTGGCTATGCTGGAGTGAGTGGATTTGGTGATTGCACGATGGCCATGTCAAGGATACTCTCTAGCCGGGAAAGACGAGGGACATCAGGATAGCAGAAGTTGAACCTTCTTCCAGATGATCAAATTACTTTCCTGGCTGCAACAATCCCAAGACCAACTAGTGGGGTACATTTTGGAGAATGTCCACCCGGGAGATGATAAGAGAAAACAAGTCGCAAATAGCTGGAATAAAGTCAAGCAGATTCTAGGAGCTCCACTTGTTTTCGTACAGCGCAACTGGGATCCAGGGCCCACAGAGTTTGGGCGTACTGGACCAATTTGATACCTCTGTCAATCCTGAACAAGCTTTTACAGAACCACAAAACAGATCCCCAGATTACCCTGCAACAAATTTTAGGGACAGGGCGGATGGCTACTCCCGTAACTAAGGCTGATCGTCCTCCGTTCTTCCAGTGCAACCAACCAAGAGCCCCACGGCGAGCACTGCCAACATTGGTTTCCTTTCCCAATAGCCATGCGTATCGCAAGGGAGCGACAAAAATGATATTTGACAGTAAAAGTGGAGTTTGGACAACGCCAACGGTGGAAGAACGATAAAAAGCAATGGGATTCCAACCACCCAGTACGGCGTCACTAGGTATATCAGACCTCTAGAGGTGCAGCCTACTCGGACAAAGCATGGATCAAAATGCAATAACATGGGTAATAAAACATTCTGTGGCCTTCTCTAGCCTACAGTCTCCGCAATCTAGGGATCGTTACCTTCAAGCTCCGAAGTTTTTAGCGGTGCAGGCCCACTTGCAGCTTGAGGGGGGAAGGGAGGCGAGAAAACAATTTTTATCATCAAAATTTTCCAGTCCCAACATTTTACCGAAATTAAGGGATTCCTCGGTGGGGGGTAGCGGAGGCTCGGAGAGAGACAGCTTAGCGGAAGTTGTTAGCAGCAGCCTTCTAACGGGTGGAGCGGAGGTAGACCCGCAGGTAGGGATGGAAATCGATATCTCCCGATGGGGTAGACCCCAGAGGCCTGGGGAGTGGTGGAACCCGGAAAGATAGATTGGACCTTAGGGGAGCAATTATACCCTCAGCAAAAGGCCCAACTCTCCAACCTGTTGGAGAAGAACAAACAAGTGTTTTCTTGGTTAGATACCGACGTAGGCATCTACAAAGGAACCCCATTTCGAATCGATTTAATAGACGAGACGTCTACTGTTTGGTACAAGCAGTACCCTCTCAGTTTCAAAGAAAAAGAGTTCATCACTACAAAGGTACAAACTCTGGTAGAAGCAGGATTCGTTCAAGAAAGTACCGGACTCCATGGATTTGCGTCTCCAACTGTTCTCACACCCAAGGAGGACTCATCTGGGAAAACGGTAGACTTTCGGATGTGTGGAGATTACCAGATGCTTAATACTGCAACCGTATCTGACCGATACCCAATGCCTACCCTGGAAGAGATTTTTGACTCGCTGGCCGAGGCCACCATTTACTCCACATAAGACATGAAAAATGGGTTCCACCAGATCGCGATTAAGCCAAAGCACCGGGAAATGACAGCTTTTTGGGCAGGGTCCAGGTTGTTTGAATGGCTCTATATGCCATTCGGGTTGAAGAATGCGCCAACCAAATTCCAACGTGCCATGGACGAGGCACTCCGGGGAATTGACTGTGCACGGTGCTATATAGACGATGTGATTATCTTCTCGAAGACCTTTGAGGAACACATGGAGCACATACAGATTGTACTCTGAGCTCTCGAAGCAGCGGGCTTGAAATGTTACCCGGGTAAGGGAACTTTTGGGGTGCAGAAAATTATTTACCTGGGACACGAAGTTACACCCGGGACAGTGGGTCCCTATATGGTCAAAGTTGCGGCCCTTGATGCCCTACCCCCTCCCCAGGACGTCTCTGCACTCCGCACGTTCTTAGGCCTAGCTACCTATTATCGAAGATTCATCCCTGAATTTAGCAGCCACGCTCAGCCTCTGAACCAGTTGCTGCGGAAAGACCAGGAGTGGCAGTGGACAGAAGAGCAACAGATTGCCTTCCAGTT
Organism: Zygnema cylindricum; assembly: GCA_037447655.1. Lineage (NCBI taxonomy): Eukaryota > Viridiplantae > Streptophyta > Zygnematophyceae > Zygnematales > Zygnemataceae > Zygnema > Zygnema cylindricum. The sequence continues at coordinate 44,652 of JBBHKE010002990.1, read as the reverse complement.
CCTCAAGGATTCTCTGAAGCAACACCCAGAGCTCCGAATGCCTGACACCAAATACCCTTCCTCCTTTACACTGATTGGAGCAGGTTTAGATTGGGAGCTGTTTTAGCCCAAATGGATGATGCTGGTGCTGAATATGTGGTAGCTTACTCCAGCAAGAGTTATAACCGAGCGGAGGGGAATTACAACAGCTATCACGGGTAATTACTGGCGGCGGTATGGGCCATCCAACACTTCAGACCATACCTATACGGAATCCATTTCACTCTGATCACGGATCACCAGCCTCTCAAGTGGATTATGGAGAACAGCAAGCTCACTGGCAAGCTCGCCAGGTGGGTGTTAATACTGCAGGAATATGACTTCGACATTATCCACCGGGCCGGAGAGATTCATGGGAGTGCCGACGGACTTAGCAGAAATCCTAACCCTTCCACGAGAGATTCCACCAAGGCCCGCCATGATGAGGACCCTGAAATCAGTTTGGGACTCATTCGAGCTTCCTCTGCCTTTATTTAGCTACCTAAATCTCGGGGGGAAATGTCCACTTTCTCTGCAAACGTGGAGGGGCAGGCGCCAATAGGGGCCGGACGGAAAGATATTTGGAACAATCCTGATGCACTCCAATCTGTTCAAAAAGGTTTCCCTCTTCCGCATTTGTCAGGAGTGCGGTTATCTCGGGTGCAAACACGAATGGCGGCATACGAGTGGGAAAGGGGCATCTTAATCCGGAAGTGGGCAGATGGGACGAGGAAAGTGGTTCCTCCCCCGGCCGACAGGGAGACTCTTATTTTTAACCTTCACCAGCAGTGTGGCCATTTTGGGCAGAAACGTACCACCTCCTTGGTCGCAAGATCGTATTGGTGGCACGGGTTGCGGACCCAAGTCAACCGGATTGTGCAGACGTGTACCTCTCGTGACAGAGTCAAAGCAGTTTCGACAAAAAGGGAGGTGCTTAGCTTCATTCCCTTCCTATCAAGGGGATGTTTTATCGGTGGTCTCTAGTTTTGCTGGGTCGTCTCCCCACTAGCAGACGAGGGAACCGCTTTGTGTTGGTAATGATAGAGCATTTTTCCAAGTGGATCGAATTGGTGGTCTTACCCAGGAAGGAGTCCAAGGCGATTGCGGACGCATTCTTGTAGAGAGTGCTTTCCCAATTTGGGGCACCAGCCGAAGTTCTGACCGACCAGGGCTCCGAATTTGCGGGAGAATTCTCCAACTTGTTGGAATTTTGCCTCATCGACCACCGCTTGACCAGCCGAGACCACCCACAAGCCGACGGTTTGGCCGAAAGGTGCGTGTAGACAGTGAAGCGGTCACTGCGTAAATATGTTGTGGAAGAGGATCTAGGAGAGTGGGATAGAAGGGTGCCTTGGATCGCCATGGGGTACCGATTCAGTTGGCAAGCATCCCTCCACTCCTACACTCCATATTTCATTTTGTTCGGACGGCACCCCATCCTCCCCGGCGCTGCCTCGGCCCAAGCAGTGGTCCTTCCGGAGATGGACAGCAAGGGAACGCTTGAAAAATTGATTGCCGACAGGGCCAAGGTATTTCACCGAGAAATGCCTCTCGCCATGGGGAATTTACAAGCAGCTCAGCACTGAGATCAACTCTGGTATTCGCAACGCCGTAGCGGGAATTTTGTCCCGCGGCAACGGCGATTTCTACCCGGGGATTTTGTGTATCGGATGCAACAGAAAAATGACACTCTGGACATTTCAGCGGGGAGGGTGATTTTGAAGTTAGTGGAAGTCTCCAATAAGGGGGTCTTGACACTTGAGGGGAAGGATGGGCGGAAGATCAAAGAAAATCAGATCAATGTGGCCACTTGTCACCTCCGGGGATTGGAAAACGAACCTACTTTCCACCTTACCTATTTTGCTGATCCCCCTTTGTGTTCCTCCGAATGCCTCTTATCTTTCTCCCAGAATTCAGTACTGGTCTCTGATCGCTGCAACCAGTGTTGGCATCAATCTTGTCTCCCCTCCTCTTGGGACCCTCCTCCTAAACCCCCTGCTCTCTGGTTCTGCGGGAACTGCGAATTGGGGGGGTAATATTTTAAAGTCTTAGTCACAGTTGACTAAGAGGGGGGGAAATCAAGAACATGGATCCACCTCTAAGGGTTCCCTCCTTTCCCCCTCCTGGGAGGGGGAAGTAGAGGGGGGAGGGGATATCTTTTCGCCCTCCCCAAGCACTCATCCACACCTTTGCATACATGCCCATAGGAACAAGGCGCGCATCATTGGGCACAGGCATGGTTTTAGGGAGCATTCCCATTCTGGGGAAGGTTGTTTGCAGGAGTCCAATGCGAATCACCCGGGGCAGTGGGCCCTCCTCCGATGTTTCCGGCACGCTCGACAATTGTCAAACTCATGTGCTTCACAGGCACCCCTAAAATCTTACCAAGGATCCCCGGGCCTTTTTCCTCTTTACGGTCATCAAAGTACGGGGAAGGGAGCGCACTCAGCCGAACCAGATTCTTCTATTTCCTAACTAAACGGAACGCAGTTTATTTCGCGCCTAAAGGAGGCCGGACGACAAAGTTACTCCGTTCCAGAGATTACCATCCTGTTACATGTGACCAGTTGCCAACCGTCCCGTTGGGGACTACATTGTGGAACGCCACGTAAGTTTTGGGATAGTCTTGTAGATTTGCTGTTGGCTGTCAGTAGGACTTTAGTTCAGGTCCACCAGCCGGGTAGAGCATTTATTAATGTGAGTCAAAGTTAGACGTTTCACGTGAATTTAGAACTTTGTTGCTCAGGATTCGGTTATAAAAAACCACGTGGCTTCTAATCTAGCCAGAGCTAGTCGCCTAACTTTTTGCCCTGAGTGTCGTACAACATGTTTTGTCTTATGTCCGTATGACAACAATTCTTGGCCGATGATTGGCTCCTGGTATTGCTTTGACTTTGGAACTATCGATAGGACAAACTTTGCTTGTATAAGGTGCAACTCTGAGACCTCCATAAGTCCTCAGAGTAGACAGCTTCTAAGAAGCCTCTAGGATAATCCTGACCCCTTTGTGTTTCAGCAAAAATAACTGCCACCCTGGCAGACAAAAACCCTGACCACCTGCACCCTTAAGAAGGCAAGACTCCCCTGAGTCGATAGCAAAAAGAATCTCTGAATTTGCTCCCCTGAGCAGTAAGTTATGGAGGGTCAAAGTTGACCATTTATACAAAAGCTCTCTGGGAGAGAGGGTCCTATCTTCTAAATTTTTCTAAGTCCTATCTCTCTTACAGACTCTATCTACTGATGAACGGAACCAATCAGAATTGAGTTCCGTACTCAAAAGTACAGTTGCCGGTGTACTTTAGGTACGGACATTGTACGACATGCCCTAAATGTCGACACATGTCATATCCGGATTCGCTGCCATAATCTCTAGAGATTCCACGATCCAATGTAATTTCGCCACGCGTCATCCGATGTGGCGATGGCCACAAACCGCCGAAATCTTCCTCCGCGATCTCGGCGCTAATTACGGCCGTCCGATTAGAATGTAATTTAATCGTAGCCGTAATAAATACATGCGCGGTATTTGTTTCACTTACGAAACAAATGCGCGGTATTGATTCGTCATCCGTATCGTAATCCGTATCGGATCTATGTATCACGTAATCAATTATAGTTAAATGAATTATCGTACGTATACATATTTAAATAATTATCAAACTATATACTACGTAACAATAATCCTAGACTTAACGGTTAAGGCTAGCTGCTATTTCCTGTCTGCCGGCCGGTAGGTACAAGGATCAATTCCTGTCGCCGCCACATACCTTTTAAATAAATAAACCCTAACTAATATAAATTTCCCGTAAACCTCAGGATAGCCTAGGTAGCCATGGCTCTAGCTTCCTCTTCAATTTCTTAGTGACTGCAACAAGTTTGAGAGTTGGAGAGAGAAGTTAGAGATAGACTGCCTCGGCTTCTTTATTTCTTTTCAGACCTAGAAAATACTTTTTAAACCATTAGTTTCTACACTCCCCTTATTTTCTAGTCAATCTTTAATTTCAGACCACACTTCTCCCTGCAAAAAATTAGCTTAGGGGAAGGCACAGGTTTGGTCATCATATCAGCTACCATCTCACTATCTGGTCTGTACTCTAAACTGATTATTTTGTTTTCTACTTTCTCTCTAACAAAGCTGAGTCTGATGTCCATGTGTTTGGCTTTAAAATGATGTTTAGGATTGGCAGAAGAATAGCGATTGCTGCCTGATTATCACAAAATATTTTCTGCACACCACTCTTAAGGTGGCCAAGCTCACCAAGCAAAGACTTGACCCACATCAATTCTTTTACAGCAGAGCAAGAGGCCATATACTCAGCCTCCATGGTGGAATGAGCAAAAACCTTTTCCTGTTTACTACTCCAACAGCAAGCCCCATCACCCACATATAATACATATCCAGAAGTGCATCTCCTCATCGGAGCATCACCATAACTGGCATCACTCCAGGTAGTGATGTCAGTATTCTCCCCACCCAAATGCAACCATAGATCCCTAGTTCCTACCAGATATCTAAGGACTCTCTTAGCTGCCTCCCTATCCTTCTTAGTGGGAGCATTTAGACTTCTACTCAGCACTCCTACAGCTGCAGCTAAATCCAGCCGGGTACAATTCATAAAATATATTAGACTTCCCACTACTTGCCTGTAAGGAATTGTCTTCATGAACTTCTGTTCATCAAGAGATAATTCCTCGTCTAAGACTATGACTCCTTCTTCCTCACTCCCCTCACTTCCCTTCTTCAACTCCATTGGAGTTGTACAACTATTAGCTTTATCCATTTGAAATTTTTCAAGCATGTTCCTTATTGCTTCTTTTTGAGTCAGTCTTATAATTTTCCTTTTTCGGTCTCTCTCTACTTGAATTCCCAAAATATATCTTGCTTCTCCCATATCCTTCATTTCAAATCTCCCCTTAAGATCGGTTTTCAGTTTGTTAATTTTTTCCATTGATTTACTTAATACAAGCAAATCATCAACATAAATTGCAATAAATATCAAACCTTCCTCATCTTCGAAAACATAGATTGAGTGATCTGAGCTGATCCGAATATATCCCAGACCGGTAAGAAACTCATCAAGCTTCTTATTCCATTGTCGAGGTGCCTGTTTCAAACCATAAAGAGATTTAATCAGCCGGCATACCTTACTCTCCTCTCCTTCTTCCACAAACCCTTCGGGTTGTCGCATGAAGATCTCCTCTTCCAATTCTCCATGCAAAAAGGCTGTTTATATGTCCATCTGGTGCACTTCCATGTCTTCCGCCGCCGCTAAACTGAGAAGTATGCGGACGGAGGGAAATCTGACCACCGGAGCAAAGGTTTCCTCGTAGTCAATTCCTTCCTTTTGTGTAAATCCCTTTGCCACTAATCTGGCCTTGTAGCGCTCGATTGTGTTATCTGGGTTCGGTTTTAATTTGAAAACCCACTTACAACCGATTGGTTTTCGGTTAGGTGGACAGTCCACCAGCTCCCAAGTATCGGCTGCCATGATTGAAGCCATCTCCTCATTGATGGCTGTCTTCCACCGGTTTCTTTCTGGACAAGTCATCGCCTCTCCATAAGTTTGAGGTTCATCTTGATGAGATAGTTTAGTTACCTTGTTATTAACCTGTTTTTCTTGCAGCCTTTTGCTACTTCTCCTCCCCCCCTCAAAATCTGAGGCCGGAATAGATGGTTCTCGTGGATTCTTTCGAACAAACTCGACTTCTCCCCTATCCCTTGATTCCGAATCAATTTCCACCACGTCTTCCGCTTCGAGTAGAGTTGTCACTGGAGTTTCCACAGCCGGGTCCTTTTCGGTCTGATTTGTACCTGCAAGAATGTCATCTTCTCTAAAACGTGGATAGTTAGGAAGCTCAAAGTCATCGAAATTTTCTGACTCAAATCTGATTTTTACTGACTTCGTATATTTGAAGGGATCCACAGACTTTCCTTCATCCATAACTACTAGATGCTTTACTAAGATTATATCTTCCCTTTTTAGATCATAAACTCTATATCCTTTAACATCCTCATCATATCCTAATAAGTATCCCGGTTTTCCTTTAGGATCTAGCTTCCAATTGGACCAATCAGTATCTAGATTGAACACTTGTCTGCCGAAAACCTTTAAGTGAGATATGTCTGGTTTCCGGCCTGTCCATCTCTCATAAGGTGTTTGATCTTTTATAGCTGAAGTAAGAACTCTATTCTTGAGGTAATTAGCACAGTTCATTGCTTCTGCCCAAAACCTTTTTCCTATCTTTTTATCTGACAACATACTTCTAGCACTATCACTTAGTGTTCTATTTAACCTTTCAGCTACCCCATTCTGTTCCGGATTTTTTGGAACTGTCTTTTGATGTTGAACCCCATCTTCCCTCAGAAAATTCTCAAACTAGTTAGAAGTATACTCTCCACCATTATCACTCCTTACTCTCTTGATTGGAGTTTCATGGAGTTTTTCGCTCCATGCTTTATATTGTCTTAAACAATCCTCAGCTTCGGACTTGTTTTTCAAAAAATATACCCGGGAATACCAAGACCAATCATCAGTTATAGTCATCATAAATCTCTTCCCCCCCGGTGAGGGCACTTTAGCCGGTCCCCAAATATCTATGTGTACTAGATCTAGAATTTTTTTCTCCCTTGTAGGTGGCTGACTTAGGAAAGGGTAATCTGTGTGCTTTACCTTGAGCACATCCACTACAATCACTTATATCATCACTTTCACTGAACTGAATCCCTTCCACCACTCCCATCTTTTTCATCTCTCTTAACTTATCTAGATTCACATGCCCAAGCCTCTTATGCCACATCATAATATCATGAACACCAGCATAATAAAGTTTCTTTGTTTCATTACTTAAGATCAGCCTAAACATTCCATGGCTACCTTTCTCAGCAATGAAATAGACATCCTCCTCAAAACTAGCAGAAATTGGAGAGAGAAGTTAGAGGTAGACTGCCTCGGTTTCTTTATTTCTATTCAGACTTGTTGCCGCCTGCAAGCAAGCTCTCAGTTTACCTACTCGACAGCCTCAGGGGAGCCTTTGACCATCGAAGAGGCCTTCTCATCACCAGAGCGGAATCACTGGATTGAGGCGGCAAACGACGAAATGAAGTCAATCATGGAGGCACAAACTTGGGAACTTGTGGACCTTCCTTCGGACCGGAAAGCGATCGGCAGCAAATGGGTATTCAAGGTGAAGTTAAATCCCGATAACACCATTGAACGCTATAAGGCCAGACTTGTGGCGAAGGGGTATAATCAAAAGGAAGGAATCGATTTTGAAGAAACATTTTCTCTGGTTGTAAGATTTCCAACAGTTAGGATTTTGCTGTCCCTAGCTGCTATAAAAGATATGGAAATTCATCAGATGGATGTAAAGACGGCCTTTTTGCACGGAGAACTAGAAGAGACCATTTACATGCAGCAGCCTGAAAAATATATGGAACCAAGAAAAGAGCACTTAGTATGCAAATTGCTAAAATCCTTGTACGGCCTAAAACATGCCCTTAGGCAATGGAATCTGAAGCTTGATGAATTTTTGACCAGTCTAGGATTTCAAAGGATAAGTTGTGACCACTCTGTCTACGTTCTAAAGGGTGAAAATGGGATAGTGTATATACCGGTGTATGTAGATGATTTATTATAAATTAGCAAATCAATGGCTGAAATCAACAAAATCAAAACTGTTCTAAACTCACGGTTCGAGATGAAAGACCTCGGTGAGGCAAAGTATATTTTGGGTATCCAGGGAGAAGAGACAGAACCAGCGGGCATTATTAGCGAGTATTTAGAGTCAGGGGAGAATGATCCTATGACACTAATACCTTATAGACAAATAGTGGGAAGCTTAATATATTTCATGAACTGTACCCTTCCTGACATTGCTGTAGCAGTTGGGGTACTAAGCAGAAGTCTAAAGAATCCTAGAAAATATGACTTTGATGCAGCAAGAAGAGTCTTAAGATACTTGGCTGGAACCAAAGACCTCAAACTCACACTAGGGGGAGGAGAAGTAAAACTGCAAACGTGGAGTGATGCAAGCTATGGCGACATGCCAAGCCGGAAGTACACAACGGGATTCGTTCTGCAAATTGAGAACGGTACTTGCTCCTGGAGCAGCAAACTTCAAAAGGTTACAACACTATCAACAATGGAGTCAGAATATATGGCAGCAAGCTCGGCCCTCAAAGAACTCTTATGGGTAAAATCCATATTACAAGAACTAGGATACATGCAAGTTGGTCCACACGTGATCTGGTGTGATAACCAGGCTGCCATTGCCATTGCTTCTAACCTGAGTCATCATTACAAAAGTAAACACATGGATGTACGATTACACTTTGTAAGAGAAAATGTGTTCTCTAGAGGGCTTAAATTATGTTATTTGCCAGATGCAAAAATGATTGCTGATATGCTCACTAAAGCTCTTCCTGCTCCTAAGCTGAAGTATTGTAGGGACACAGTGGGATTAAGTGAATAGTTGAATTGCTGCACTGCTATACTGCCACTCTGCGATAAATCCACCATTGTGAGGTAGTGGGACTGGGTGACTTGCTAATTGTTATATTGCTATGCTGCGATGCTGCGCTAGTTTATCACCGCAGCTGCGCCGGGATACCGAGTCTAAATCTTTAGGGGAGTGTTGTCTTTTTGGAAAGCTTTCAGTCTCAGCACAGCGCAGCTGCTTTACAGACAAAGTAGCGCAGCTGCTATATAGACAGAGCACCACAGTTACTATACAACAGAGCTGGGCAGCTGCTATACAGTAGAGCAGCTGCTATACAGCAGAGCAGCACAGCAGCGAAGCTGCAACACAGACAGGACAAGGCAACCACGATTATATTTGATATGGTCCGTACGTACAACGCAACGTCTAATATTCTTAATGTGATTCTATACAGGATAGAGCAACTGCGATAGATACGATTCTAGTCAACTTAGTGGGAACTCACTGGTAACTTAGTGGGTAACTCAGTGGTAGCTTAGTGATAGCTCAGTGGTAGCTTAGTGATAGCTCAATGGTAGCTTGACAGATTAGTGGTAGCTTGGTGGTTTGATGTACCTCTCAAGTACAGTGGTGTTGCCAGTTCAACACAAGTATAAGACTTAGGACTCATAACATATTATGTATCCAGACTTCGAAGTAGTGAAACTGCAAACAGTTTTTGGGAAACTTTTGAGTATTATATCTTGAGTGTTGTCGGGTCAATTGTGCTCAAACTTTGGGAGTTAGCAGTTTTTTGCTACTCTATATTCTGATAGAGTTTTGTGAGGTTTGGATGCTTCTATGAGAATTGGTAAGAACTTGAGAACAGCAGTTTGATAGGATTCTTGAAAGCTTCTAAGAGTGTATCATGTCTACTTCTACTACTACTGCTGCTCCTCCACCTGCACCGCTAGTTGTAGAACAACATAAACATATGAATTATACCTTCCTAGAGTGAAAATGTCTAAAATTCCTTCGATGTATTTTCCCCACCGTTGTTCGATCTGAGTGTCAGAATTGGCAAGTTATATAGTTTCTCCACCCAGACTTTGTAGTTTTTAAAGTGAAAAAAACACTTCGCTCTTTTCTTTCATGAAGTGAACCTTTGTAAACTTGGTAAAATCATATGTGAAGGTGACGATATCTTTCATCCCCCCGGTAGATGGCACATTTGCAGGACCAAAAACATGAGAATGAATTTGTTGTTAAAGTCTAGTTGACCGATGTTCACACTCGGTAGGGAATGGCAGTCTGTGTACTTTGCCTAAAGCACAACCATCACACTTTTTAACCGGGTGATCAGTCACAAAGACACTATCTATTTTGCCAGCAAGTACCATTTTTCTTAAACTATCATAATTTACATGGCCTAATCTTTAATGCCACAACTCACCTGAGTGCACAACACCGGAGTAGAGAACATCATTCTCCTTGGTATTATCTTTATCCATACGGTACATTTTGCTATTATCTCTTGTACCTGTAACTGCAATTTTGCCATTTTGCTAACAACCTGCCGACCATGTTTCGAATTGACCTCAAAGCCTTTACTCTCTATCAAAGACGTAGAAAACGGATTTTTTTTAAAGTCGGGGACAAAGAGGACATTGTGAAGAGTCATTTCAATTGCTTTTCCCTCTAGATTGCCTAACAATGACACATCACCCAGAGCACGAGTCTGTATACTCATTCCACATGCATAGTAAATATTCTTTTCCTGTGTTGGTTTCAAATTTTTGAAGATAGTCTTGTTCCAGCACATGTGGGCTGACCCTCCTGTATCCATTATCCATCCAGGGTTCTTTGGACCCTCCATTGCTGTCGCCATAACAAATAGATCCGCTTCATCCTCCTCGAAAAGGTTCAAAATCTTGTCCTGGTGTGACAAAGATCTTGAAAATAGTGTATTTCCACGAGGTGTAAGCCCTGTGAAGTTTTTGTAAAACTGGCTTTGTTGCCATCCCGGCCTGTTCAAACATGTTTTGTATAAACGTGTTTCGTTAGCTTTTTAAAGCTTAAGACAAAACTTATATCCATGACCTCTCTCACTACAATAGAAATAAGCATTTTTCGATTGTCTATTGCCACCCTGATTAAAGTGTCTTAACTCTTCTCTTGATTAAATCGATTTCTGTGATTAAATTGCTTTCTCAAAGTCTCTATTGAAAGCCTCTACTAGCTCAGCATCGAGAATTTTAGATGTAGCTTCCTCCTCTAGTAAAATATTAATTGTTAACTGTAAAGTCCAGCTAGCCTTATCTTTTTGTTTGAGCGTATCACACGCTCCTTTCATACTACAAGGGAGACTTCTCATTAGCAATGCTGCCTATTGAAACTTAGGAAATGTGCCACCTGCACAAGCATGGGCATCTATAAGGATGCAAAATTTGTTAGCATTTAACCATCATGCCGCCAATGTACTTTAGTCCCAAATTTTTCCAGCTAATAGAAGTTCTTCTTGGACATTAGCTTTTTCATAATCAACTTTAAGAGATTTCGAGATGTCAATCGCCGTTTTCATTTTTATGCGAGACATAGCTAAGTCCTCAGATATACAAATTTTAAAATAGAACGAAACTGTGAATTCTTCTTAGACCAAGACGGATCCGATTCATCTAGGGATCCATCCAATATATCCAACAGATTAACATTCTCAAAGTGAGTCTCCACCATATCCGCCTAGTAAACATATTTTTCCCCCAAGAAGATAGGAATTTTTGATGACAGGCCCATAACCTGTTGTTCTACAACCACCGGTGCAAGTGGAGGAGCAGCAGTAGTAGTAGAAGTTGACATGATACACACTTAGAAGCTATCAAGAATCCTACCAAATAGTTGTTTCAAGTGCTCACCAAAGCTTATACACATCAAAAATTAACATAACTCTATCACAATATAAAGTAGCATAAACACTGACAACTCCCACAGTTTCAATACAATTAACCTGACAACAATCAAGATGAAATACTCATAAGTTTCCCAAAAAATGTCTGCAATTTTACTACTTGGAAGCTTAGATACATAAAATGATCTAAGTCCTAAGTCTTATACTCGTTGTGAGTATCTGCTCATTGTTGTACCGCCGATACAAGTGTACCTCAGAGGTACATCCAAAAACCCAACTACCACTAAGATCTAAGTATTCCTTATCCCGCCAAACCCAATCTACCACTGTACAATAAGTATTACTCAGAATCTATACTAAGTGATTGTGCAAATACTTGTCGGCAAAGAAACTTCTAAACCTCGTATGAATCTCGTCTGCTGAATTGATTTGTATCAATCGCAGTTTCGTTGTACAGTATCAAATCACATTCATATCATCCGCGGCTGCGTTGTCCCGTATCGAATCATATCCAAGATAACTGCAGCTGCGTTGTCCGTACGGATCATATCCAAAGATAGCCGTAGCTGCGTTGTCCTGTCTCTGTCGTAGCTGCGTTGTTCTATTTGCGTTGCAGTTGCGTTGTTTTGTCTACGTCACAACTGCGTAGCTGCGTTGTTTTGTCTGCGTCGCAGTTGCGTTGTCCCGTTCAATGTGTAAATGTATATGTGGGTGTTGGTGCCATTCCGAAATACCTATACTGTACTCAAGTGATGACGCCTGTCCGTGTGAAAATTACGCTACAACTTAATATCTTTTTGCTGTCACACTAATTTACTAAGACTTAAAGCTTTCCAAAATCATCATTTTTTTGGTATTCCACGCACAAAAAATGTCAAAAACCTTCACGCGTGCGACATCAATTGCGTGTTCTCTCACATCGTGGAAATATATTAAAAATCATCTCGCGTGGTTATCTCGTTGAGGGCTTAGTGTTGGAGGAAAATGACTGAAAAAAACCTTAACTTTATCACATGGGAAAGTGCCCATATGGCGCTTGTCCATCAGGCGTCGTGGGGAGCCGTACGGACACGCTTATAATAATATTTTAATCAATATTCAATCTAGTCCTGGCGTACAATACAGTTGTACCATTCGCATACGTGTTATTTTCCCTCTTGTGTCACGCTTCCCTCACGCAGACTTACGTCTATACGTTGAGAATCATCAAAGATTCGCTAAACGTAGAACCTAAGGGCACTTTCCATGTAACCGAAACTTTTTACTTTAAAACATTCCGATATAACACAATAAAATCGTTACTTTAAAATGTGCCGAATGTAGACGCGGGTGTAGTTTATGACGTTTGTAAACGACTACAAAAATTTTGATAACTGAATTTACTTACAAAATAGCGACGGTTGTAGCTGTGTAGTGCATAGTGATTTTTTGTGACATTTTGACGTCACGCTCACTTCAGATCGCGTCGACGTCAATAATTCCAAAACTTTCCGCTATAGTTTTCCGATTTTTTGTTTTCACACTTTCTCACTCTACCTACCATCAAAATACTACTAAAGACACTGAATCTTTCAGTAATATTTTTCACATATCTTTCATTTGATACCATTTTTTGTTTAAAAATGAGTTTTATGTATTTTCTAGGTCAGGATATAAATTAAAAGGTGATTTATTTAAGTAATAGGCCCCACTCTCTCTCTCCCCAGTTATCATACTTGCAGTAGTCATTGATAACCGGTCAAAAAGAGATGAAGCCAAGTCTTCCTAACTAGCCAGCAGAGGAAGATAGACTAGCTCTTAGCAAAAAGACTGACGGACCAAGGATTCGATCCTGGTCCCTCAAGTGAGTAGCCGGTAGCCGTTAGCGTTGTCCTATAGTCTAGGACCCGTGCAAGGATATATAGGGTATTATAATTACTTAAACTAGTAATGTCGGAATAAGCCAATTAACGGATTTATAGGACTGTAACGTAGAGACAGCTAGAATAAATCTATATACAGACGACCGACTAATGTGGACGACGCACATCTAATATCGATTAACATCGGACGCCTCCTATCCAAGCCGACATTGCGGAATAGCCGTTTTGGCTGTTTTCGGACGATTTGTCACGAGGTGCCATGTGGCGCCTCGTTATTCATTTACAAGATTTATAAGAAATTCGGAGGCAAGTCAAAAAGTGACAGGCGTCCCCTCCATGGCCATGTCGTACAATGGCCGTACAAAAGGTACATCGGCAGCTGTACGTTTTTGTACTATACAATTTTATAATTGGATCCGTACATTTATAGATGGGGGTTTAGAGAGGGGTTTTAGGACTTAGAGTTTTTGAAGATAGCCGCCTCTCTCTCAGAGAGCTTGTAAAAACTGGCATCTTTGCCATTTGATAATTTATCGCCTAGTTGGGCGTTCTTAGTGATTCCTTTTGCATAGGGCTTAGGGGAGTCGAACCTTCACAGGGGTGAAGGTAGTCAAAGTCTTTGCCTGCTAGGGAGGCAATTGTTTTGGTGGAAATAAGGGCATTTCAAATTATCCTAGAGGCTTATAGTAAGATGCAAATTTGGTGCACTAATGGAGGTCAGAGAATTACCTTCTTGTCGTTTCTCATTGCAAAATTATGAAAGATGCAGTAATGGGAGAAGGAGGGAGAAAGATGGGCCTTCACAGATTTTGCTTTTGACAAAATGGCGTCCGTCGGTCGAGACCCCTCCACGATCGTTGTACGGAAAAAAATGCATGATAAAAAGTACGCACACGTTGTAAACATTCATTGTATTTCTTTTTGTACTCCGCGCATAAAAGTTTTCAAAAACCTACGACGCATGCGACATCGGCTGCCTATTCGTTGACATCATGGAACTTTAGTTAAAATCACCTCACGATGTGATTTGAGTAGATGCTTGAAGATGACCTGGAGGGACGAAAAAGTGGGTCGAAACACGCTAGACGACAAACTAGAGTACATTTAAAGTTTCAAAGCGACGCAAATTGTAATGTGGTAATTTCATTTTTTTGGTACGGTTGAGAATTTTCTCGTTGAGGGCTAAGATTTAGAGGAAAACAATAGAAAAAAACCCTAACTTGAGCACATGGGAAAGTGCCCTAAAGGTATGTCCCCATGCACTTCTAACTTAGAGAACTTACTTTGTATTTTAGCGCAGATCAGCCGGACCCGTTTTTCAAGTGTCTCTATGTGTAAAAAATAAATCGTAACTTACGTTTTTGAAAATTGTATATGTCGACAAAACTTGTGACAATTTCTAATTTTGATTTGAGGCAGATGGCGCACCTGAAGAAGAATGAGAAGCAGCACCAGAAGCAGTTACAATTGCTATAATCACAATCAAAGTACAAAGAGGAAAATCTCACGGATACCCACAAATAACCAACTTCACAATGAAGCCCCAAGCAAACCAGACACACACTAGGTTTTCAAATTTGCCACAACAAAGAAAACAAACTAAAGAAACCACATGTAGAATTTCTCAATGTTGTGCCAAAAGATCACAATGATCTTATAATTCAAAAACACCAAAAACTGCTTCGTAGTTTTTCATACAAGGAAATCCTAACTTCCAAAATATTCTAAGTCCTACATACACAAGTGAGCCTACAACTGATCTAAACCGTACCACTATTATTGTAGTCCATCGGTACACTAAATCTTTTCCAAACCAAACCATCGCTGTCTGCCGTACAAAGTATTTACATCAATCTTTAACTCTAGCCGCCGCTAAAGTGTGCAACAAAAGTTCGCTCACCGAAATGACGACGCAGTCAATATTTCTCTTCAAAAATGACGGCGAACTCTGTCTGCCTTCCACACATTCATTACCCACTGAAGATGAACATCCATGTGTAAATCTAGTCACCAAATGAATACTTCGTCTTCGAGATCAAACAACCTTGACTCCCCCACGGACCGACACATGTGACTGAGGTGTACTAAGTTTGTGTACACCCTTTGGAGTTACATAAACACTAAATCTTGCCTACGACAATTCATCTTTCACAAAACATGCTATGACTACGGTGCTCTACTAGCGCAGCTCTGATGTTTAGAGCAGCGCAGCTGTTCACTCAAGCAGCTTTGACTGCGGTGTTCTACCACCGCAGCTGCAACATTAGAGTGGCGCAGCATGGCAACATAGCAACGAAATATAGAGAGGATTACAGGTTTCTAGCTGCGATGTCAGACTTAGCGCAGCATGGAAGTATAACATCGAGATATAGAGAGGACTAAATATTTCCAAAAACAACACTCCTCTAAACCTTTAAACTCTCTCAGTCACTTAGTCCACATGCCTCTCTACAAAATTTCAATTTAGGTGCAGGTAAAGACCTACTCATCAAATCTGCTACCATCATCTCATCCGGCAAATAACTAAGTTTCTAAATTTTGTTCATCACCTTTTCTCTTACAAAATATAGCTTGATATCAATGTGTTTGCTTTTGAAGTGATGACTTGGGTTAGATGCAATCGCTATAGCTGCGTGGTTGTCACACCACACTATTTGAAGTCCACATTGCATGAAATGAAGTTCTTGAAAGAGAGACTTTACCCAAAGTAACTCTTTGACAGTTGAATTGGCTGCCATGTATTCGGCCTCCATTGTAGACTGAGCTGTGACTTTCGGAAGCTTGCTGCTCCAGCAGCATGTTCCACTTCCAATCTTCAAAATGAATCTTTTAGTAGAGCGGCGGCTTGGCATGTCTCCGTAGCTCGCGTCGCTCCATGTCCAGATTTTTTCTTCATCTCCGCCGGGAGCAAGTTTCAGATTCCGTGTCCCTGCAAGATATTGAAGAACCCTCTTTGCTGCCTCCCAATCCAATCTCCTCGGATTTTGTAAGCTCCTGCTTAAAGCACTGACTGTTGCTACAATATCAAGACGTGTAAAGTTCATGAAGGAGATTAGGTTGCCAACAATCTGACGATATGGAATTGTAGCCATAGAATTTGCCTCCCTTGATTGGAAGGTGTCATCAAAGATGACTCCTCCATCGGTCTCCGTGCCTTCCACTTTTTGCTTGAGTTCCATGGGAGTGGCACTTCCTTTTGCCTCTGCCATGCCAAACTTTTCAAGCATTTTCCCAATTGTTTCCTGCTGCGTTAGATAGATTATTCTCTGATCTCTATCCCTTTCTACTTGAATTCCAAGAATGTACTTTGCCTCCCCTAAATCTTTCATCTCAAATCTGGAATTCAAGGCTGCCTTTATTTTGTTAATCTCATTTAATGACTTACTTAGTAGCAGCAAATCATCTACATACACCACAATGTAAATAATCCCATCTTCCCCTTCCATAACATAGACTGAGTGATCTGAAATAATCCTCACAAAGCCAAGACTAGTTAGAAACTCATCTAGTTTCAGATTCCACTAACGTGGAGGCTGCTTCAGTCCGTACAAGGATTTCAACAGCTTACAGACAATATTTTCTTTTCTGGTCTCTGCATACATTTCAGGCTGTTTCATATAGATCACCTCCTCTAAATCTCCATGCAAAAAGGCTATCTTAACATCCATTTGATGTAATTCCATATTCTCAATAGCTGCTAAAGACAACAAAATTCTAATAGTTGGAAATCGGACAACCGGTGAGAAAGTTTCTTCATAGTCAATTCCCTCTTTTTGACTATATCCCTTTGCAACAAGCCTAGCCTTATATCTTTCAATTGAATTATCCGCATTAAGCTTAAACTTAAAAACCCACTTACACCTGATGGCTTTCCGATCCGTTGGAAGCTCCACAAGCTCCCAAGTTTGAGCCTCCATAATCGATCTCATTTCATCATTCGCCGCAGAAATCCATTGATCTTTTTCCGAGGCTGAAAAGGCCTCTTGTATGGTGATCGGCTCCATCGTAGTGCCAGAAAATAGAGCATGCTCCACCTGGTCACTTCGCAGCTTCGCAGCATTGCAGCTTCGCAACATCGCTGCTTCGCAGCATCGCAGCTTCGCAGCATCGCAGCTTCGCAGCATTGTAGCAACATCGCAGCTTCGCAGCTTCGCAGCAATATCGCGGCTTTGCAACTTCGCAGCATCACAGTTGTCATCTGGATCCAGCGTGCAGGCAGAAAGTAGAGCAGTTTCGCAGTTCCGCAGCCTGCTGCTTTGCCTTCTTCCCCGCGGAAAATCTGAGGCTAGAACTGTTGGAGCCAACCGTGTCCGCCAAGGAGGAGGAGGAGGAGGAGGAGGAGGAGGAGGAGGAGGAGGAGGTGACCGAGTAGGTCCTACTGGCTGAATCACTGAAATGTGCGGATATGATCCTTTAATTTTTGCATTCTTCTCAAAATCTATCATGCCAGAAACATCAACCGATTGACTCTCTTCCTTAACCTGAATATTCCTAACAACTTGATGAGTTTTTCTATCCATAATGTATACTTTATAGCCTACAAAATCATCATCATATCCCATAAAAATTCTAGGAACTGATTTTGGACGGAGCTTAGAAATAGGAAGATAATCTAAAATAAATCATTTGCTACCAAAAACCCGGAAGTGACTCACATTGGGTTTCCTTCCGGTCCACACTTCATAGGGTGTTTTACCTTTTATGACTCTAGTTTCTGTTCTATTCCTAATATAAGATGCACAAAAGAAAGCTTCACCCCAAAATTTAAAATCTATCCCTTTATCTATCATCATAGATTTTGCACTTTTGGTTAAAGTCTGGTTTAGTCTTTCCGATACTCCGTTTTGCTCCGGAGTATAGGGAACTTTAAATTGATGAGAGATGTCATTTTTTTTAAAATAATCTGAAAATGCATTAGAAATATATTCTCCTCCGTTGTCAGACCAAAGGGAGAGAATTGGCTTCCCGTGATGCTTTTCCACCCAAAGTCAAAAGTGCTTGAAGTGGGTAAACATTTCACTCTTCTCCTTCATAAAGTAGACCTTGTTGTATCGGGAGAAATCATCTGTAAACGTAACCAAAAACCAGCTGCCACTAAGGGAAGGGACTTTTGACGGTTCCCACACATCCGAATGATTTACCTGTAGCAAATCCGTGGCCCGGTTATCCGCGGTCTGAGGTAGGGTCAACTAGTGAAGCTTTCCCAAAGCTCTACCATCACATACATGAGAATCTTTTTGTCCTAATTTGACACCATCTATCATATTTTGCTTTACCATTTTATCAAGCATTTCATGATGAACATGACCGAGCCTCTTATGCCACAAAACATTTTCCAGAAGGACACTAAAGTATGCAAAGTCAATTTCATTAGCAAAGCCCATCCGGTATAACAAGTTTGGGCCTCTAGTTCCTACCAAGGCTACTCTCCCATCTTTGCTTTCTACCTTTTTCCCATTCTTTTGCAAAATTTCAAATCCTTTCATTTCAGCCACCGAAGTGGAAATTTTTTTTTTCTTAGACTTTGGAATATAGAGAATATTATGTAAGGTCCTCTATACAATCTGACCATTGATGTCACATGCTAACTCCACGCTTCCCTTCGCCGTAGCCTCCACACAGGTGTAATCCGCGTAATAAATTTGACGAGTGGGAATTGGGTTAAGGGTTTTGAAGTAAGCCCGGTTGCCGCACATGTGGGAAGAGCACCCGTAATCCATAATCCACCCGTTCTCTTGAGGTCCTTCCATGAGATCTTTCGCAAGAGCAAAGAATTCATCGTCATCCGATTGCGGAAGTCTGACCACATCGTCCTTTTATTCCGCCTGATTATCTTGTTCCATCTCGTCGATTACAAAAAAAGCGGCATTTTCAACCGGCAGTTTTGATGCCGGAAACTTAGGTGATGAATCGTCTGATCAAACCTTCCATCCCACACGATAAATTCCTGTTTCACATGCTTTTATAAATGTCGGACACAGCCGGTAAACATGACCTTGACCAAAACAATAGACACATCTATCATATTGCTTATAATTTGGATTAGGAGTAAAATTCCTATTTCTTGAAAAATCCAGCCGGCCTATATGCCTAAGCATTGTAAGCTACTGCTCAATGTCCTCCATTCAATTGTATGTGATTTCCCTCTTCCTTTAGAATGTAAGCTTTGGCTACAGCTATATTCCATCTACTCTTCTCTAACCTCTTTAATTGTGAACAGGCTCCTTTAAATTCAATAGGAAGCCCTCTCATTAAAATTATTGCTTGATGTTAGGGAGGAAAATTCCCCCCGGAGCATGCATTATCCGACAACAAAAGTTTCAAACCACTACACTATGATTTCATATCACCCCAATATATTTATAATCCCAATTTTTTCCAGCAGTTATAACCTCATTCTGCTTAGTAGCTTATGACATGAGATTCTCTCAAACTCTTCCATAAATCAGATGCCGTAGTGATACTGATATATGTCATATTTAAGTCTTCCAACAAAATAAACTTGAGAACATGTAATGCATCCTCATTTTCCTTTTCAAATTATGGGTCTATACTGGAAGAACACTAGAAACCACATCATACAGTTTTACTTGCTTAAGGTAAGATTTAGTCAAATCAGCCCAATACATATATTTTTCCCCATTAAACATCGTAATCCGTGAGGGCGGGCCCGTGACCTGTTGATTTGAGGCAGCTGGTGCACCTGAAAAAGAAGCAGCAACAGTAACAGCAACAGTTACCATAATCACAATCAAAGTACCAAGAGGAAACTCTCACGAATACCCACAAATGACCGACTTCACAATGAAGCCCCAAGCAAACCAGACACACATTAAGTCTTCAAATTTGCCACAATAAAGAAAGCAAACTAAAGAAACCACATGTAGAATTTCACAATGTTTTGCCAAAAGATCACAATGATCTTATAATTCAAAAACACCAAAAACTGCTTCGCAGTTTTTCATTCAAGGAAATCCTAACTTCCAAAATATTATAATTCCTATATATACAAGTGAGCCTACAACTGATCTAAACCATACCACAATTATTGTGGTCCACCGGTACACTAAATCTTTACCAAACTAAACCTTCGCAGTCTGCCGTACAAAGTATTTACATCAATCTTTAACTCTAGCCGCCGCTAAAGTGTGCAACAAAAGTTAGCTCACCAAATAACGCCGCATTCAATATTTCTCTTCAAAAATGACGGCGAACTCTGTCTGCCGTCCACGCATTCATTCCCCACTGAAGATGAACCTCCACTTGGAAATACAGTCACCAAATGAGTACTTCGTCGTCCAGATCAAACAGCCTTGACTCCTCCATGGACCGACACGTGTGACTAAGGTGTACCAAGTTTGTGTACTCCCATTGGAGTTACATAAACACTAAATCTTGTCTACGACAATTCATCTTTCACACAACCCGCTATGGCTGCGGTGCTCAACCAGCGCAATTGTGATGTGTAGACCAGCGTAGCTGTTCACTCAAGCTGCTATAACTGCGGTGTTCTACCACCACAGCTGCAACATTAGAGCAGCGCAGCATGGCAACAGAGCAGCAAAATATAGAGAGGATTACAGGTTTCTAGCTGCGATGTCAGACTTAACACAGCTTGACAGTATAGCAACGAGATATAAAGAGGACTAAAGTTTTCCAAAAACAATAGTTAACAGCTACAATCTATGTTGTCGCACGTTTTTATTTGGAGTTGCTTGTGACGTTGCATGTCCTTCTGCGACATTGAATACGTACTGTTGTCCATAGCCTATTTCAACCATGGATTACTCAAGGAAGACACCCACAGACTACCCACAATCAGCTGTGTTTCAGACAACACATATTACTCCACAATATATTGAATCATCTCAAACTGCACCAATATGCAGTTTACTCTTGACACTATAACTTCCCAAAATTACAGCCTGATCCACAAAGGAATCTAAAAGTTATGAGCTCCAGAGTTTCCCAAAAATAGTTGACAGCTTATCAAATTACCCAAGTAAACTTCTCACAAAATTCTACAGAGATAGCAGAACATACTGAAACTACATACACATATAGTTTCTAGATCAAAAAATACTTTGGATTTTAATGAAGATTATCCGTACTACTTTTCATAGAGTTCCAATGTGCGATAATAAAATTAAAACTTTGAAAGTTGACGGTTATAGACGTGGGTACAACTTGTGACCGTTAAAGGCGACTACAAAACTTCTGACAATTGGTGGCATCTACAAAAAAAATGACGGTTGTAGAGGTCTAGCTTTTTGCGACATTTTAGATGTCTAGGGGTTTTTGACATTATGGCGTCATGCTCACTTATGAGAATCTCAACGTCACTAATTCAAGACCTTTCCGTCATGGCTTTCCGATTTCGCTTTTTCGTCTTTTCTCACTCAAAATATGCCAAAGGTAGTCAAAAGAATTATTTTTCAAAGCTCTTTCCTTTCATACCACTATTTTCACGTTTCATCCAAAAAATGCGAGATAAAACCGATAGTAAGTGATGGAGAAGGAGAGGCGACGATGGCGTAAACTTGTGCAAAGGACCCATGAAAAGAAGTGGCGGTCCAAGACCCTTGCAATTTTTTTACCGTACATGCGGGTGACGGCAAGGGAAAAAATAAAGATTACTCTCCCTCATGCTAAATATTTTTAACTCGTGTTGTGCGCGTGTGGAATTTTTTTCATTCGTTATTCGCGTGATACTTTAACTAAAATCACCATGGGAGGTGATTTTCGATAAAAATTATGATAAGTTAGATTTGCGTGCTTGTGCGTCGAAAAGAGGAAAACGCCGAAATAATTACATAAGACGACAAACATGGCATACAATCTAAGTATCGAGTTGATATTCATTGTCCTGTGGTAGATGCAAATTTTCGTACGGCAAAAGATTTTCTCGTTGGGGACTGAATTTTGTAGGAAAACTACAAAAAAACTCGATACCTTAATGCATGGGCACACCCCCTAAATGACGTATAAAGCTACACACTTGTAGGCTGTAACACTCCCCTCCCTCTCTCCCTACCACTCCCTCGCCCTTTCTCCTCATATCCTCTCTCCCTAATCTCTCCCTTTCACCCTCCCTCACCTCCTTTCCCTCCCCCTAATTTTACAATATAATTAGTTATTAGTGGTAAACATTTTTTCGAGTATTTTGAGGATATATTTTTCAAAGTTATTTTTTTTTATCACAAAGTTTTCTATTTGTTATCATTATTGGAAGGTAAGATTGTTACATTTCGATTGGTTGGCTTAAAAAAAGAATCCAACAGCAGCAAACAGTATACTATGTCCATCATCTGACAGTTTTATAATTATAAACCATGCAAAAAGAAAACAATTTCAACATTTTTATTTTCATAGTTGTTGAGCATGTCACCTCTGTTGTTTTTGGAAGATTAAGTTTCGTATGTGCGCACGCATGTTTGCGTGCGTATGTAATTATCTGATATATTGTGGAGGTTCGAAAGGATTTATGGATTGGGGAATTAAATGTACACGTAAAATTAATGGAGTAATTAAGTGGCGCGAAATGTGAGAGGAAATGGACGGCGGATCGCGAAGCGATCCGACGTGAGATAATCGACGAAGATAAAATGGTACGTCGCACGCAAAGTACATAATGCGACACGTGGGATATATAAAAAGGACGCCGCAGGTACATAGAATCTTTTTGGGGACAGGTGTACTTATTTTTGGCAGGCGCATTTATGACGAGGAACAAAATTGCGGTACGCACAATTTCGGATGGTTTGACGAGGTTTCGACAAGTGGTTTTTTATGACCACGCGGCGCGACATCAAGGGTGCTGATTAAGAGCGACGGACGGCGGATATAGGCCGCCGAGATTTTTTATAGTGGTGACGCGAAATCGCGTCAATCACACGATATTTATTTTTGGACGTTCCAGATTGTTTGACAAAATTTGAGGAGTTTCGTTGAGTGACTCAGCATGAGTCAGCATATTATTTTGTGAGATTTTGTGTACGATGTCGGTTCACTACGTGGATCTATCTACTAGTGACTAAGCGAGTTGTCGCTTATGACGCGTATTTTGCGGACGCGTCGGTGAAAATATTTGAAATAACATTGTTTTGTCGTATGTGTAATAATAATTTAGTATTGATTATGACAGTTTTTATTTAGATGATCATTTAGGGTTTCGGCAGTTTAATTTGTGTGTTGTCGTACTTGCAGACAAGTGTACGCTTATGATTGGTTGACTTTCAGGTGTACACTTACAGTTAGGATTATTTGTCGTAATAGGTTCTCATGATGTAATACTACTTAGTGGAAGTTACGTTGGCTATTTTGACATGTAGCGATTCATTGACAGCTCACAAGTGTATATATAGGAATGAGCTTTGTTAGGAATTAATAATCAATGCTGGTTAGTAAAGTGGGGACCAAAGATGTAGTATTATAGGGTTGTCGATTAGGTCATACACTTTGAATGATATAATGATTATTTGATTATACTTTTGTTTATGTGTGATGCATTTGTGTGTTATTATTTATTTATGTTATTTTATATATGTTTCATATGCATTGTTTATGCATTTGTCTTAGGGTTTGTTTATGTCGATTATTCCATCAAACCTTAGATGTTGTCATAGGGTTTATTTATGTTGATTATTCCATGAAACCCTAAATGTTGTTTGTTGCGTCTGTGTACGCATATGGAGGATGCATTTCATATGATTGTTCGTCGACCTATTTTTGCTTAGCTTCTTGCATGATAGTTTGGGTCGCTTCTGCGGTCTATTTTAGACCAAAGAACAACAACCTCAACTCCTGCAAAAAAAAGGGTACACTTCTTTGAAGATTTAGCGTGGATTGACCGAACTTGCAACCCTCAGACGAAATCAACGGTATAAATGGGTCTAGTTTAATTTACAATATTATTTATGCCTTCTTACGGCTCTGTGGGTTGTAACACTTTTGGAAGGTATGCTTGCTTGAAATATGATGCTCACCATATTTTCCACACTATGTACGGTTGTCAAGTGCGTAATAACTTTGAAGGTAAATGAGTGATATTAGGGTACATTTCCTCCATCAAAACTACCAAAAGAAAACGATTTACGCGAAACTTGCAGGTCCACTTATTTCGTCTCCTTGTTGTTCCTCTTGTCCACTAATTTTTATGCATGTTTCATTAGCTAAATCAACAAGGTTGACTTTAATCAGGGTTTAGTTCAGTACCCCGTATCGCTCTAAGAGTGAATAGCGTTGATCGTTGCCTATTTATTTTGGCCATTGAACATAATGTTACCGGTGTTGTGTATCGAGCTGAATTCCAATTATTTTTTGTGGAGTTTGGGTTTATAGCACTTGATAATCTATAGGTGCACTTAGTGTTTAGATTGTTTAGGCACACTTAGCGTGTTATTTGTATTAGGATTTTTTTTTCCGGTTTCGATATTCGATCTTTCAATCATTTTGAACACTTTGCAAAAATACCGATTTTTTTTTAACGCTTGTTTTGCATACAATCTTAATTCTACTCGCTTCATTTCCGTCTCCATTTTTTCTTTAGCTTGTTTTTTTAGGGGTATTTCAAGGACTTTTATGCATTTTTGGCATTTGTGTCATTTGTGGTGATTTTGGAATTCAGAACCACAGCTTTTTCTGATTGGCCTTTGTAATGCATGCAACCCGTTTTTGTTTCAGTTTGACACTAATTATGTTTGATGGTAAAAAAGTATCCAGTTTCCTTCTCAATTTATTTCGATTTGTATACATAAAGATAAGAAAATGGAGACACAAATGTCAAAACAAAGCAAAACATGTACCTCCCTAATTACAAGCAAATTTATTCAATGTAATTACCCCGTGGGAGTGCCTCTTGATAAAACAAGGTTCGCCTGATAAAGAAAAAATCACAAACGAATCTACGTGGATCTTTAAGAACCATCTGGCAGAAAACGACAAGGAAACCGGCCAAGGAAAAAGCTTAGGTCAAAAATAGACGTTGACCTATTGTCTAAAAAAAACTGTCGGCCGTCATCAGGCTTTTAAAAATCCGTACGACTAGAATGGTTGTATGATGATTGACATCTGTCACCAGCTTTCCTGTTGAAAAATGCGTGTTTTCTTGTCGAGGTACTCTACGACAAGTACAGTACTGTACTTTACAGTACAGTACTATATTCAACGTTTTTGACATAATGATTTTCTCTAAGTACAAGTGTGCAATAATCCACTGACAGTACAAATTCCGTACTAGTCTGATCGGTTTTGTACGGTAACCGAATGACTTCAGCGTCTGGTCGGTTCTGTACGGTAGCTGGATTTACAATACACCGTGCATCGCTACTAATGGAAAGAAATTAATACTGTAAAGAATTTAGTAGTGCAGAGAAAAATAGTGTTACTAACGCTATTTTGGGTTCAATGACTTAAAGCCATGTATCACCATAAATAAGCACTAATGCCGTACATTAACACTAATTTGCAAACTAGCGAATGTGAGTGCACTCACTTGTCGACGCCACTCACTACCACGTGGCGGTTATCTAACACTTTTATGTACTTTTGGACCATAAAAAGAGCAGTTATTGTAGAGACTGGCACATTCTTTTCAGCACACAATTTAGTTGCCTCCTTAATTACTGTAAACGACACTAGTTAAATCGCACTTATAATTCGTCTAAAAGGAAAAATACTATTAGCAATTTTATTTTAGGTTCAAGGGTCATAATTTATGGGCGTCGATATAGTGTTATTAACCCTAATAGCGATTCACGGTGTACGGTAGTAAAGCTGCAATAGGATTACTGCACTGCACGTGTCAAAATTGACGACTTCGATTTCATCCTGGCTGATTCTAATGGTCAGTGTCTTCTGAAGAAACCATTTTAGACACCACCACTGCTCCAACTCCTCCCTCTGCCGCCAATTCCTCCATAAGTCGGAGAAGCCTTACAAACTTCAATCTCTCGAGATTCCACAGGCCTAGATAAACCTTCATTTACTTCTTTGTCAGTGATATCAATGGGTTCGTCCTCCTGCACACATCCATCCATTCCCTCCATTGTGACAACTAATAAAGGATGATTCTGTGACAGAGAACAAACTGCAAGCTTTGCTGATGGTCATCTGGTTTTAAAAGACTTTCAATTTGAACATAACCATGAATGTTGAAGGGCAGCAGACAGAAAAAATAGCTTAATAGAGGAATTATGCGAGCCCTATAATTGCTGTAACTGGCACAAATCTAAGCTTATAATCTTATTTTAGAAACTTTTATAAATCTCCTGGATTTCATAAGTTATTTTTAACATTTTATTTAATTCTCTAAATTCTACATCTTTTAAACTTCTTAAGTTTGCATCTAAATCTTGTAGTAAACCTCTCATTTCGTAGGTTGTACTTAAGAGTTTTGAGATTTTTAATTGATTATATCTAAAAAGCTTGTACAGCATCAAGCTACTTAAATTTTGCATAATTTATGTTTTAAGTTAAAAAGAGAATTAAGCGTATCTTCAGATTTATTGTAGCATTCTTACAAAAAAATTGCGCGACTTTATAAAAAAAATATATATGTTTTTTTTTTGTACCTGTGATGACTGGCCAGAATTGTCAGTTATCGGGTACATATATTACCCTATAAGCCAAGCCATGCATGTTTGGAAACAAACTTACCTCCTCCCTACGACGACAACGATAGAAAAGGAAAAGTAAACAAGCCACAAGAAGAGCAAATCCGATCCCGCCAGCAATACCAGCTATGGCACCAGTTCCGAGGCTACTTGATTTCGAACCTTCAATAAGAGTGCCAGGTGCGAGCCGCGGGAGTGGGGAAGGTGAGGGAGGAAGGGGAGGAGGAGGAGATGGTGGAGATGGTGGGGGAGATGATGCTATAAAAGAGGTACAGGACTGCAGTCAGCAGTAACAACGGGCAAGAAGAACAAATCAGCACCTAGCTCTGTTTTGTAGTAAATGTGAACACCAAATCAGAATAGAAACCTACAATGAAAATGGCCTTACAAGCTGGTATATGCTTCCATTACTTGAAAAGAAAGGCTATTACTCCTCAGTCACATTGAACACCCACTATTGAATTGAACTGACAAAATTTAGCAAGCCAAGTTGGTATGAGGAACCTACTGGTGGTGAAAGGCCATTTCCACACAACACGAGAGTGTTGCTGATATTTATGTCTGTGATCTTGGTCAACCCAGCCGGTAGAGTGCCGGATAATAAAGGATTGTTTTGCAAATGTACAGTCTGAAGATTCATCAGATTTAAGAAGGAACCCGGAAGTGGCCCGGCAATTTGATTGTCATTCAAATACAGCGTTGTCAACTGCATATCATGCAATCAACACCCCAGTTACAAGAGCACCATAACACCAAACATTTTACTGCTATAAAAGACCAGATTCACCCGTCAAACACTGGCATACTGACTGAATAGTCATAAGTCTGAGAATGAAGGACAGTCTCGAGAATGAAGACAGCCTAGAGAATGAAGACAGAATAGAGAATGAAGACAGAATAGAGATTTAAGACATTTGAGAGAATAAAGACAGACTAAAGAATGAAGACGTCTAGAAAATGGTTACAATATTGATAGACATGCAAAGCTGAGATATTCTTATGGGGAATTGTCACCATCCTCATATCCATCGCAAGAGTGTGTAATTCAAGTGGGACAAGAACATTGTCCACCTACCTTCTGGCAGCTCCCAATTGAATACGGGATGCTTCCAGTAAATTGGTTAGTACTCATCTTCACGGTGACAAGTCTTAAGCATGTCCCAAAATCCGGCACTCCTTCTGACAACAAATTGTTGCTGACGTCAAAGGTCTCCAAATTCTCAAGGTTTCCGAGATAAAGGGATGCGCCACTCAACTTATTATTTTGAAAGTATATTTCCTGGAAGAGCATACGGTGAATGATATAAGACAGAAAAGGTCAAAAAAATTCGACACAGAGACAAACGCCAAATGCAAAAGCATTTGAAAATTGAAGCCAATTACATGTGAGAAAGATTGGAATGAATATGTTATGTCCGGTCCCATCCACCGGCATTGTAAGCTGACACCCATTGTTAGAGGATGCTCTCTCTCTTTAGAGGATGCTCTCTCTCTTTTTCACCCTCCTCTAACTTCAGTTAGCAATCTCAAAGTGAAGGCGGCAAAGCTCCAGCTTGAGCAAAAATATACTCCCTTATTTCTACAGAATATATATAAAACCTTAACGGCCGCACAGATATAAAGTTTTACCTTCAGAGATTTGGCGTTGTTTAAGCCACCAGGGATGGTAGCTTGGAGGTTGTTGTTGGATAGATCCAGGAATTGAAGCTCAGTCAAGTAGCTCCAAGGATCATCAGGAACTTGACCAGTTAAAGATTTCTGAGGAAGGCTTATTCGTGTTACATTGCCTGACTCACAAGTAATACCCTGCAAACCCATAGCCATCCATTTAAAGAGGGAGAATGTTCAATCCATGCCTTAAGGGAGGAGTGTGAACAAATATTACTGAATGATCAGATGAACGAGAGTGTTCTTTATCCACCTGCCAGCATTGCCACTGTTCTTAAAATTACAAAACAAAGTATACATTTCAAACAACGGCAGTTTATAGCAATTCCTTCTCCGACATTCTGTTTGAAGCTAGACATTGGAAAAACCGATGTCAAATCTCAGCACTGTCCAGTGATTTTCAAAAACGGCTAAGAATGCCAGCAAAGTCATCAATCACATTATACATGTCTTTTAAAGAGTCTCGTCACTCTTCAACTGAAATATGCACACAACCTGGCCTCTTCTCCCTCCGTGACACTAAACGAAATGGAATTACCGAGGTAGTCTCTGATTTTTTTCTCGAAAAAGGACAACCTTCTTGTAACTCATATAGCAAAAAACAGTTGTGAAACATGCAACGCTGGAAACAAAAAAAATTACCATTCATCAAACCATGCAAAACATGAAATATGTGAAGAAAAACTAGAACTGGAGAGGCTATGTCAGCCTGATGACTCTTTACTACAGGTAATGGCAAATGAATTCATTTAGGAACTCTTAAAGTTCCAACGCAGCTCTAAGAATGTGTTGAATTATAGGAAGAATAGCAAAACTGCGCATGACAGGCTAATAACACATATACAATCACTGGCGTTACTGGCCAGCAATCACAGAAATCGTACAAAAACGTGTACAATTTGAACACTTTTCTGTACAATTTCTGCAATCACTGGACAGTAACACCATTAACCGCGCAGGTGTAATTGCAGTAAAAGCAATCGTAAGCTTTGGAATTGCAAAAAAAATCGAGATATGTCAAGGGAAGAATACGCCGTTTGCTAAGAAGCAGTGACAAATAACCACTGACTTGGTTAGAATCGGTACTAACCTCGTATGAGCAAAAGTCAGTATTAGTCTCTGGCAACCATGATGCTCTCAGAGCTCCTGTAGGATCAATCTTGTCAGCAAAATTCACCCAATTTACTTCCTGTCCAAAAGAAACAATCACACCACGGAAAAAAACTAAAAAAAAAGCTCCTACGTCGACTAGCTTTCTGTTAGCCATTGATTTCCCTGGCAAAAGTCTCATTTTTTGCTTTATCTTCTTCCTGCTAAGTTGTTCAAACAAAATCCTGTATGCAAGTAATAAACCGTGTACTGTCCAGTTCTCTTATCTTCGCCCTGCAAAAAGATTGTACCGTTGTTATTCTACATAATCCCTCACTTGTCTTTAACACTCCCGTCACAAAGTTATCTGTTAACTAATTATCGTCCCATTTTCGGCTGAATGTTCAGCTGAAATGTACGGAAAGAAGCAAATTGACCAGCTTTTTGTCGATAATTAGATTGGCAGTTCTCTTAATTCCTGCTGTTGCTTGCAACAGCAAAAGATCACTCTTCCCGTGGTAGCAAACAAATAAAAAACAAATAGCAAAAGTTGCCGGTGCTGTTTGAAACTGACGATTTCGTCTCAACGTTCAAACGTGGGAATACAATCGTGCGAAAATCTATATGAACTTATGAAGTGATCACCGTACTATATGTGTTTTTTATGTAAAGTATGGGTAATACGCGTACAGTATGGGGTAATCCGTAATCACAAATAAGTGAAATAAAATAAGTGAATCAAAATAGTGTTGTGTATCGGTAAGGATTTGCCGATAACCGATATGGGCCTTTTTTCGAGTAGCCGATAATCGATATATCGGTATCGGTGTTATCGCTATAAGTTTTTTACCGATACACAGCACTAGAAATAAGGTTTCCGATGGCGTATATTTTTTCCGTATGGGAAAGCGCAAGGATTCCTTACACCGTGTTTCGCGAGAAGTTTGGCCACTTAAAATATCTTTACGTGCACACTTGTCGGACTGTTTATCTGACGGTTGCGAGTGAAGTTGTAATTCACACCTTCCGATTGGTGGTCTCCAATCGAAATTTGGCGTGTGTGCACGGAGAAAATATGTGTTAAGTAGCGAAAAAAACATAAGCACTAATAGCGATACGTGTGTACTTTTCCTTTGATAAATTTTCCCTTCGAGAGCGGATTTCAAAATGGTCGGTGGCGCTTCAAGGGCGGGTTTCAGAATGGTCGGTGGCGCTTCTGTGTGAACTATCACACGTGTGATTGGATCTTCTAGAAAACGTGCGTATGCCGCGAATTACGCAATTTCAGCAGGTGAAAAATAAAGTACAGTACACGTGCACCGCTATTAGTTTTAATGATTTTTCGCTAATTATAGCATCTTTTGTCCGCCCACACACGTCCGATTTTGAGATTCGGAAAGGTGAGAATCGTGACTTTCAGTCGAAACCGTCAGGTTAACAATAAGACGTGCACGGAGAACAAAGTGTTTTGAAGGAGCGAAAAAAAACATCAACGCTAATAGCGATAGACGGTGTAATATCATCAACTCCATTATTGTGTCCATGTACGTTAATAGGGTTGTTGTGTCCCCCCACTCTTGATAGTTTTCGCTTTGTAAATCGGGATGTGACAAAGCGACACGTCGGTATCAGAGAAAGTTCAACCACACTCAAATAAGTATTTTAAAGGTAAGTCTGGTTTTTCCTAGCAGTTCTGGTAAGATATTTTGCAGTCAAAAGCCTCAGCTTGCTTTACAAAAATGGATGTTATTCTCCTCATACTAATCACAACAACTCGTTTACCAAACATTATGTGGGGATCCGAGTACAATCAACATTGTTTCTAGGTTCCAAATCCTTCTATAAAACAGAATAATTGATAGTTTATAGGCTCAAACCTCGCCATGAAACACATAATTCCTAGACTCCAAATCCCCCATGAAAAACAATCTAGACATGTTTTTTATGCTTTCAAACGGAATAGCATCACGAATCCGGCTATGGTTGGTGCCTGAACATTAGGCGTTAACGATGGGAGGAAATGGATTACCGGAGGTTGAAGAACTTATGTATACAGTCACACTGTATCACAAAAGAACCAAAAATTGCTCTTAGAAAAACAAAATTACTAGCATGGGGCTTTCATTAGTTTTATTAATTATAATTCAGCTCCAAAAGACGAGGCTAATTTGAATCCATTGGAAGAATTAGACTTCAGAAAGAGTTTTGTGTTATCAACGTTATTTTGTGGTCAAGGGCTATAAGTAACAAAACACCGAATTAGAACTGCACTCTCTGTACCAAAAATGATTATCAGCGAACCGAGTCACAAAAGAAAAAAGAAAAGAATTCCAGATCGAGTACAACTAGCTATAAAATTTGTGCTTGTTTGTGTAAAATTTGTGTTGGGGTACAAGTTTTTTTGCAACATTATTTAGAGAATGTGACACATAAGAATTGATCACCTCTAGCTCAAAATTAAAACGTTTAGTGTGAACATGAGAATGCATGTAAAATGCAAATGAAAAAATTAACTGGCCACATGTGCTTCAAATGCGTAGCACTGCGGTACATGTCAACTTTGTCTTAGTAACCTAACAGGGTATTCTCCTAAGAAAACTCAAGACAAGCTCCTGTTATCCGCCTCAATACAGGTAGAAATTGCTTAGATATTGTAAACTTTACAGGAACTTGTTACCTATAAAGGAACTTGTTGGAGTGATTACACTATCAAAGACTTCACTCTTTTCTGAGGTCAAATTGCACATTTTGTACATTTTTTTGGGTAAATAAAGAATACAGTTGCCTAAAATTCCTAAGATTCACCCTCAACATTAGGGAAGAAGTGTGATAGCCTTATGTTAGAGACCAAAATGAAAAAGAAATCTAATACTGCTATATAATCTCCGATTATAAAATTTAAGATTCATAATTTGTTTTATTCGCACGAGGGGAATCAGACAGAATGTAAAGATCTTGATCAGATACTGTTACGAATAGCAGTTGACTTTTTCTTCTTAAGGTCTTTGTCAGGTTTGGGGATATAAGGACAAATTAAAACAAAAAAAAATAATAAAACAGATCGCTTCTTGTTAAAAAGTTTGAAAATGAGAAAAAATCCAGAAAAAACAAAAATCATCGCAACCAAAAAACAATAACACGGACCACATTCTTATCAAAAACAGGGAAAAACGTGAAAAGGGTGGAAAAAACAATTATCATCGTAACCCGCTAACAACTTTGACTTATGTGAAAGTCAAATGTTTTAATCATAGTCTCATCAATAAACAAGCGAATCAACCATCCCATTGTTTAATCATTCAAAATAGTAGTGAATTCAAAAAGTTTTAACATAAGAATAATAACCACAATGTGGATTGCTTTAAGGTTCTCCAAGAAACACTGCTTCCACTGCAATAATGATTTAATCCTAGCTTTATTTTTCTGAAAAATGACTAGTAAACCAAACCATATTGTTCTGTTTTATTAGGTGTAAGCAGAAACACTTAATTATCATCTTTATTCATGGTGCAAGGGCAGCAGCAATGAAGGACACACTCGCAGGTCTCGTGGCAAAGGAAGCAGAGACCAATAGTGAAGATCCTGATAACATGCAAAAAAAAAACAATAGAGAAGAAAAAAGAGAAAAACAACAGCATCAGAAAAACAGCAGCGTTATAACAACAGAACAAAATATATGGTCAGAAGGCGCAGAAAACAACTCAGGGAACTCTACTCCGAATGTGCGGAAACAATTGGAAGCGCTATATACGGTTTTCTTGTACTATACACGTTTCATACTGTATAAAATGTGTGTAGTACAGGAAAGGTACATACAAATTTTCCAATTGTTTTCGCACATTTGAGTTGTATAGAGACTTTCCGCTGTCAAGATGAGTAATTTATCTGGTGTCATCCTTTGCACAATTCCTGGCTTCTTGTTTGTTTTCAGTGACAGCGTACAAATTTTCTTCTGGTTCGTTAAATACAATACCCAACAGAGAAATTTACAAAAAAAATAACATTACGCATTCAGCATTACCACAAATTACATTGTTCACCAGTATGAAAAATAATAACATCAATGCTGTCATGCATTCTTTTACCTCAAAACGAAATAAGTTATTAATAACACTTGTTAAAAAGCGAGGGGAGGTAAAAGACTTTTTTTGACTGAAGTAGTGATAAACTGCTGATATTGTGAATCACACATCACGAACTCTGGGCAAAGAATCAGGCTTAGCTGCAGGCAAAGTTTTCACGAATATACAAAAAAATTATGTTTTACAACTCCCTCTTCCGAAGAAACTAGAGAAGCATTGAATCGCTTAGTAGCGTCAGTGGTTTTTTCGCCATTTAAATCAACTTTTCTCCATGCACACGTGTTCGGTTTAACTTGGCAGACAGCCAATCAGAAGGTAATCCATGCCAGAAACCGTCGGATTGATAATTTGACGTGGACGGGAAAACATGATTTAAAGAAGGGAAACACATAGACGTAACTACTGTAGCGATTCAAGATCTGTTGCACGATCTGAAGTTCGAAGCGTACGAATAATTAAAATTGAGTACAGCATTGTCCGCAAAGTAAAATCCTTGATGGTCGTACTTTTGAAAAGTACGAACTTCTGGCTTCTGTATAGTTCACAGTGGCGAATAGAAAATAAAAAAATAGCGAATGTCAACCAAACTCAACAGAAATGTAACAACCACTGCCAAATCAGCTATAACATACGCGTATTAAACGTGTTTTTCACCGTAGGATACGCGAACAGTATGGCGTAAAATTGGTGACATAGCGAAATGCCACGTCAGCAGTGTTATTCTTGTACACGTAGGACACTCGTACAAAGACAAATTGTTCACAATGTAGTACGAATGAACGAAACTGTACGATTTGTGAATTTAGGTTAACCAACAGTGTTAAGAAAGTTTCTGCAACTCACAAAGCGTAACAGCAGCCATGCTTTTCCTTCCTCTCTTCAATCTGACCACGTGGGCCGAGGCTTGAGTACATTTGCTGGTCGACAGGGGCGTCCATGGCTCCGACTGCAAAATAAATTGAAAAAAACGAAAAAAAGGATGTCAGAATAACATGAAAAAAAATGATGAAAAAAAAATGCAGAATGATGATTTTTTTTAGAAAAATGACATCAGCTAATTTACTCAGAGGTGCTAGGCATGGAGTTGAAAAAAGCATGAAAAAAACCATTTTCCTGAAGAAATAGACAAAAAATATTCACATACAACTAGAATAAAGCTTATTGCAGAGAATCAAAGTGGCAGACATGACATTCATCCTTCAACATAATAATGATAATAATTAATATAAAAACAGTAATAATAATGATATTAAAAATAAAAATAATAGGCCGGTGGTAAAAACACTTTCCCTCGTTGTCCACAAAATTCATAAGAAAAGACAAGGTACATATCTTAGAAAAATAAAAAAAGAGATAAAATTTTCTGCAAATGAATATGTGGCACGTGTAAAAACAGAGAAATTCTGGTTTAAGCGGCAGGAACAACATTAACACTGAAAAAGCAACAGAATTTAGTGAGCTCATCCACAACATCCACAACGGTACAACCAATGACGTCAGCATTCATCACAGAAAAGAGTGGTGACAACACATTCACAAGCTAAAACCTAGAAAAGTAAGAGATCCAAACTTATTATCCAATCAACCAGCAAGCATTACAGTAAAAGATGCATACGTCAGCAAATAACCATATGAGGGTGAGAACTGAGAAGAGACCAGTGACGTAGTCAAATCCAAAATGGGGAGAGAGAGAGAGAGAGAGAGAGAGAGAGAGAGAGAGAGAGAGAGAGAGAGAGAGAGAGAGAGAGAGAGAGAGTCAGTTATCCAAAGTCTTCAAAAGTTAAAACCCTAGAGTATTACCTGCAGATTTTAATTTGTTGATCTAATTAATATTATTTACCGCCTGCCTTGAAAATAACGAAAGCGGAACTTTGTGATAATTTTATAGGTGGAGTCCCTACTTGTATCTTCAACTTGAAAAAATTTGAAAGGCGGAAGTGATTACGACGACACGTGCATGGGCAGACGAAAAAAATCCAGTCAAAAACTTGAGGAATATTCCTTTCAATCATAGTGTGATAGTACCGTACGCTTCGTTCATTGGGTAAGAAGCTCTGACGTTTTCTTCGTACAAAACTATTCCTTTCAATATCTCCGTCTATCACGGAATTAGTCCTTCACACAGAGAAAATTAAGCAAAAATATCATTAAGAATAACTCTTGGCAATTAAAGACCGTTGGCTTACCCATTCGATATCATGTATTTACGAAGATCGTCCGATCTATTCTCCGTCAATTTCACAAAACTTTTGAGATCTAGACTCTGTCAGCACAACGTGATAATAAGACTGAGACGGTATTGGCTCAATGAGCGACGTCTGACACAATCTAACTCTGTTTTGTCGTCAAGTGTAAGACAAACAAATTAAACTGTTGTATAGCTGTACGAGACTGCCAGGTATACCCATTCTTACAATACACGGTGTAGCAGTATGGGTCCAAACAATAATAAAATGCTATAGTATCATAGCATATGGGTGATCCTCCATTGGCTCCTATACCGTCAAATTCTAAATTATTGGGCCATTTACATCCGTAAGATTATGATCTGACGGTCAGATAACCCAATCATGAAAAACGAAACCTGAACGTGGTCACCTAAAATGTTCTGCACTTCTGCCAGTATACTTTAGTTTAGTGCGCACTAATAAACACGATGAGATGCACAAATTAACGGTACGATTGGAATACAGATCGCCCTTCCCTTAAGCATGGGTCCAAAAAGTTCTAAAGTCCAAAGCTACAGAATTATAGCAATAATCAAGGGGTTCGTAAACGGGTATTATTTTCAGTACGGATTGCAGGATTTGGCGCTATCGTATGGCCTTTAGTGTCTCTCGGCGTCGCCAGTTTGATTCTGGTACGGATTGGAAGGACCGTATGCCTTTCACCGACGCCGTCTGAAATATTTTGAAAGTCGATTTTGGCCTACAACCATAGTTGTTCACGGCGTTTCGTGCGAACGATTTAATCGCGACGAATTATACGTAACAAACGCATTGAACCTTTTGAAAAAATCGTTAAAATCGTTAATGAATTTTCTTCCGTACAATTCCGTACATGTAAAAGAAATTGAGTTTAACATATAACGCAGTTTGTACATTGTCCGTACAGTTCCTCTCGTCCTTTCGTCATATTCCGTATAATTTTGTTACACAATTCGTACGTTTCCCGTTAAATTTTGTTCAGTTTACTGGACAGAGTACTACGAAGTGCAACGTATCTTTTAGGCCAAATTTCGTACTTTTTGGTACAAAACCGTACAATTACTGTGAATACCGTACAGTTTCTGTAAATTATCCGTTCAGTTTACCGGACAGAAAGTACATCGCGTTTTTTTCCGATTTATTCAAAAGTCACGAATTATACGTTTTAATCGTAAAAAAGGAAAAAATCGCGCGATTTGAACAACTATGCCTACAACCTTTGTCATTCGCCTCGCAAAAAGTCAAAACAGATAAAATATTCGTCGTGTTGTGTATTGGTTAACCCTTACCGATGTTCGCTACCACTGCCCTTCAGAGGTCGCAAAAGTCAAAATTTTACATAACCG
Source organism: Zygnema cylindricum (assembly GCA_037447655.1). Lineage (NCBI taxonomy): Eukaryota > Viridiplantae > Streptophyta > Zygnematophyceae > Zygnematales > Zygnemataceae > Zygnema > Zygnema cylindricum. The sequence continues at coordinate 7,444 of JBBHKE010002990.1, read as the reverse complement.
AAACCGACCGTTTTTTTTTTCAAAATCTGAGTAACCGACGCCCGACCGGGTTATGTCACGCTCCAAAATTGTTAACCTAACCGACCGGCGTTTTACGAAAATAAAGTTAACTGAAACTCGACGACTAACCGTGCCCGCCCGTAATCAAAAAAGTACAAAATTAATTAATGTACGACGTATGAATAAGCCAATTGCAAAATGAATAGTGTTAATAACGTGTCAAATTTGCGACGCTAATCATGATGACACGTACTTCCACAATACCAAAGAGTACAAAGTACAATAAAGTTGGATGGTATGGACAGTACAAAATTCTTATTTTTTTTGGTTTTTTGGTTAACCGACCGTAACGGACTTTTGTTTTTTTTCTGGTGAATCAACCGACCGCAACCGCACGGCCCCCATAACTTGGCCACCGAATCCGTTCCGGATCCGGCGCAGGCGGTCAATTAACGGTCGGTCACGGTTTCGATTGACCGTTTGCGACCTCTGCTGCCCTTTGCCGTTTGAAAATCAGCAATATCGATCATCGGGATCAATCGCTATGAGAATTTTTTCGAAACTACACTGTATTATGTACCACATATTTCATACATTCTACGTTCATATTTTGTAACTGTATGAAGCAGTCGGCTTTTATTGGTTGTCTCCTGACATTGAGGCGACAGTTTTAGCGGAGTTATAACTCGGATTCAACTATAAACGTTTAAACCTCAAAAAAAGTCCGTTCCTAGCCAGTAACCGAACCAGTTGCACTGGTAGCAAAACTATTAACAGCCAAGTCAAACATATAAGTCGACCAATAACGAAATGGTCAAAGATGTTAGATCAATAGAAAAATAATATTGTAGTACAAATTTACTGATGAAAAAATACAAATTTTGCAAACAATGAAGGTTTTTTGTTTGGGGGAAAAGGTACAGTATTGCGTTACGAAAATTTGTACAATTCAATTTTTTTTTATAACCGGCTGTGAAATTGACTTTTCCGCCAATCAGGTTCGTACTTTCCTCCGAAAAACGTTTTTTTCGTCGAATCAAAGTTTGCTTAAAACTTGACGTAATTATAGCGACATGACACCATGAATCGTTATTATAAGCGTCCGGAAATTATTGCCGTAGGGTTCATGTTCCAAAATTAATAAATACTCATAAAATAAATCCTAAGTCTGAATGACGTGGCTAGTTTTTAACCGTTTATCAAACTATAATAAAAAAAAATCACCATCAACACTATTTTTAGCTTAAAAAAAAAAAACAAAAACTAGGGCCACCGACATAATAATGCCATTGAAGCTACACAGTGTAGACCGTACATTTCAGTTCGCAATTGCAATTAATGACATTAAACTCGATTTCTCCGAACACAATTTGTCGTAATATATCTGACGGTTGAGATCGAAAAGCTTAGATCAGTATAATACCGTACATGTTTGGTACTCTACATTACAACTCGAATCGCTATTATGGTTAATAATATTTTCGCCACTCAAAACATCTTTTCTCCGTACACATTTGTCCGATTTTCCATTTAAGACCGGCAATCGGAAGCTGAGAGTCTTACCCTTCAATCGCAATCGTCAGATCCACAATCAAACATGTGTGAAAGGAGAAAAAATGTTTTAAGCAAACAAAAAAACATTAACACTAAAAGCGATACACGGTGTAGTGTTAGGGCACTTTCCCATGTGCTAAAGTTACATAATTTTGTGTCGTTTTCCTCTATAACTTGGAAAAAAATGAAAAATTTTGGAGCCGTACCAAAAAATTGAGATTACCACCGTACAAGTTGCGTTACCTTAAAACTTAATATGTACTGCAGTTTATCGTCTAGCGCAATGCAATTTGTTGTCTAGCGCGTTTCGTCCAACTTTCGTGTCCTTTCAGCCCATCTTCAAACTTTATATAAAATCACCTCGCGATGTCATTTTAAATATAGTTCCATGAGATGAGCGAATAGGTAGATGCTGTCGCACGTGTCGAAAGTTTTTGACAATATTTGTGCGCGGAGTACCAAAAAAAAAATCCACTGCACGTTTCTAGCCCGTGCTTGACTTTTTGCCTTGCGCTTTTTCCGTACAGGGGCCTTGGAGGGGTCTCGACCAACGGACGCTATTTTGCAAAAGCGAAGTCTGTGAAAGCGCCTCTCTCTCTCTCTCTCCCTCTCCCACTACCGCGTCTATCTCACAATTATAGCAACGAAAAAGGTCAATAATGGTATCAAATGAAAGATCTCTGAAAACTGTTTCTTTTGACTATATTTGGGTGTATTTTGATGGCAAGTAGAGTGAGAAAAGACAAAAAAATACAATCGAGAAACCATGGCGAAAAGTTTTAGACATTGTGAAGTCGGCGCTGTCATGGTTGAGCGTGACACGCATGACGTCACAATGTCACAAACCCTAAACATCTGCAATGCCTCCATGTCGACAATGTGGCGTGAAGACATGGCGAAGTGACGGAAACTGTACGGCGAGCGGGTGGACGACTGAAATTGAAGCCGAGTGGAAGTTTAGCAACACTTTGTGTACCGTTTATTTGTCACATGTTTCGCACACGTCTACGCTTGTCACATTTTGAAGAAACAAGTTATTTGCGATTACATCGGAATGCTTTGAAAGATGTACGGAGAATCTTCGCTAGAAACAAAGTTATAAGATTAAAGTTTAGGTTACATGGGAAGTGCCCTTTATGTTTTTTTTCGTCTCTTTAAAGATCTTTTCTCCGTACATCAATGTCGGTTCTTAGATCTGACGGGCGCGATTAGAAGGTACGGTTCTCAGCTTTCAATTGGCGGTCTCAAATTTGAAATCATACAAAAGTGTACGGAGAAAAGATGTTTTAAGTGGCGAAAACGTTAATAACACTAATAGCGACACATGGTGTACGGGTTTGTACTTTACTGTACTTTTTCATTTGCTTTAAACAAACGGTGTGCATATAGATAATCATATCCTGTGAATTTATCAATATCGAAAGTAAACTTAAAAAGCAAAAAGTAACCCTAAAAATTTATAAAAAGTAAAAACGTTGCGTCCGAAATAGTGAAGACCTAAACACCTAAAAACGTAAAAACGTAAAAACCTAAAATCGAGATCCGATATTCGATCCGTTCAACTACACTGATTCCAAAAAAAAAAAATAGTTCTGAAACTGAAAGCTCTCTCTCTCCTTATCACCCCCGAGGAGCCTCTTCGTTCCTCAATTCTTCTCCCTCTCTCTTCCCCCCCTCCCCCCCCCACCCCCTCCTCCCTCCATCTTCCCTCCCTCTTCCCCCTCTCTTTCCCCCCTCTTACCCCCCTCTTCATCTCTCCCTCTACCCCCTTCTATTCCACCATGTATCCCAGACCTAATTCCCCATCCGTACCAGATGGCCCTCCAGGCGTCTCTCTCTTATCTTCCCTCCCCCCCTACCGCCCTCCACATTTCCCCTCTCGCCCTCTCTTCCCCTCCCCTCATGCCCCTCTTTTCCCCCCTCCCTCTCCCTCTCTCCTCTCTCCTCCCTTCCGGCCTATCCGCCCTCCCCCTTTCCCACCCTTCCCCTCTTTCCATCCTCGCTCTCCCTCCCCTTCCATCCCTCCTCCCCCTGCCTCTCCCGCCCTCCCTCTAACCGCTCCCTCCTCCCTCCCACCTTCCTCTCTCCCCTCTCCCTCCTCCCCCATTCCCCCCCCTCCTCCTCCTCCTCCTCTCTTCCCTCCCGTTCCTCTCCTCTCCCCCCCTCCTCTTCCTCTATGTCTCCCTCCCTCCTCCCTACTCCCTCCCATTCCTCCCACCCCTCAATCCCTCCTCCCTCCACCCCATTCTCCCCACCCAACGCTCTCTCTCCCTCCACCCCCTCCGATCCCTCTCTCCGCAAGCACATAGACCCTTCCACCCCCTCCCTCTCCCCCCTTCCTTCCCTTCCCCCTCCCCCTACCTCCTTCTCCTCCCACCCCCCCACCTCCCTTCCTCCCTCCTCCCCCTCTTCCCTCCCTTCCCCCTCCCCCCACCCCCCTCCTCTCCCTCCCTCCCCTCCCCCCCCCTCGGATCCCCCCCCTCCTTCCCATCCTCCCCCTCCCCCCAACCCCTTCCCTCCCTCATTCCCTCCCTCCCTCCCCCCCTCCCCCCACCCCCTTCTCTCCCTCCCTCCCCCCCCCTCCCCCTTCCGACCCTGAACTGCGTAAGAGCATAGAACTGTTGGCCGCACGTGTGAAGAAGTTAGGGCCGGAATTTGAGGAGACAGTTAGGGCTAAGCAGGGAGAGGATCCAAGGTTTCAGTTTTTGAGGGGGGGTGGAGGGAAGGGATCGCCGATGGCCATGGCTTGGGAGTATTATGAGTGGAGGAAGAGAGGGGGAGAGGGAGAGGGAGGGGGAGGGGGAGGGGGAGGAGGGGAGGAGAGGGGAGAGAGTGAGATGAGGGAGAGGGAAAGGAGGGAGAAGGAGAGGGAGGAGGAGAGGGAGAGGGAGGGAAGGGAGGAGGAGAGGAAAGGGAGGGAGGGGAGAGAGGGATCAGCATCACCCGGATCGGATATGGATATGGAAGGTAAGGTTTTAGGAAACAGTTTATATATATATATATATATATATATATATATATATATATATATTTTTTTTTTTCTTTTGCCTTCTATCTTTTTTTCAAGGGCTAGTCAGATTTTTTGACATTTATATATATATATATATATATATATATATATATATATATACATTTTTTTTTAAATTGTAGGGTTTTCTGACTCAAAAGGTCTTCTAAGTTTTTTTTTTGTTTTTTGTTTTGTGTTTTCGTTAAGGAAAATGAATTTTTTTTAGGCCATTTTTTAAAACCTCCCTTAATTTCAGGAAATATTAGAGTTTTTAAGGTTTTATGGTTTATGTGATTCTAGGAATTTTCTGATTTTTAGGGTTTTTATAAATTTAGGGTTTTTCGAATTTAGGGTTTTTATGAATTTAGGGTTATGGTCTTGTTAGGGTCTAGGTCGAGAATTTGTCCTTAATGTTTTCGTTTTCGTGTTTTTTTTTAAAATATTTTTATTATTATCATTTTTTATTTTTTTTTCAGATTTTCACTTTATTTTTATTTTTTTTGTTATTAATGTTGTGAAAGTTAGTAGTGACGATAAAAAAAACTATCAACTGCCTGAAAATTGTTCTGAACGCTAAATAAATAGAAATAGTAGTATTGTATAATATATATACTTTTTTGTTTCTCTTTCAAAAGTAACCTTTTGAACTCCAAAATAAGTGGAAAACAACCTAAAAGCCCTCAAAATTCTAAAACCCGAAAAACCCTTTTTTTTGAAAGTGTCATTTTTTGAAAACCATAAAAAAATTCTGTTTCAAAAATGCCAGATCTGAGAACTGAAATTGTTGTCAAAAACTGATGCTGGAAAATATTTAAACTGAAAACTGACTGTGAACTAAAAAAAAAAAAGAATCAAACTTTTCAAACATTTACATATGTAAACATGTAAAAAGTGAAACAGTCAAAGTCCACCATGTTCACGATTATTAGTGTGGATTCTGGAGTTTTCAATTATACAGAATAAAATTCTATTCCCGTTTTTTTTTTTTTCTTTTCTTTCAACGTCAGATTCCTTTCTAATATTAACTTTATGTTATTTTATTTTACTTTCATCCCACCGATCCTTCTCCTTTCCTCCCAATAAGAACAAATGAAATAAAAAATTTGTGAAAAAAGGAAATGAAACTTTCTTTTTTGCTCTCTCTCTCTCTCTCTCTCTCTCTCTCTCTCTCTCTCTCTCTCTCTCCCCCCTCTCCCCCTTTCTCTCTCCCTTTCTCCCCCTTTCTTCCTCTCTCTCTGACCATTGGTCATCTGCACTAGTTCCAGTAGCCCTTTTGTCTTTATCTGAAAGAAGTTCTTCCCTTTTATTTTTCTTTTCTTTCATTAGATGATTTTACGTCTCCAACGACAATTTCCGAACCATTTCCCGGAAGCGTACCGACTCCAGTTTCCCTTCCAGTTTCCGTTTCGGTTTCCGTTTCCGTTTCCATTGATTCCATGCCACTGGAAATTGGAAAAAACGTTTCTACACATTCTTCTCAATCTCCTCCTCCTCTTCTCCCTCTCCCTCGTCCTTTTGAACCAAATCCTCCCTGGCTCAAAGGTCCTCTTCCCACTCTTCCTCTTCCCTCTCTTCCTCCTCCTCCTCCTCCAAAACATATGTCAGAAAAGTTCAGTGAAGAGAGGTATTCCATTTTAGAGAAATTCCAGAAATTGGAGAAGGGAGATGACAAAGAGGGAGCACCAAAACTTGAAGGTTTGATTATGTCTCTCTCTCTCTCTCTCTCCCCCCCCCCCCCCCGGGGCTTGTTTGATCTCAAAAGGTTAACTGGGTTTTTATTGTATTCAGAGAGTTCTGAGGAAGCTGAAAATTAGTACTCATGGAGGCATGCTCCTTGTCTTTCTTATTTCTCTCTCTCTCCCTCTCTGGCGACTAACTCTCCCACTCCTCTTTTCATGTCCCTTCATGCTTTAATGTTCCTCAAACAAACTGTCTTATTGACTCCAATCTTTCTAATAAATTCTGCAGAATTTTGGTTCATCTAAACCCTTTCTCTCCCTCCTCTCCCACTCCCTCTGGCACTCCCTCACTATTTTCCTAACACAGCCCAAATTGTTAAATCATACGGTGTATCACTTTTAGAATCACTGTTTGTTTGCCCCTTTAACTCTTATTTTTCCATAGAGTTTTCGTACCTTCTTTTACAAAGATTGGAAAGTACGTTTCTTTCAAATTGCGACTGTCCAATAATAAAATCGACAAGTTCTTATGGAAAAAACCGAGTTTGAGAGGCATAAAAACATGACTTAAAATTTAAAGCAAGGTCTTTCCAGTTTGAATGAAACATTATATGCTCTCATTTTAGAAATCTTTTTTTAGAAAATGTTATTTTAATATACTGCGTAGTTCTAATCACCGAATATGAATGAACGATGAGCTTTTTATAACTACTTGTAGAAAATAAAGTTGTTATGCTTTTGTTTATATTTTGATTTTCTTTTTCCCCTATAATTTCCACTGCTTTAACTGAACCTGGTTTCCCTCTACCTCTCCCTTTCCCTATCTCTCTCCGTACTTCTCTATTCTACGAAAAACTCCTAATCTTCTGTAATATTTGGATTGAATCTGAATCAAACAAAAAAGTACCATTCACGGACGACATCCGGAAGTACAAAATCATCACTTTTGCTTCGTTTTTCGTCTTTTTTCTTGTTTCTCTTTTTTTTGTTTTGTTTCTCACGGACGACATCCCGACGTACAAAACCACTACACCGTGAATCGTTATTAGCGTATTGAACACTAATTCGGGTACCTTTTTTTTCAAATTCTCAAATAGAATTATCCATACTATTTAAAAAAAACCCTAATTCCTAATTAGAGTAAACGATTTCTTTGAAAATTTCCAAATTCCCAATCAGCGTTAATAACGGTAATTATTCCTAT